>OX382351.1:9085070-9264599 GCA_947507615.1 Hemithea aestivaria
GGGGGCTATATTCACCCTCAACGATGCAGCCTCCGACCACTCCACCCCCACTCACTCTCACTCTAGAGGTAACTCTGCTGCTTGTAGCCCCCAGTACAGCCAGGAGGGGGCTCCCTTCACCCTCAACGATGCAGCCTCCGACCACTCCACCCCTACTCACTCTCACTCTAGAGGTAACTCTGCTGCTTGTAGCCCCCAGTACAGCCAGGAGGGGGGCTCCATTCACCCTCAACGATGCAGCCTCCGACCACTCCACCCCCACTCACTCTCACTCTAGAGGTAACTCTGCTGCTTGTAGCCCCCAGTACAGCCAGGAGGGGGCTCCCTTCACCCTCAACGATGCAGCCTCCGACCACTCCACCCCCACTCACTCTCACTCTAGAGGTAACTCTGCTGCTTGTAGCCCCCAGTACAGCCAGGAGGGGGCTCCCTTCACCCTCAACGATGCAACCTCCAACCACTCCACCCCCACTCACTCTAGAGGTAACTCTGCTGCTTGTAGCCCCCAGTACAGGAGGGGTACTCGCTGCAGCCCCCCCCCCCTCCTGTGCCCTCCGACCACTCCACTCCCACACACTCTAGGGAGGCTCTTGCTTAAAAAATATAAGTCCTTACCTAGCTTCATTGAACATCACCAGGGCTACGCCGCACTTCATTTATCCGTCAGAGAACCGAAGACCGAATTGTCAAATCGATACGACTCTGAAAATGACTTTGAAATGTCACGTCAAGTAGATACGACTTATACGTCATTTCATACATGTTTGACAATTTAGTGCGAGCGAGAGAGCGTCCCGCAGACCACAGTAAAGGGATATTACAGTAGTTTGACTCCCTAGAAGCGGTTGAACTCAAGGTCGCGCGAGTTTGCAACGATTTGGGTAGTGTTCGGTAAGCAGCGAGGTGCCGAATTGACGTTTTTATGCAGTAAGCTTCCGAATAATGGTTGCAAATTAGTAAAAATATCACAAAGTGTTTAATTCTTTTTGATATCTTGAGTAATTCACAATAATAACGCCTATTCGGCACCTCGCTGCCTACCGATCTCTACCCAAATTGTTTCAAACTCGCGCGACCTTGATTTCAACCGCTTCTAGGGAGTCAAATTACTGTAATATCTCTTTACCGTGCGCAGACTAAGCAGCCTTAAAGAAGAGGCAATTTAAATTACCTATAACTTGCATACACATGTCGTCCTGTTGTTTTACTCCAGGCCTCAGAGAGGTAAATAGGCCTACGTTTAACCAGATGATCTGCTGGTACGCGCAGTTGTCGACGGTGATTGAAAACAGTAATGACAACGTTTTTATTGTCCGTAGGCAGTATAAGAGAAACATCCCCGTACAAGAAGAGTGCGAACTCGTCGCCCGGGCACATACCCAACCGACTGCAGCTAGGTATCCTAATTTTTATTATTACTTTTCATCTATTATTTTCAATAGGATTAGTAGTCTAGATAATAGTCCATAATGTAGATTATTAAAAAATATTGGACACGTATTTTTTTATTTGTAAATCTGATAAAAAACATGGGAGATACGACGCACTAAATTTGCTTGATCGTGACGTCACACCACTCAATCTAATACATTTTTGTTTAGTGTGACGTCACGCGTCCCAACACAGAATCTTAGAAGCGTTATACCTCAGCCATTTTCGTCATGATGAAGAAACTTTGGTGCGTTGTATCTTTTACGTTTTTAATCAGATTTACAAACAAAAAAACACGTGTCCAATATTTTAAAATAAACTACATAATAGAGAAAAAAATTGTCAATATCCCCATTCAATATGCTCTTCATCCGCCAGGAGGTAACGTGGGCCACTGCGCCGAGGAGTTGGAGCCGCTGACTCCATCCAGGTCCACGGAGAGGCTTCACCGGGAGATGCAGAACCTGGAGGGACTGATGAAGGACCTCTCCGCCATCACCCAGCACCAGTTCCATTGCTAGCCGGACTGGTGATCTGATGATGAAGTGCTGATGATGACTGACCTGATCAAGGAATGGAGATGATAAAGAAAATTTTGTTTTGTACCAAACCTAATATTAAAGACAATTCTCTTTTAACACTGTTCACTAAAACCCCACTTCTGATGTTAACAAGAAATGGCGACGCGGACAAAATTTCATTTTGTATTAAATATCGTAATCGTAACTATTCATGGAAGATATATTTAAGGAAAACTAATAAAAAGAGGGTTTAAGAAAGCAATAGAATACAAAACAATGATTTTAGAACAGATTAACTAGCTAAATAATTCCACTTCTGATGTTGACATGAAGAAATGGCGACGCGGACAAAATTTCATTTTGTTAAATATAATAAAATCGTAAATATTCATGGAAGATATATATAAGGAAAACTAATAAAGACAGGGTTTAAGAAAGCAATAGAACACAAAACAATGATTTAAGAACAGATTACAAGCTAAATAATTCCACTTCTTATGTTAACAAGAAATGGCGACGCAGACAAAATTTCATTTTGTACTAAATTTTTTTTAAATCTTAACTATTCATGGAAGATATATATAAGGAAAACTAATAAAGAGAGGCTTTAAGAAGGCAATAAAGCACAAAACAATGATTTTAGAACAGATTTACAAGCTAAATAATTCCACTTCTGACAACAAAAAATGGCGACGAGGACAAAAAATCATTAAATACCAAAACACAAAAAAATACATTTTCAATATGCAGAACCTGGAGGACCTCTCCGTCATCACCAGTTCTACTGCCAACCCTCATCACTACTTCTTGGATCCATCTGCTGATGATGAGGATGAAATTTCGTTTTGAACAAAATATCAACAAATGAATTAATTCAGTTGAAATTATCTCAACAATATTAGATGTCAGATTTGTGCCAGTTTATTGAAATGAAATGATATTTTTTGGTAATCCCAATTCTGATGTCGATCAATTTAAAAACGATTGCAGTGAAAATTATAATCATGATATTATAATAGTTAATCGAAGATTTTTTTGATCACTTAAGATTATTTTCCACTAAAAGAATTAGGTAATACGCAAAATTTCGAACAAAATAACGAATAAAACGTTCCTAAATTAAATTTTCATCGATTTTCGACATGTTTAGGTGAAATATTTGTAATTAGGACAATTTTAGGGTTCTTCCCGCGGGAATGACCGTTGTCATGGCAACGACTGTCCCTTTCGATCCGTTTACCCTAAACCCTAGAGTATTGAGCGTTGCTAGCGATGTGGGAAATTAGGGATTTTGTTATATTACTTGAATATTATGCAAAGTACTTAAAAATTTTCAGTACGTAATATTATTATAAACAATAGGGATGTTGACAAAATCAAAATTTTTAAAATACAATTAGTCCGTATTTTTAACTTAAAAAAATGATACGTATTCTTTTTTTTTTGCAAATTAAATTAAAAAATGGCTGAGATATAACGCTTATAAGATTCTGTATTAGGACGCGTGACGTCACACCACTAAACAAAAATGTACTAGATTGAGTGGTGTGACGTCACGATCAAGCAACTTTAGTGCGTTGTATCTCTCACGTTTTTTATCAGATTTACAAATAAAAAAATACGTGTTCAATATTTTTCAATAATCTACATTACGGACAAAAAAAATTTAAAGTCAACATCCCAATTTACCTCTAACGAGTTTTTTTTGTTAATACGGACGACTTTTCTGTCAATTCCGACGCGGTGTCGGTCATTGTCGAAATAGTAGTTTTCGTAGGGACGTAGGATCCCTTTGTATCTTCTACCGTTTATACAATGGGGAGTGTTCTGAAGAGTTATTCGACCTGATTCCGGCGTCGCGCTTTTATCACCGCACGAGCCGTCACCGCTCGAAAGCCCATCCACACATTATTGATGCTTGGCATTCTCGCACTGTGCGATTCACTCGCTCCTTCTTGCCGTACACCTGCAAATTGTGGAATGAGCTTCCGCCCGCGGTATTTCCGATGAGCTATAACATGGGACTCTTCAAAAGGCAAGTGAATAGAGTCTTGAAAGGTAGGCAACGTACCAGCGGTACCCCTGGTATTGCAGGTATCCATAGGCGACGGTAGCCACTCACCATCAGGTGGGCCGTCTGCTTGTTTGTCACCTATTACATAAAAAAAAAAAATATATATTTTTAGCCAAGTAGGCAATGAAAATCTTCTAGTAGGATGTTTTTTTCTCAGTAATAATACATAATGCCTAATTTCCTACATACCTACTAACAAATATATGTGATCCTTTAGTAAATAATGTAAATACACCTAATATAATGCTATGTACCATACATTTATATCTCTTTATATATTAGACACGTTTGTCTCAGCTCAAGGCCTATGTTTAGCTCAAACCGCATCAGAAATGGTCGAGGTTTGCTCAATTTTTAATGCCTGTGTACATATAGACTTTTGGTATTGTATTTATGACTAGTCAATCAATTGGGGAAGAAACGATGCGACGGTTTTTTTTAATCTTACTAATATTATAAACGTGAAAGTTTGTAAGAATGGATGTCAGGATGTGTGTTTGATACTCGTTCACGCCTAAACGGGTGGACCGATTAAGCTGAAATTTGGTATACAGATAATTTAGACCCTGGAATAACACATAGGCTATAGTACAACGGGTGAAACCGCTGGACACAGCTAGTACGTTATATTTATGGTTTATTCCGCTCTAGTTAAAAATTGATAACAATGAAATATTCATTATTATCAATATTTAACTACTAGCTGCGCCCAGCGGTGTTACCCGCAGTACTTATGTAGCCTATGTGTTATTCCAGGGTCTAAGCTATATCTATACGAAATTTCAGCTCAATCGGTCCACTCGTTTAGGCATGAAAGAGTAACAAACATCCTGACATCCATTCTTACAAACTTTCACGTTTATAATATTAGTAAGATTATTATATCATTTTTATTTATTTATTTTAGCCATTATCGTCCCACTGCAGGGCAAAGGCCTCCCTTCCCTCCTTCCATTCCTCACGTGCAAGGGCCGTGATTTGCCAATTGGGACAAAAGGAGTCCAGTTCGTCTCACCATCTCCGCCTGGGTCTGCCGCGGCGTCGTTTAACGGTGCTGGGCATCCACTGAGTGGTACGCTTGGCCCATAGCTCGTCCGACATGCGGCAGATGTGACCTGCCCAGGTCCATTTCAAGCTGGCAGCTTTTTGACCGACATCAGCAATTTGAGTTCTGGAGCGCAGTTCATTATATCATTGATTGAACATTATTTTTTATTGTTTTTTTTTTTCGGGAATTTTATAAAAAGTCGTCGCATCGCATTCTGTCAGACATTTTAACAAATTCTTATAATAAATTAAGTCACAACTTTTCACTCAATATATTTGTATTGTTTTTAAGGAATTGTATAAATTTTGATACGATATTAATATTAACGTTTAGCTCTGTATTTTGTACATTTTAATATTTTTACGACGTTTGTGGAACTTTTGAAAAAAAATGTCATTTTGAGTCTTATAGACTTACTGTGACACCAATAGAGTGCTTTTCACGAAAGTACATAAGTTATACTTTTAAAAAATGTAAATCTTTAATTTGCTGTAGGAACTGGATATTGTACTTTTGTAAACCTAGCCCTAATCTATTTTATTAATAAACAAAATAAATAAAAATAAAATAAAGTAGTCCCATGGACGGGGCGCCACAATCGCGCGTTTTTAAGTTTACAATATCTAAAGATTTTGATTCCTTATAATTTCTTATATTTTCTCATATTAAATTTTTTAATTAAATAAGTATTTACTTAATCTAACAAATTTAAAATAATTTAGGACGTGAATTACCATTCAAATCATTGTTTTAAATTTAATTTAGTTCCGCTTAATTCCGCTTATTTCGTGAAAAGCACTCTAGTTGCCGACTCTAACATAATATTATAAAGCAATGAACTAGGGAAGTTCTAAGTTTATAAGAAAGTTCCATAAATGTCAGCATTTACCTCGATATAACTCCAATGTACATAATCCCTTAAATTTATGTACAGCGTAGGTACTCCGACAAAATTACAATTTATTTATATTATATACTTACGTTATTACGTATTATTTTCTTGATATTATTATGTCAAGAAAATATTTATATTGAATATGACAGTTTTCCATAATTTTCACTTTTGGGAAAAAACTTTTCAGTTTTAGTTTTCCCATAAAAAATAAGTTTGATAATTTAATATTTTTGGAAATTGAAATCTGTTCACTAAATAGTGTTGCTGCTTTATATAACTTTAAATGTATTAAGAGTAAAGAAACTTCAGAACTGCTTGACCTATTTCGATAAAATTTAAATGGGAGGTCCCATTAAATTTTTGCCGGATTTTAAAAATCGGTTTAGCTTTCCTCTAGTCGATGGCCATACAAACAAAAATAATAAACTCCTCTTTTTTGAAGTTAGGTAATGTAGGATGTCGGAGTTATCCACATATTATCTATGATTATATAATTATTAAGTAATTAGTTAATTATTAGAATTAGTGAAAGAATACACCAACTCAAGGAATTGCGCTAAATTATGTACATGTACTAAATAGGGTGGGGCTATACTGCCAGCGGACGAATATGTTTACTATAGTTATAATAATATTGTAACTTTTGAAATTTGAATTGTTTTAAAATAGAACTAAATAGTCAAATGTGCAACTTGTATATTAAAAATATGTGATTCATTTTTTAAATTGCTGAAAGTTGCGCAAACGAAATTGTATTTTATTTTTATTTTTTGTTGTTGGTAACTTTTTTATAATTTTACTCCAGACCCCAGCAGGGCTATTCACTTATCGGTTAGAAAACCGAACCGAATACCGAATTGTCAAAAATGTATGAAATGACGTGACATGACATGTCAAGTTGTAGCTACATAATACGTCATTTCATACATTTCTGACAATTAGGTATTCGGTTCGGTTCTTTCACGGATAAGTGAATAACCCTGCAGATCGAAGTTAGAAACCGAAAGTCTAGCCTTTGCCAATATCAACATTTTTATTGAAAATTACAATTCCATATAATATTCCACATCGATCGCTGGCAGTAAGACCCCGCCCTCACTTCCCAACACTTCCAAACGACTCATGTCCTCACTGCCCTCAAGGGAATATACACCTTATTACAATAGCAATAACGTTCATAACCGCTTGCAAACGCGCTAGTTTCGTACTGATTTTATATTAGTTCGTATATTTAAGGAAATGTTAGACTGATTTCATTCGATTTATTTGTATGTATTTCTTTTAAATTGTAATTAAATTTAAAGGTGGGGAAAATCGTGCAACGTGTGAAAGAGAGGTAGTTTGTTTGTAAAGCGTTGTCTCTGTCGCACTCTACTATTATAATATGTAATATGAGTTGTTAAAACGACTTTTTGAAAACCAACTTGGTAATAACACTTTCAATTTTCTAAGAAATGTACGAGTAAAAAAATCGTTGTAATATTTGTAAAACTAAATATTGAGGTTAAAAATAAAAATTTGTTTTGTACAAATATAGCAAAAGCATTGATTATTATAATTTGTTTTAACAGCTCCTAGTAGATTAGTGTGACAGAGACAACTCTATACGAGTATTTAACTTTTCCCTCTAATTTTCCTTTTTGTGTAAAAAGCAAGAACGTAAAAAGTTATTTTATTGATAAAATTATAATATATATGTATGGTTATTCCAATTTCAGGCTCGCTTTCAATAAGCGCGGGTGAAACGCACGTTTTAATTCATAACTTGAAAACCACTCTACCAATATTGATGAAATTTAAATGAGATCACAAGTATGATACAATGTAGGTATTTATTTGAATATAAATATTATATTAGAAATAAAAAAATGGTTTTCGTGTAATCTATGAATGGATTTACATAAAAAAGAATCGACAATTTGTGAACCTTTTCTCGTTTTGAAAGTCTATATTGAAAAGTTCAGTAACTGAATTAACTAAGAGTTTCAATAATTAGTACAAAGGTTATTTGATTGCAAATGAGATGGATACCTATTACAAGTTTTTACATCAATATTCATGATATTCCTCATTATATTCAGACAAACAACTAGTTTGTATTTCTTATTAGGATTCGCTCTCATTTCCATGATTATTAAAAAATGTCACGGGGAGCAATTTTTTTTTTGTTCAAAAAATCTCATACTATTTTCTAATATATCAAACTGAAAACACTTTTAAAATGTGTGCAATAATATTATGCACTGTTCTAGAGGAATTTTCAATAAATTTATTCTATGAATTTATATATAAAAAGTAAAGTAAGTAAGTGCTCGAGTGGAGACCACGGACTAGCAAACGAAGCGTAGGACGTCCACCCACAAGGTGGCCAGACGACCTTATAAAGGTCGCCGGAAGACGCTGGATGCAGGTCGCTTCCAACCGGTACATATGGAAGTACAAAGGGGAGGTCTATGTTCAGCAGTGGACGTCCAATGGCTGAGATGATGATGATATATAAAAAATTGACAAATAGTGCGAGCGAGACAGCGTCACTCGACATATACGCTCTTAAGTTATTTCATCAACAACGAAAAAGAAAAGCTTTAACATTATTTTCATATTATGTTCACCCATTACTCGAAAATGACTGAACCGATTTGGAAAAATCTTTTTTATTTCAAACGGTATTCTTTCTAGATGATCCTGTTTAAATTTTATCTTAATCGGTCGAGCGGTTTTCAAGTTATGAATTAAAAAGTTACATCCTATAACTTACGGCTGCGCGCCACTTCGCACACTGTATTGTTTAATTTCACAGTGTATAGTAAGTGGAGCTGGCGCTTTATTAATTAAATGCGAGCTTAATTAATAGAAAAGAAAACATTTGTTTTCAAAAATATTTTTATTTTATATATCAATAGCTAAACAAATTATAAATTACAAATTATAATAGATATCTAACAAATTGTTTTACTTAGAAAAGTACATTTATTTATCATGCGATATTTTCTCCACCAAAGAGACTGGTTAAATTTATTTAAATATTTTTGTCGTCTTTTACTAAATTATTAATTTAAATTGTATTTTTATTTACATAGTTTTAAATTAAAACTAAACGCACTTTGCCTAATGAAACGAAATGTTTTGAACTATGTCTGATTAATTATTATTGTAGTAACTTTCTTTTTTATATTTTTACAAAATTATTAAATTTAACTTTTTTTGCGCTGTTATACTAGTTTAAAACAAAATACAAATTATTTAAGAGTCTTCGCACACGAAACGAAATTTAAGAGCCTCGTCTATGAAGACGAGCTTTTAACGGAAATTAGATATTAAATGTTATTTCTTTGTCATTATTATGTCACTTAATAATTTAATATTTTAAATTAAAGTTCTAAGTGACAAAATGAAATAACTCAAAGCTCGTGTGCGAAGGCTCTATTTAAACCATATCGATACCACTCATTTACTACGACGGCACATTTTGTCTACCATCAAATGGGCTTACTATATGCGCCTCATTTGTAATTTAACAAGCTCAATACAATTTCCAACTAATAAATTTTTTTGAAAGATGTGTGCGTTTATTAACTCTTCACTCCTAAACGGCTGAATTGATTTAGCTAATATTTTTTATACGTATAGTGTAGCTTGAACCCTCGAATGAACATATACATCGGCTAATTTTCATTGAGTAAACCACGGTAAAGAGATATACAGTAGTTTGACTCCCTAGAAGCGGTTGAACTCAAGGTCGCGCGACTTTGCAACGAGGTGGGTAGGGTTCGGTAGGCAGCGAGGTGTCGAATAGGCGTTATTATGCAGTAAGCTTCCGAATAATGGTTGTGAATTAGTAAAACTTACTATATATCTCTTTACCTTAGTAAAAATGCCAGGAACAGTTGTTTTAATAAAATCATGATAATTTTAAATGTTGTATCCTAGTATATTGGTGGTACCGATGTGTGTGTGTAGTGACGCGCTGTGACGTCACACACGAATGACGTCATAATTGTACATTATTATTATTATAATAAACTTGTACTATTTATTGATTTCTGTAGTTTTATTACTTTAACCTACTTCAAAAAAGAGTGTATCTTACAATAATAAAGCAAGTGAAATTTTAAAAAATACTTTTTAAAAACAACCTTTTATTATTATTATTACCATCTAGCACCAAAGTACTCGTCAAGTGTCAAGACGTATTAAATGAGCTCAAACTCGATGGGGTCACGTCGTTTAATTATAGCGTTCCTATAGCCTTCGAGCTCCATCATCAGATCAGCTCCATCTCATAATAATATTGCATTGTCATCCGATTTACACATGCAAGCTAAATTTCAGCTCAATCGGATACCGGGAAGTGGGTCAAATTAAACTTGCAAGATTTGATTACAGACAGACAAACAACAGAGAGGTGAAAGTAAATAAAAGCTTGTAAAAACAAGTGAAATTTTAAAAATACTTTTTAAAAAAACAAGCTTTAATTATTATTATCGTCTTGTATCATAAAGTACTCGTCAAGACGAATCAAATGAGCCCAAACTCGATGGGGTTGCGTTGTTTTATGACGGAGTTCCTAAGGCCACCTTCCAGCTCCATCATCAGATCAGCTCGATGTCATAAAAATATTGCATTGTCATCCGATTTACACACGCATGCAATTTTTCAGCTCAATTGGAAACAGGGAAGTGGGTCAAATTAAACTTGCAAGATTTGATTACAGACAGACAGACAGACAGACAGACAGACAGACAGACAGACAGACAACAGACAGGTGAAAGTAATATAAAGCTTGTAAAAAAGCTTGTATAAAACATTTCAAATAGGTAGTTATAATATTTTCTTTTGTTATTATATTTTTAGTAGGTATATTATGTTTTTTTCTCTTTCGTAAATTACATTTGTTTTAATTTTCTAAATTTATACTTAACGTCATAATGTTAAATGACATAATAGACCTAAATTCTTAAATGGGAGAAGCCACTGGTTCCTGAAACACAGTTTTTACTAGTTCGGGAGCCTATGGATTCAGTATATTGTATTGTACATTTATTGTGCCAAATAAAGTTATTTGTAGATGGATGACTTATGTAAGTAAATTTTTACATAGTATCGTTTTAGGCTCTATCATCCATTCGGAAAGGTTCTCCGCAAAACCGTTCATAAAGCGAAACTATAAGGCTTCCTTGTTGACTACGGAAGCTTAAAAAACAGCCAAAAAAGAGGGAACGGCACAATAAATGCGAATGTATGGACATCATCATCAGCCTGCAATTGCCCACTGCTGGGCATAGGTCTCCCTATGATTTTGCCATTCTCCCCTGTCTAAGATTAAATAGGTACATAATATTTATTTTATAAAGAATAGAGCTGCGTTTGACCACAGTCTCACCTGTTGGTAAGTGATGACGCGGTCGCACACAGACCTAGTAAATACCTATTGACCCTTGATTAAAAGACTTTTAAGTTGTAATTAGGAAACACTGAAGCAGGCAAAGAGTTCCAAACCTTCGCCGTCCGGATAATGAAGGTTGAACTAAATCGCTTCGTACGGACAAATGGAACATCATCCATGTAGCGATGACGCAGCGCTGTTCCTCTAGATGTTCGGTGGTAAAAAGGAGATGGTGGGATCAGATCATGAAGTTCCTGGGCACATTCACCAAAATGCACTTTGTAAAAGACCGATACACTTGCAACCTCTGACGACCTCTGTGGCGCGGTGGGCTAATACCCGCTTGCAACACAGCAGGTTGCGGGTTCGATTCCCGCATGAGGCAAATTATTTGTGTGATCCACAGGTATTTGTTTCTGGTCTGGGTGGTTTTCAATATCTATTATAAGTATGTATTTACGAAAGAAAAGTATATACTTAAGTATTATATCCGTTATCCTAGTCACCATAATACAAGCATTAAGTTGCTCAGTTTGGGGTCAGGTGGCGCTGTGTGAAATGTCCTGAAATATTTATATTTATATTATTTTATTTATTGAAGTAAAACTTCTTTAGGCGCGACTAGGGAGTAACTCAGATTTTTGAAGTGAAAACTTCTTTAGCGGCGCTGAGCACTTTTTTGTATGGGTAAAAACTTTCAAACTCGCGTCAGGGTCACGTGATGCTGATCGAAAAAGCGTAAGATCGAGGGGAAGGGAGAGGAACTAGTATCTCCCACTCTTTCTACCGTGCCTGAGTGTGCTGCTCTGTTTAGGCGGCACAGGGGCAAAGAATAGATACTATTACTACGTAACAGGGGGCTTAGACAAGCGCGCGCCCGATATTTTTTTTTTATATATTTTATATTTATATTTTTATATTTTTTTTATTAGACACTTAAATAGGTTCGAATCAAAACTGTTTGTTTCTTAGTTCAGTTATCATAAACCAATCAGTATCAGTTGTAAAAATTTGCGATGATGATTCTGATAATAACGATGGTGTAAAAGTCGTCGAAATTATGGATGGAAGTTGATTTTTCTGAGAGATAAAATTTAATGTTATATATAAATAACGATATAATATTATAAATAAAAACATATAAATTGTCATATTTGTGTACGATAGCGCAATAAATAAACATTGTATTCTACCTCATAAATGATAGTATTTTTATACTTATATTAAACACAACGTTAATATTGAAGTTTTCACTTCTGCCGGCACTCCCGGAGTGCTATTTTTTTTTTTTTTTAATAATATGGCAACATGTGCATTTTGCCAGTGTCGAGTAAAATTCGTGAATGTTCACGGGATATTAAATTGAAGTTTTACTTCAATCGCGCGTAAAGGTTACACGCACACACTTTTTTTTTAACCTGTCTACGGTGTTCTAGGCTTTGCAAGCGGCGTAAAAAAAATATGTATAAAAACTTTCCTTGAGCAAATAAATGTATAAATGTATATAAGGAAAGGCCAGGTCAAGAGTACCAAGAACAGGCGAGCATGCATGAGAATGTGATGAAAGTCGAGGAAGAGAATGAGGTGTGTCAGGATCGTACCCAATAATAATAGTCTCTACCATTTTTTTTTGACCAAGGAAAAATGCGTTACGCATTATCACCCCCCGTAGTATACCCACTAAAAAACCTGCGGGTGTTCCTACGGGACGCCATAATGCCGGGGCAGCGGGTACGCCGAAGCACTCGTCCGCGGCCAAATAGTCTCTACCTTTTTTTTTTTTATCCCAGGAAAAATGCGTTACGCATCATCACCCCACGCCGGGGGGCACGGGGCGGTATGTGGGACTCCCCCGTCAAAGATGGTAGCGGCGGGGATACCCACTAAAAAACCTGGGGGTGTCCTGCGGGACCCCATAATGCCGGGGCAACGGGTACGCCGAAGCATTCATCCGCGGCCCCGACGGCGTTTGTGAATATATTGTAATAGTCTCTACCTACCCCCACGGGAACCAGGCGTCATTATATGTATGTATGCTAAAAACTTATCTTTATCGACCGAGCGAAGCGAGGTCTTAGAGTCGAGAGCCGCGAAAAGCCTGCGTTTTGACCAGTTTAACGGTTGACCTCTGGTGCCTAACTTTGATCGACATTTACTCAAAAACGGTAAATCCAAATTAAATGAAATTTTGCACACCAGTTAAATAGGTTAATAGAATACTTATAGTAAAAAAAAAAGCCAAATAGGCTTCAGTATTGCAGAGATATAAGTGACTTAAAGTCTTTAAGATAGGTCTGACGATAATTTCAAAACTGGTACGCCGATAATTTTTTTTCTGAGCTATTAACATTTTTTATAACCTACCTAAATATTTTATCAAAAGTGTATGTTTGTATGTATGTTTGTTACGCGATAACTTGAAAACCGATGATCCAATCTTGATGAAACTTTGCAAACGCGTAGTACATATCCATAGAATTTTTAAGTTCGAACATGAGCCAAATCGGTCGAAGGGTTCTAGAGTTAAAGAGATTCCTTGATTACCACGTTACCGAAGTTCCAATCTTGACGGAACTTTGCGAACGGGTAGTACAAACGCAAAGAATTCTCATGTTCAGAAATGAGCCAAATCGGCCCAAGAGTTGCAGTTAAATCTTTTATTAATAATGTAACCGGGATATAATTGCGATTCACTGTCTTAGGAGATGGGAACATTTTGGTAGGTAGATAAACGCAGTTTGAAATTAGTTCGAATAGTACGGACCGTTATGTAATTGCGATTCACTGTCGTTGAAGATGGGGCATTTCGGTAGTTTGATAAACGCAATTTCAAATTAGTACAGATATTAGAGTTGACCATTATAGATTTGCGATTCATTTTCTTAGAAGATAAAAACATTATGTAAGGTTGATAATCGCAATTTCAAATTGGTACAGAAATTAGGGTTGACCATTATAGTTTTGCGATTCATTTCTATAAAAACACTTACATTTTGTTAGGTTGATAGACACAATTTCAAAATGGTTCATAATTTAGAGATAATCATTATAGATTTGCGATTCACTCCCATAAAAGACAGTAACATTTTGTTAGGTTGATAGACGCAATTTCAAAATGGTTCATAATTTAGAGATGATCATTATAGATTTGCGATTCACTCCCATAAAAGACAGTAACATTTTGTTAGGTTGATAGTCGCAATTTTAAAATGGTTCAGTATTTTGAAAAGACCATTATAAGACCATTTAATAAGGCTGCAGCCTTTTTAATTATTAAATACACAATTTCATCTTGGGCATATTAGCTTTTTCGCTGGCAGTAAGATATATTATTATTTGTGTAGCCTATCTGCAAAACTTTTTAAAACTTAGAATAGTTTGTGCCGGCACATTCAACAATAAAGGTGCACGAGCACACCGTAGTGCAGCGCAGACCACTGGTGGCTCTCTCCAAAAAAGTCAGCAAAAAGTTGAGATCACTACGTACGCGCCCATCCAAATACGTACACGCATAACATTGCTTAACTTCGATGATTACGTTCTTTAAATAGCGCTATTTTTAAATGAATTAATTTTATTAAAAACTAGCAATCCCGGCGAACTCCGTTTCGCCACCAGATGGCTTCGTTTTAAATTTCTGTTGAAATTTTTCCTGAATTTTCTTTGCTATAAACCTCACGGAGCCCGAGACCTTTCCAACGAATGCAAAACCGTGGAAATCGGTTCGTGCGTTCTGGAGTTATAGCGTCAGGAAGGAAAACCCGACTTATTTTTATATAGTAGATTAAAAGTTTTCAGATTTTTTCCTGTATTTAAAATATATGTTAAGGTATGCCAAATTTCATAAACATAGGGTAACGGCAAGTTCTCTATGAATATTGATTTATTCAGAGGGACAAAACATTTTTTGAAGGATAAACGGGTGTATTTTTTCGACTTAAAGTTAAAGTTCTTGTATTAGGATATTTTAAAAAAAGTCTAAGGTTTAACGGAAATTGGGCCGCGAGGTCCCAGTTTGAGGCGAACTACTAGTGTAAAATTAGGCAGCCACATAGCAGATTACAAACGCATGGACAATATCATTATGGTAGGATATGGAACATGTTATGAGATACCGATTGTATCGGTCGAGCGGGCGTCGAGTGCTGTGACGTCATACACTATAAGGTGGAGTTGTACTTACGTATTATGTACTCGTAGATATAGAGTAGGTATACTTACGAAAAAAAAATACTAGCGAAATTACTCATCAAGATTTTTTTATACACGATCTCGCGTGATGTTAAGCTTGTACCGTCCGTGGCCCAGTGGTAGTTGGTCCGGCTTGTAAGCCGGAGGTCCTGGGTTCAAATCTCAGTGTGGCAAAGATTTTCGCCTGGACGCTACCGTGTTTCGGCGCGGCACGTAAAACTGTGGGTCTCGGCTGTTTCCTATAAGATATGTAGGAGGCAGTCGTTAGGCCATGTTGCAGGCACTGTAGTCATCTAGACGATAGAATAGAATAGAAAACTATTTATTGAAACACTACAAACATACAGAAACTTAAAACTATAACACAAAATCACGACATAACTGTAACAATTGGCGGTCTTATCGCTAAAAGTGATCTCTACGACGACGAGACGAGACGAGAGTCTTTCGAGACGATCTGAAACTGCAACATATAGGTTGGCCACGCAACCTATAAATTGTGATTTGACTCTGACAGTGTAAGTAGGGTAACCTGTTCTGTTGGAGTATAAACATAAACCCCCAATTGTGTGAATATGGGCCAATCATGATGCTCACATTCGGCCATCCAATTAACTCGTTTTGTTACATAATAAAACACAAAAATTGTGTTCCCCGCTAATAGCGTCAAAAATAGTTTTTAAAACACAGAAAAAGCCTTAATTATGTTCCCGTGAATAACGTTTAATATAGTTTTTCCGAGATCTAAGATGCGCCGGTGCGATGGTGACCGCCACAGATCACATATAAGATAAGATAGGTCATAATATGAGTTTACGTACCTTATCTACAAATTAATGATAATAATTGGGGGTTTATACTCCAACAGAACAGGTTACCCTACTTACACTGTCAGAGTCAAATAAATAAATAAATAAATTTGTTTATTTCCAAAAATACAGTGGTTTTAAGCTTAAAACTAACTTACATCTAGACAAAGATGGATTTAATAAATCGAGGAACTTCTTATTAATGTTTTACAATTTAACTCTGAGAAGGTAGGTAGGTAGGTATACTAATAAGAATTAAGTAACTAAGCTAAGTTTAGCAAATTTTATAAAATAGTTTTTTTAAATTCCTCGGGGACCAAGATTGACACTGCTGTTTTAAAGTATGGTACAACAAATGGTTAGGAATGCTACCTTATTGGATTAGTGGAAAGAAAAAAATCGCTAAAATTATTTTTGTACCAAAAATTACCTATTTCATATTTATTACCCTTTGGTTACTAGTAGATATAGTTATTATAGGTATATACAGCTTTAAGCTTATTTTCTGGGTCCACTAGGCCCCACACTAGGATTCCCTGTGTTGTGAGGCCTAGTCTCTTCCCAATTTTGAAATTACAAGCATAGTATTACAGTGTATGTGTGTGTGTGTGTGACGTGTGTGTAAGTGGTGAATCGTAAAAAGAATATACCTAACATAATGGAATAAATATCGTGAGTGTGGTGAAGTTATACTAGTAGTTCGCCTCAAACTGGGACCTCGCGGCCCAATTTCCGTTAAACCTTAGACTTTTTTTAAAATATCCTAATACAAGAACTTTAACTTTAAGTCGAAAAAATACACCCGTTTATCCTTCAAAAAATGTTTTGTCCCTCTGAATAAATCAATATTCATAGAGAACTTGCCGTTACCCTATGTTTATGAAATTTGGCATACCTTAACATATATTTTAAATACAGGAAAAAATCTGAAAACTTTTAATCTACTATATAAAAATAAGTCGGGTTTTCCTTCCTGACGCTATAACTCCAGAACGCACGAACCGATTTCCACGGTTTTGCATTCGTTGGAAAGGTCTCGGGCTCCGTGAGGTTTATAGCAAAGAAAATTCAGGAAAAATTTCAACAGAAATTTAAAACGAAGCCATCTGGTGGCGAAACGGAGTTCGCCGGGATTGCTAGTTTTTAATAAAATTAATTCATTTAAAAATAGCGCTATTTAAAGAACGTAATCATCGAAGTTAAGCAATGTTATGCGTGTACGTATTTGGATGGGCGCGTACGTAGTGATCTCAACTTTTTGCTGACTTTTTTGGAGAGAGCCACCAGTGGTCTGCGCTGCACTACGGTGTGCTCGTGCACCTTTATTGTTGAATGTGCCGGCACAAACTATTCTAAGTTTTAAAAAGTTTTGCAGATAGGCTACACAAATAATAATATATCTTACTGCCAGCGAAAAAGCTAATATGCCCAAGATGAAATTGTGTATTTAATAATTAAAAAGGCTGCAGCCTTATTAAATGGTCTTATAATGGTCTTTTCAAAATACTGAACCATTTTAAAATTGCGACTATCAACCTAACAAAATGTTACTGTCTTTTATGGGAGTGAATCGCAAATCTATAATGATCATCTCTAAATTATGAACCATTTTGAAATTGCGTCTATCAACCTAACAAAATGTTACTGTCTTTTATGGGAGTGAATCGCAAATCTATAATGATTATCTCTAAATTATGAACCATTTTGAAATTGTGTCTATCAACCTAACAAAATGTAAGTGTTTTTATAGAAATGAATCGCAAAACTATAATGGTCAACCCTAATTTCTGTACCAATTTGAAATTGCGATTATCAACCTTACATAATGTTTTTATCTTCTAAGAAAATGAATCGCAAATCTATAATGGTCAACTCTAATATCTGTACTAATTTGAAATTGCGTTTATCAAACTACCGAAATGCCCCATCTTCAACGACAGTGAATCGCAATTACATAACGGTCCGTACTATTCGAACTAATTTCAAACTGCGTTTATCTACCTACCAAAATGTTCCCATCTCCTAAGACAGTGAATCGCAATTATATCCCGGTTACATTATTAATAAAAGATTTAACTGCAACTCTTGGGCCGATTTGGCTCATTTCTGAACATGAGAATTCTTTGCGTTTGTACTACCCGTTCGCAAAGTTCCGTCAAGATTGGAACTTCGGTAACGTGGTAATCAAGGAATCTCTTTAACTCTAGAACCCTTCGACCGATTTGGCTCATGTTCGAACTTAAAAATTCTATGGATATGTACTACGCGTTTGCAAAGTTTCATCAAGATTGGATCATCGGTTTTCAAGTTATCGCGTAACAAACATACATACAAACATACACTTTTGATAAAATATTTAGGTAGGTTATAAAAAATGTTAATAGCTCAGAAAAAAAATTATCGGCGTACCAGTTTTGAAATTATCGTCAGACCTATCTTAAAGACTTTAAGTCACTTATATCTCTGCAATACTGAAGCCTATTTGGCTTTTTTTTTTACTATAAGTATTCTATTAACCTATTTAACTGGTGTGCAAAATTTCATTTAATTTGGATTTACCGTTTTTGAGTAAATGTCGATCAAAGTTAGGCACCAGAGGTCAACCGTTAAACTGGTCAAAACGCAGGCTTTTCGCGGCTCTCGACTCTAAGACCTCGCTTCGCTCGGTCGAATATGTATGTTATATAATTGGAAATGGGAGCATTACTATATTGAGGATTATATAGATATTCCTATGGTAAAACTATAGTATATTATTATTATTTTATGAATATTAATAGCCATAACAAAGAGACGTGCATCGCCGCCAAGAGTGGCGGACCGACTGAACGGTGAACGGAGGCCCGGCCGGCGCGGCGGCAGTGTAGCAGAGGTCTGTTTGTGTGCGTATGATTATGGTTATGAACCGGTCAGTGCAGAGTGCAGTGTGCAGACGCATCGCTGCGTTTACGCACAATACCTACATATGTGTGCGAATGTGTAAGTGGGAATACGATGTGTAAGTGTACGGGTAACAGTATACGGGCGGAACAGAATCTTAGATCACGCTTAGTTATTTTTGATGTAGCTATATTATAGTGAGTATGTTTTTGATTTTATATTTAAATATTACAGAAGGACTACCATAGTATTAGTTATGTAGAAGCTCTATAATATCCATTTGTTTGGGACAATTATAGGTTTATATTAGTCGAACATTTTTAAAAAATCACAATTTATAGGTTGTGTAGCGAACTATATGTTGCAGTTTCAGGTCACCAAGATTACTACTGTGCCTGCAACATGACCTTACGACTGCCTCCTACATATCTTATAGGAAACAGCCAGGACACACAGTTTTACTTGCCTATCGAAACATGGTAGCGTCCAGGCGAAAAACTTTATCACACTGAGAATTGAACCCAGGACCTCCGGCTTATATAAGCCGGACCAACGACCACTGGGCCACGAACGCTACAAAAAAGCTATTAATAAGTCACAAAAAAAATTCGAGTTGTACAGTTCAGTTAAATTAGCCTAAAACGTAGGGATTAAATTGTAAAACGCAGCGTAGGAAGTCCCACAAGGTGGACAGACGACCTTATAAAGGTCGCCGTAAGACGCTGGATGCAGGTCGCTTTCAACCGGTATGTATAGATGTCCAAAGGGGAGGCCTATGTTCAGCAGTGGACGTCCTACGGCTGAGATTAATGAATTTTAAGAATTCGCATTTTGCTGTAAATTAATACGAACATTCGAAAATCGTTTATTTAAGGTACCAGAAACTTTTCAAAGTGCCATCATTCTTATTATTTAGCAAAATGCAATTTTTGAAATGTAGTTTCAATTATTTTTATAAAAAAGAACTACTAAGAGATTACACAGAAAGAAGTGTTAAAATTGGCGGTCTTATCGCTAATAGCGATCTCTCCCAGATAACAAAGCAGGGAAAGGAAATACATAAAATAGAGCGACGGGAAAAAAGTGTTAAAATGTGGTCTGTTTAAATAATAAGTTAAATAATGTATAATGTGTGTGGGTCTTTAGTAACCTTAATAAAGAAATTTTTAATTTTTAAAAGGGTTAATAAAGGGTTATAATATACATAGTTTTTCACAGGAAACACAGGTATAGTTTATACAACGTTCGCATCACCTATCTCGTCCATTCCCGTGCCCTATCTACCCGTGGAAGCCTCCCCGCCCGCTCGTCCGGTCCCCTTATAAAGAGGCGAGTCGAGTTTATCGTCACAGTGCATTCTCGACACTACCCAGTACAGGTAAGCTTTTATATCTAGGTAGGGTTAGACTTTAGACTATGTTATAAAGTTTTTTTTTTAATGCCTTTATTGAGAAAAACAAACTAACAATACTACAGCAGTTTAAAACACTTTTATTAACCACAGATCGGCCACAAGCCGTAATATTATTATATCTAATGTACACTAATTGTTATAGTTTTTTGTATACATATAACTGTGGTATTAGTGTTAGAAAACAATAAAATAATGTAAAAATAATAATATTATAATGATATGGTCACGCGTTGATGTCTTTTGCAAGCGTTGTAGGACTTCACATTATGTTATAATACAGCCTTCACATACGTAGTTTCACCCCACTGTTCAATACGAATTTGAAATAACCCAAGCTTCCTAATTGCCAAATTTCAGCTCTATCGGTTCATTTTTTTGCCATGACATCACAAACACGCTTATCCTTAAAAACTACATTCTTCAAATTTTAGGATAGATCAGTATTTTATTAATTTCCGAAACGACTTCATCCATTTTTAAGGTTTTGTACTTTTAAAGGAAAAAGCGAAACGCTTATAGGATCACTAGTGCGTCCGTCTGTCTATCTGTCAAGACCCTTTAACTGCAGAACGCGTATTTTCGACCGAGCGAAGCGAGGTCTTAGAGTCGAAAGCCGCGAAATGCCTGCGTTTTGACCAGTTTAACGCTTGACCTCTGGTGCTTAAGTTTGGTCGACGTTTACTTGAAAACGGTTAATATCCAAATTAAATGAAATTTTACACACAAGTTAAGAAGGTTAATTGGATAATTTAAGTGAAAAAATTAGCTAAATAGGTTCCAGGGTTGCAGAGATATAGGTGACTTAAAGTCTTTATGATAGGTCTGACGATTATTTCAAAACTGGAGCGCTGAAAATTTTTTTTCTAACATATACACATTTTTTATAAGCGACACAAATATATTAGCCAAAGTGTATGTTTGTATGTATGTTTGTTACGCGATAACTGGAAAACCAATGGTCCAATCTGCATGAAACTTTGCAAACGCGTAATATAAATCCATAGAATTTTTAAGTTCGAACATGAGCCAAATCGGTCGAAGGGTTCGAGAGTTAAAGAGATTGCTTCATTACAATGAAACCGATGATCCAGTCTTGATAAAACTTTTTAAACAGGTAGTACAAACTAAAAGAATTCTCACGTCCAAAAATGAGCCAAATCGGTGCAAGGGTTGTAGAGTTATAGAGAATACAAAATTACAATGTTTATCGATTATAATATTATGAGAACTGCAGGGATATTCGATACGACGTAATACGTCATTTCATAGGTACATTTTTTAATAATTCGGTCCTAGGTTCGGTTCCCTAACGGATAAATGAATAGCCATGTTGACTTACTCAAAATATTATGAATTTTAATGATCGTGCGGGAAAAACTTAAACCCATTTTTTTATTTAAATAGTAGTCCAGTCAATGAGTGCCCAAAAGAGGCATGTGGATCGAAAAGTCGAAAGCAGAAAAACTAACTTAGGAACTTTGTTTGGACTATTCAGGAGATTAACATACTAAAAGTCCCCACCCCTCCGAGGTGATCCCGAGGGATGGGGGGTCCGAAGAAGGTCCCATTTTTAGGTTTTTTGCCTAAATGTCAAAAACTGGGCGTAGTACGATATTTTGTTGTACTACATTATAAAAATTTTAAAATTTCCTACAACTTTGGCTTTAACACTTTTTATCTATATCCAATCGTTGTCCAGCTATGAGCTTCCAAACATGGTCTATTTTTAAGATGCTGAAATTAGTTTTCCATACAAAGTCGGTAAAAAAATCTTATATATAAGTAATATTTGACCAACTTCTGGTTGTCGTACCATAATGAAACTTTGCAAATGTCTAGAAATATGATGACAGTTCAATAATTTGGTACCACTGAGCTGATCTGATGATGGAGCCAGGAGGTGTTTACTGAACCTCTTCAATGGCTATTAGTAAACCCGTCGAGTTTGGGCACATTACACTCGAATTGGCATAAGCAAAAAACCTAAAAATGGAACCTTCTTCGGCCTCCCCCCCTCGGAGCTCACCACGGAGGGGTGGGAACTTTTAGTATGTTTATGTTCTGAATAGTCCAAACAAAGTTCCTAAGTTAGTTTTTCTGCTTTCGACTTTTCGATCCACATTTCTTCTTTTACTGGACTATAGGCTACAGTGCTTCACTTTTAAAAGTAAATTTTACAAATTATTTAGATCTAAGTATTTTAAGACACTACTGTTCGTTCGAAAAGCATATCTATGAGAAGAAAGAGCAAGAAACTTATTAGGATTGTTATTTATGTGTTTATCACATATCATTATGCCATTAAAACCATCATTCACTCTAACATCTGCAAACATCCCTGACGCTCTGTAGTATCGAAACAGCGCCAAAAGCATCCTGAAAGCATTGTTGTACTGGATCCGTTTTTTGTAAAGTTGTAGTTTGTAAAGTTCATCCACAAGTCTTTTGTTTAAAAAAATAATTAATAATTAGGCCTACGATTGATCACATCCCACCTGATGGAAAGTGCTAATGTGATCGACGAGCTGCATGTATAAAAAGTCTGATAATGCCTTGAACAAGGACACTTTGTCTTGCTCAGTAGCTGTAGACTGTAGATACATCTTGAAAACCTGCGAGCCTAGATGTTACGCGTGACTGTCATAGCTCTGCATTCTCGCTCCAAGTCTAAGTCATCATCGGCTGCTACGACAAAAATGTTATAGAATTAGCTACAATATCAATATAATAACTGTTGTAAGTTTGCTGTATAACACAAGTAAAGCTAGATATTTTTTTCCAATTTCAATTCTTCTAATGTCCACTGCATCGGCAACTTCTTCGTAAACAAGTGCTACAAACTATGAAGATTTTTTGAGATTCTTTTTAAAAGCTATAATAATATTTATTATTTTATTCTATTATTTTCTGCAAGTGAATACACACATAACCTTTCATATTTTATTATTATTGAAATTTTGATCACAACAATAAAATAGTCACTGAGATAAAGATTTTTTTAATGTATAAAGTTACGTATTTTGAGTTTTAACATTAATTTCAATTTTGGCATTTTCCTTTCCTTTTACGAATATTATAGGTTAAAGTTTCCATACATTTATATTTCGTAGATACTTATAACTTTTACCCATGTGTATACCTATTTTGAGGGAAATTGGGTCTGCGAGGTCCCAGTTCGCGGCGAACTACTAGTATTATCTATTCGCAAATTCCAATTCGTTTAATTTATTGATCCACACATAATAAGTATGTCGGGACAGGATAGCGGGCGCGTAGCGTAGTAACCTATATGTGTCACTGTCACCATATTGTCGCTCATTCTGGAGCCCCTCAGGCATGGTTTACAGCGTGGATATAACGGGCGAGAAGAATAAGACATCACACCACAATATGATTAGTTTTATTACACTTGCAAACAGTTACATTACAATGTAATTAAGGATGATATTACACTACTCTGTATTACACAATATTAACGGGGACCGAGTGTTCCGCAAAGCTACGAACGCTTCAATAACTAATTCGATACCCAAACCGTATAGTGACCGTTCCAGTCACCCTTCGGACATAACGTCCGTCCGAGGTGCCGTCCAGAAGTAAAGTGACCGTCCCTGCCGCCAGCCAAACGTAAAGTGAGTCTCCGTCGTCTACACAGCTCAATATAATACCTCACGCCCGTCCGCCCTACCGCTCGCTCACAACAGCGCCCCTAGCGGACGACCGTGCAACTACTCGACTCTCATTGGCTAACGTCACTTCCCGTCACTCCCCTTTACTTGTCAACCGATCACGAAAATGCGATGTTGCCTGCGTTACACAAGAGAGGCGCCACTTCCGTCTCTGGTCCACCGAATTTGACTATGTGGCGTCTAAACTAAGTAGCTATAATCTAAGCTGCCGATACGGCCTTCCTGACGCTCGCACGTCCTCGGGCGATCTTCTTGCAGAGCGAACTCTCGCAGGGCGACCTCTCGCAGCGCGATCTCACTGCACATCTATAACAAAAAGACACCATTGTTAATCGATTCCACATTCCACCGCTCGTTCATCCTGACATAATATCCTGACATAATTCTTTCAAAAGATACAGATAATTGAGGCTCTCATTAGAAAATATACCCCAGCGACTTAGTATGTCATCAAGTTCGGTTGTGACACGCGACAGCTCAAAACTCAAGATGCACCAGCAGTACAGACCGGATAAGAGTGTCTCTTCGATCTACAGCCACCTCAGCAGCTAGTAGGGTTCGACCCAGATCACAAAATCCTTTCGACTGACTCTGGACTCACTGCACCAACAATAGCCCGGATAACAGAGTCCCTTCGATCTACGGCAACCGCAGCAGCCAGTAGGGTTCGACCCGGACCCCTGCATCCTTTCGACTACTCACTATGCGCTCACCGCATCAACAATAGCCCGGATAACAGAATCCCTTCGATCTACGGCAACCGCAGCAGCCAGTAGGGTTCGACCCGGATCTCTGCATCCCCTCGACTATTCACCATGCACTCACCGCATCAACAGTAGCCCGGATAACAGAATCCCTTCGATCTACGGCAACCGCAGCGGCCAGTAGGGTTCGACCCGGATCTCTGCATCCCCACAACTACTCACTATGCACTCACAGCATAACAATAGCCCGGATAACAGAGTCTCTTCGATCTATAGCTCCCGCAGTAGCCCATAGGGTTCGACCCAGACATCTGAATCCTTTCGACTATCTCACAACACACATCGAACAGCCGTGTCACCTCCAACCGCAACTGATCACACCACTTTGTCTAGGTAATTTCACTTCAAGAGTTGGAAACTATTATAACTCGAAATAAAAACCCGCATGAACTACACAAACTCTCCCTTACGACATAGGAACAAGATAATTTGCTATCGACTACCGTGAAAAAAAGGCTACTAATTCAAAATTTTTTTTTTTTTTTTTTTTTGGTTTGGTTGGTTTGGTTTGGTTTGGACCTCTATCTCTCGTGGTGACTGGCAACTAAACATAAAAGGCGATACAAATCCTTTCTCTCTCCTCCCCCCCTTTTTTTTGTCTCTCCTCCCCCCTTTTTTTTTCTCTCTCCTCTGCACACTCAGAACGACCGCGCGTCGCACGACCACACGCGCTGATGCTCAGGATAGCGCGCCATGTGACCGCACACACACCGATACTCAGGCCAGCACGCCAAGTGACCGCACACACGCGCCGATGCTCAGGACAGCACATCGCACGCTCGTACGCGCTGCTGCACGTCACTCATCTGTAATAAAGATACCACAGCACAGAATTTCGTTTCCTTTACCTGACTCAATCCTAACCTCAATTTTAATGTAAGCCTAAGATCTCTGAATATCGTATTATACCGGTACACAAACCGGTGGCATTAAAATTGCAATTTTCAATAGTGCACCTAACCTAACTCAAACCTAACCTCATTTATTGTAATCAGTCTAAGACTAAAATCTCAGAATTTCTTATTTTACTTCCATTAACACAACGCGAGGGCCTTATTAATTATCAGATAACACTTCTAAGCTTTGTTCTAAGCTGACTACACTGCGAGCCATGTTCAACTATTTACAAAAAAAAGTGAGGGTAGGTAATTATCATTGAGCGACATTAAAACTTAGCTCAGGCATCAAATTCTCCACTACCGCTCATCGCACACTATAATGCTACTACAAGAGTAGACAAAACAAGCTACGGTTACGTAGTCTGCAGTAGTCATGAACAAAAAAAATCATGGAATCGACTCACCAAATAATGTTCATCGCTGATACGGCTCGATCTCTCAGATCGTCTCATAGCTTAGTCACACCAAGGTCGACTCGTTGCTCGACCAGCAGCGTCGCAGGTCATAGCGCAGCAGACTCAGCACGCACGCATACACGCACGTATGCAGGAACAGACGCGCACACATGAGCGCCGGCGAAAGCGCTCCACTGCATGTCACTGTAATCAATGCAACCACGAATTAGAACACACGCGCAGACAGCGGGTTAAACGCTGCTCGTAGTACACAGATCGCGCCGACATAACGCACGGACACGACGTGTAGATGGCGTAGTCATTTCGCAGACACAGCGCGCATATCGCGTAGACATCCGTGCAAACACAGCGCGCAGTTCGCGCACTCAGCGCTCGCCACAGGTAAAGCCGGGTGCGGCGAACAAGGCAGGCAAACTGAAACATTGAAAAAAACACGTTAAATTCTTTCACCGTTCTTTATTCTTTATCCCACTTCTGATGTCGGGACAGGATAGCGGGCGCGTAGCGTAGTAACCTATATGTGTCACTGTCACCATATTGTCGCTCATTCTGGAGCCCCTCAGGCATGGTTTACAGCGTGGATATAACGGGCGAGAAGAATAAGACATCACACCACAATATGATTAGTTTTATTACACTTGCAAACAGTTACATTACAATGTAATTAAGGATGATATTACACTACTCTGTATTACACAATATTAACGGGGACCGAGTGTTCCGCAAAGCTACGAACGCTTCAATAACTAATTCGATACCCAAACCGTATAGTGACCGTTCCAGTCACCCTTCGGACATAACGTCCGTCCGAGGTGCCGTCCAGAAGTAAAGTGACCGTCCCTGCCGCCAGCCAAACGTAAAGTGAGTCTCCGTCGTCTACACAGCTCAATATAATACCTCACGCCCGTCCGCCCTACCGCTCGCTCACAACAGCGCCCCTAGCGGACGACCGTGCAACTACTCGACTCTCATTGGCTAACGTCACTTCCCGTCACTCCCCTTTACTTGTCAACCGATCACGAAAATGCGATGTTGCCTGCGTTACACAAGAGAGGCGCCACTTCCGTCTCTGGTCCACCGAATTTGACTATGTGGCGTCTAAACTAAGTAGCTATAATCTAAGCTGCCGATAAGTAAATTCAAAATAACACAAAATACAAACAAACACAAGAGCACAAAATAACACAAATTTAAAAACTATGAACTATATATAATACGAGTACATTCCATACACAACATTAAATACTAAATTACCTACAAGTAAAAGTTATTCTACCTCTAAATTAAAATAATATATTTAAGTACATACCTATATTAAATTATATATAATAAAATAACTTTTTACATAATTACTAGTATGAATGCCTATAAATATGTTGTTCTATGTTAATAAATACAAATTGAAATTTGTTTAAAAGTATAGGAAGATTTTGCTCTGAAGTATATTTTTTTAAATAACATATTCCTATTCCCTATGGATGTGTTATCATGTTATTTTACGATGTAGCCTTTTTAAGCTAATAAGTGATTTAAATCTAATTTTTTTTTTCTACAAAATTATAATTTCTTAGTGTTTATCGACCGAGCGAAGCGAGGTCTTAGAGTCGAAAGCCGCGAAATGCCTGCGTTTGGACCAGTTTAACGCTTGACCTCTGGTGCTTAAGTTTGGTTGACGTTTACTTGAAAACGGTTAATCCAAATTAAATGAAATTTTACACACAAGTTAAGAAGGTTAATTGGATAATTGTAGTGAAAAAATTAGCGAAATAGGTTACAGGGTTGCAGAGATATAGGTGACTTAAAGTCTTTACGATAGGTCTGACGATTATTTCAAAACTGGAGCGCTGATAATTTTTTTTCTAACATATACACATTTTTTATAAGCGACACAAATATATTAGCCAAAGTGTATGTTTGTATGTATGTTTGTTACGCGATAACTGGAAAACCAATGGTCCAATCTGCATGAAACTTTGCAAACGCGTAATATAAATCCATAGAATTTTTAAGTTCGAACATGAGCCAAATCGGTCGAAGGGTTCTAGAGTTTTAGAAAATGCTTAATTTCAACGTTACCAAAGTTCCAATCTTAATGAAACTTTGCGATCAGGCAGTATAAGCTAAAAGAATTCTCATGTTCGAAAATGAGCCAAATCGATCCAAGGGTTGTAGAGTTATGAAGATGTTTAAATTATAATGTTTTGCACAATTTGTTAGGTACATTAAGTTTGAGAAAGATCCTACAGGCAAAAAAGAGCAAGCAAGTTGATAAAGTTAAAGAATTAATAGCGATAAAGTCCAATAATTCGAGAATTTCAAGCAATTTATCATATTTTCAATATTTCTTATTTTTAATCGACCGAGCGAAGCGAGGTCTTAGAGTCGAGAGCCGCGAAAAGCCTGCGTTTTGACCAGTTTAACGGTTGACCTCTGGTGCCTAACTTTGATCGACATTTACTCAAAAACGGTAAATCCAAATTAAATGAAATTTTGCACACCAGTTAAATAGGTTAATAGAATACTTATAGTAAAAAAAAAGCCAAATAGGCTTCAGTATTGCAGAGATATAAGTGACTTAAAGTCTTTAAGATAGGTCTGACGATAATTTCAAAACTGGTACGCCGATAATTTTTTTTCTGAGCTATTAACATTTTTTATAACCTACCTAAATATTTTATCAAAAGTGTATGTTTGTATGTATGTTTGTTACGCGATAACTTGAAAACCGATGGTCCAATCTTGATGAAACTTTGCAAACGCGTAGTACATATCCATAGAATTTTTAAGTTCGAACATGAGCCAAATCGGTCGAAGGGTTCTAGAGTTCAAGAGATTCCTTGATTACCACGTTACCGAAGTTCCAATCTTGACGGAACTTTGCGAACGGGTAGTACAAACGCAAAGAATTCTCATGTTCAGAAATGAGCCAAATCGGCCCAAGAGTTGCAGTTAAATCTTTTATTAATATAATGTAACCGGGATATAATTGCGATTCACTGTCTTAGGAGATGGGAACATTTTGGTAGGTAGATAAACGCAGTTTGAAATTAGTTCGAATAGTTCGACCGTTATGTAATTGCGATTCACTGTCGTTGAAGATGGGGCATTTCGGTAGTTTGATAAACGCAATTTCAAATTAGTACAGATATTAGAGTTGACCATTATAGATTTGCGATTCATTTTCTTAGAAGATAAAAACATTATGTAAGGTTGATAATCGCAATTTCAAATTGGTACAGAAATTAGGGTTGACCATTATAGTTTTGCGATTCATTTCTATAAAAACACTTACATTTTGTTAGGTTGATAGACACAATTTCAAAATGGTTCATAATTTAGAGATAATCATTATAGATTTGCGATTCACTCCCATAAAAGACAGTAACATTTTGTTAGGTTGATAGACGCAATTTCAAAATGGTTCATAATTTAGATATGATCATTATAGATTTGCGATTCACTCCCATAAAAGACAGTAACATTTTGTTAGGTTGATAGTCGCAATTTTAAAATGGTTCAGTATTTTGAAAAGACCATTATAAGACCATTTAATAAGGCTGCAGCCTTTTTAATTATTAAATACACAATTTCATCTTGGGCATATTAACTTTTTCGCTGGCAGTAAGATATATTATTATTTGTGTAGCCTATCTGCAAAACTTTTTAAAACTTAGAATAGTTTGTGCCGGCACATTCAACAATAAAGGTGCACGAGCACACCGTAGTGCAGCGCAGACCACTGGTGGCTCTCTCCAAAAAAGTCAGCAAAAAGTTGAGATCACTACGTACGCGCCCATCCAAATACGTACACGCATAACATTGCTTAACTTCGATGATTACGTTCTTTAAATAGCGCTATTTTTAAATGAATTAATTTTATTAAAAACTAGCAATCCCGGCGAACTCCGTTTCGCCATCAGATGGCTTCGTTTTAAATTTCTGTTGAAATTTTTCCTGAATTTTCTTTGCTATAAACCTCACGGAGCCCGAGACCTTTCCAACGAATGCAAAACCGTGGAAATCGGTTCGTGCGTTCTGGAGTTATAGCGTCAGGAAGGAAAACCCGACTTATTTTTATATAGTAGACTAGATGACCCGCGCGCACTTCGTAGCGCGTGACAGTCAATTAATAAAGCGAAAATTTGGTGCTGCCATTTAGTCTGCGATGTTTGTTCAGACTGCGATTGTATTTCCATCCCCGCGACTTTGTAAGTGTAAATTAGGTATAGGTATAGCCCATGTTATATTATTATTTATTATACCATGGCTATAATAATAATTGCTCCCACTCTGGGTAGTGCAGAATATCGAGATGGGTATTTCTACGCAGTTTTGTTCGCTACCGTAAAAATCAAGCCATCTCTCCATAGTTAATTACAACTTAATCGGTTTTGCGGTTGTTGAAAGCCTTCACAAACTTACACGCCTCTTTTCAGGAATTAAAACTATTTGTCGTGCTTTCCCGGTAACTCTTTAACTTATCTGTACTTGTCTGTGTAATGTATAATATTTTTATTATTTTTTGTTACTTATTTCTCACACTATCCTTTCCGCAACCTTTCCCGCGACTCAAATCAATTCCGTGGTTCGTGAATTCCCAATAAAACTCTGACCCTCCTTTCCTCATACTGGTTCACCCTAAAAATTAATTTCTGACATAAAAAAAAACAGCTCATTAACAGAACTTAAACTATCATTTAACAAAAAATCAGCTTAATCGGTCCAGCGGTTAATGATTTAAATGAAAACGTTTTTCGAAAATAAATCCCGTTCTTGTGGGAATTTCACAAAATTCCTTATTATCGGTGGCCTACGTTACATAAAGCAGCTAAAACAAAAAAGCGGTTACCGATATCCTACACAAACTGCACCCCCTTCACTCTTCTTAAAGGTTGATTTCTGAAATAAAAAATATCCCATATCATTTTCTATGACGCAATCTACTACCTATGTATCAAATTTTAATTTAATAGGCTCAGCGTTTCTAAATTTCCCATACAAACTTTGACCAAGATTTACACCACCCTCCTCCTTAAAAAAATTATGTTCCTAAATACAACTCAAGTACTAATCGTAGTAGTCGTGGTAGTATAGTAATCGTTTCCCAAAATTTCAGGGCAATCAGTTCAGCGGTAACGGATTTGCATTCAAAGGTTTTTTGGGAATCATTCCTGTGCCTGTGGAAATTTCGAAAAATCCCGTTTTATCGGTCGCTTACATTACCTAAAGAATACACTATCCAAATTTCAGCTAAAACAAAGAAGCAGTTAACGATTTCCAATTTGTAACATGTGTCAACATCCCTATTTAACCTCAAATTCACGATCCACATAATTTACACAGTTCAACTTACCACCTTAAAGACAAATGCCTGCTGTTGAAATTTAATAAAAATTTGTCCAAGAACACATCACGTATTCATCCAAGGAGAGCCATTGGCTACTACGTTGCCAGTATTAATTCGAAATAAGGTTGCAATAAAAGTTATCAATATCCTCCGCGCCGACACGGCCATTACCACCTTAAAGACAAATGCCTGCTGTTGACATTTGCCCAATACGCGCGTGGTTTCCAATTGAATAACTTATTTTTTTTACTTTTTTTTCATTTCTTTTGAAATTTTTCCTGAATTTTCTTTGCTATAAACCTCGCGGAGCCCGAGACCTTTCCAACGAATGCAAAACCGTGGAAATCGGTTCGTTCGTTCTTGAGTTATAGCGTCAGGGAGGAAAACCCGACTTATTTTTATATAGTAGATTAAAAGTTTTCAGATTTTTTCCTGTATTTAAAATATATGTTAAGGTATGCCAAATTTCATAAACATAGGGTAACGGCAAGTTCTCTATGAATATTGATTTATTCAGAGGGTCAAAACATTTTTTGAAGGATAAACGGGTGTATTTTTTCGACTTAAAGTTAAAGTTCTTGTATTAGGATATTTTAAAAAAAGTCTAAAGTCTAAGGTTTAACGGAAATTGGGCCGCGAGGTCCCAGTTTGAGGCGAACTACTAGTTATTTTCATATAATTTTTTAGTACATTGCGTAATACCAATAATTGCGTCAATTATAGTCCGGCCGCCTAAAGTTTGCTATTGAAATAGATGTCACATACATGTAGGTAAGTACACGTTTTGTGCTGTTTTTTTAATCTTTTTATAAACCTCATTTCGCTCGATCGATAAAATATAATGTTATATTTAATTTAAGTATATATAATTTTTATATTTAATTGTTAGTTTGTTTTTCTCAATAAAGATATTTAAGTAGTATGAAAATAAAGTAAAATAGTTATTTAAAAAAAAACCTTATTAATAGCGTTATTTTATGCCCATCGCTAATGGCAAGCAACCAAAGTTGGACTTAGTAGTATAGGCATAATTATAATATAATATAATTATGACGACATAACTACGTCACATTGCCTAAAATTTTGTATAAATTATCCCGAACACAATGTACCGGACTATAACTCGCTGTCAAGTAAAATAATATTTTACAGTGGTCGTAGCATGCCAAACGAGATCCCGCTGAAATGTCAAGCGTAGAACTGTCATACCATACATTGTAGTTTTGTGAATGTATGGGATGACAGTTCTACTCTTGAAGTTTGGTCGGGATTCTGTGTGGCATGCTACGGCCACTGGCAAAACACGAAAGTGGAGACCATAAACAATAATAAGCAGGTAACAATGTCTGTGGAAGTGGTGATAGCATAAAAAAACTCGCTGAATCGTTTTATGTTAAAATATAATTTAAATACATAATTTATATGAATACTTACAAATATCATCGACCGAGCAAAGCGAACTCTTAGAGTTGAGAGATCTCTCGGTGGCAGTAAGGTTATTTGAGTAGTCTGCATAACTTTTTAAAACCTAAAGTAATTGTTTGTGCCGGCACATTCAACAATAAAGGTGCACGAGCACACCATAATGCATCGCGGGCCGTGTACTTATAGTCTGCCAAATTTCATAAATATATGGTAACGGCAAGTTCCCTATGAATGTTGATTTATTCAGAGGGTCAAAAAAAGTGTGTGCGTGTAACCTTTACGCGCGATTGAAGTAAAACTTCTTTGGCGTTGACGACATATATCACTGAAATGATTAAATATTAACTTAAATAAATAAATATTATATTATAATTTAATTATATTTATTATTCATGTGCTTTACAAAGATTATTTAAATGTTATATTAATATTATTCAAATTATTATTTTTAAATGGCGGAAACTACACAGACTATAGTAAGCGTTACTTCCGTCAGAAAAAAAAAAAAGTGTGTGCGTGTAACCTTTACGCGCGATTGAAGTAAAACTTCTTTGGCGTTGACGACATATATCACTGAAATGATTAAATATTAACTTAAATAAATAAATATTATATTATAATTTAATTATATTTATTATTCATGTGCTTTACAAAGATTATTTAAATGTTATATTAATACTAGCTTACCCGGCAAACGTTGTTTTGCCATATAAATAATTTCCTAGTAATTTCTAGTGTAGACAAAAAATAGCTTACTTATTGGAAGTATGTATGTATGTTAGAATGTGTATATTGTATGTATGTAAGAATGTGGTATATGCGTGAAATAAGCATTATTTTATGGAAAAATTTTTCAAACAAAAGTAAAAAATTAAATTTTATGAAAACATTGTCTCTTATAATTTTTTCATACAACCAATATTTCCATTGAAATTTCAAAATAAAGATTCATAATGATTGATTTTTTGGAAACTATGAAAATCATAATTGTTCAATTACATTTTTTTAATAAAATTAAATTAAAATTACATTTTTATAATATCAACAACATTTTCGATATAAATAAAAAAAAAAAGTATACTTACAACACAAAATCCGTTGTTATTGGAAGCTCGTGTCACGTGTTGAGTACTTTTGAGGTTATAAAATCACTTGATTAACTAATCGTTCAAAATACACTCAAAATTGATAATTTAATTATTATTGATAAAATAGGAATGATTAAAAGTTAATATGAGACTTACACTGAGATAGCAAAATAATAATTGTCAACGTTACTACTACACTTGATGCATAAACAATAATGATGGCCGACAACTGTGTAGGGAGTGAGAAAGAAAGGAGACCGGCTTCGTTCTTATCCCTACTCCATGCTGTTTACTGGGTCAGAAGTGACACCTGTAGACATCTGGCGGGGATAACTAATTAAATGACTATTGATCAGTTTTCGACCGGAGAGGAAAAATGATTAAATTACTAAAATGGCTATTAAAAAATAAGGGTTGATCGTAGAAGGGTGAAAATTGAGGATTGTATGTATTTTTGTATGTTGTATCATAAAAAAATAGAAATTAAAAATTTTGTCTAAAAAATAAAAAAAAAAATTTAGGGGTGGACTACCCCTAACATTTAGGGGTATGAAAAATAGATGTTAGTCGATTCTCATAGATACCGGATAAACACAAAAAATTTCATCAAAATCGGTCAAGCCGTTTCGGAGGAGTATGGCAACGAAAACTGTGACACGAGAATTTTATATATTAGATTATTCATTCGAAACAGGTAATTGAATGTCATCATAATTTCTTACGTACGAAATTATAGGTTTGTGGTAACTATAATGTGAAACATAAATTTTACTCTCTAAATTTGCTACTTTTCTTGAAAATACAGCATCTATCGTTGTACCGAAACGCGTTGTTGAATGAAGTCGAGAAGTATTCATAGATAAATCAAATTTTTCTTCTAAAAAATCAATTAACGGCATTTGCCACTAGCTGGCGTATAAGTCAAGAAGCGTGTAGTATATTACATATACTTACAACCAATCAGAATTATTATTTTTAAATGGCGGAAACTACACAGACTATAGTAAGCGTTACTTCCGTCAGAAAAAAAAATCTGAGTTACTCCCTAGTCGCGCCTAAAGAAGTTTTACTTCAAAATCTGAGTTACTCCCTAGTCGCGCCTAAAGAAGTTTTACTTCAAAAATCTGAGTTACTCCCTAGTCGCGCCTAAAGAAGTTTTCAACCAATCAGAATTATTATTTTTAAATGGCGGAAACTACACAGACTATAGTAAGCGTTACTTCCGTCAGAAAAAAAAAAAAAAAGGTAGCACTCCGGGAGTGCCGGCAGAAGTGAAAACTTCAATATTAACGTTGTGTTTAATTATAAGTATAAAAATACTAACTATCATTTATGAGGTAGAATACAATGTTTATTTATTGCGCTATCGTACACAAATATGACAATTTATATGTTGTTATTTATTATATTATATCGTTATTTATATATTACATTAAATTTTATCTCTCAGAAAAATCAACTTCCATCCATAATTTCGACGACTTTTACACCATCGTTATTATCAGAATCATCATCGCAAATTTTTACAACTGATACAATTGGTTTATGATAACTGAAGTAAGAAACAAATAGTTTTGATTCGAACCTATTTAAGTGTCTAATAAAGACCGCATCAATAGTAGTTTTGTATTTCGTTGTGCTAAAATTGCGATCATTTGACATAGTTAAACCAAATTCACAGAGCAGCACACTCAAGCACGGTAGAAAGAGTGAGAGATACTAGTTCCTCTCCCTTCCCCTCGATCTTACGCTTTTTCGATCAGCATCACGTGACCCTGACGCGAGTTTTAAAGTTTTTACCCATACAAAAAAAAGTGCTCAGCGCCGCTAAAGAAGTTTTCACTTCAACAAATCTGAGTTACTCCCTAGTCGCGCCTAAAGAAGTTTTACTTCAAAAAATTTAGGTACGTTTTTGAAGGATAAACGGGTGTATTTTTTTCTACGTTAACTCAGAAGTTTAATTTAACGGGCACCAAGCGGCTATAGACCTGTGTATTATGGTAAAAATATACAATTCTACGGGATGTAGAGTATTAATTGGTCTTGACAGGCATACGGATGACCAAGTGATCCTATTTATTAGGGTTTCGTTTTTTCCTTCAGAGGAACGAAACTCTAAAAAGGATTATATTCAAAAAATCTCGGTACGTAGGTTTATTGAGTTTTAATTTCTCAGAATTTTTATATTTTGAGTTTTAATATTAATGTTAAAGTTCTTGTATTAGGATATATTTAGTCGAGACCTAAAGTCTAAGGTTTACCACGGAAATTGGGCTGCGAGGTCACAGTTCGAGGCGAACTACTAGTTAACATTTGTCTTACAGTCTCTATTGGTAAAGTACTTTTTTTTTTTCTTTAATGTGATGAAGTAGAAGACGAGCAAGACGCTCTCCTGATGTTAAGAGATAACGGCTGCCCATAATCAGTACAGTGTTACCTAGGATTTCACAATTATGTGAAATTCTAGGAGCACTGCACCAACGCTTCTTACTCAAGAGTCATGAGATGTTAAGACTCTTTAGCCCAGTAATTTCACTAGCTACAGTGCCCTCCTACCGGAGCACAGTGATATTTGCACATCACTGCTCAGGCGGTAGAATAACTGGCACTGTTGGGGTACCCACCTAGACGACCTCCTGCAAAGGAAGTCTACCCCCGGTAAACATTTTGTTCATGTGTTTTGTTATAGGGTATATTAGTAATAATTACGTCATTTTTTCACTGGGATTCCTATTTTATTATGGTTTTATTAGATCACTTTCCTGTAAATAAACCCATCTAATAAGAACTTGCACATGAATCTTAGAATTAAGAATGTATGGATGTATGTTCGTTACTCTTTCACCTCTAAACGGGTGGACTGATTGAGTTGAAATTTGGTATGGAGAAAACTTAGACCCTTTTTTGACCCAGAAAAATGCGTTACGCATCATCACCGCACGCCGGGGGGCGCGGGCGGTATGTGGGACTCCCCGCCGAAGATGGGGGCGGCGGGGATACCCACTAAATAACCTGGGGGTTCGAAGTAGTAAGTAACGCCGAAGCACTCATCCGTGGCATATTATATAATTTTAATGAAATTATTTATATTATGACATTTATTGATTGCTGATTTTCGACCGAGCGAAGCGAGGTCTTAGAGTCGAGAGCCGCGAAAAGCCTGCGTTTTGACCAGTTTAACGGTTGACCTCTGGTGCCTAACTTTGATCGACATTTACTCAAAAACGGTAAATCCAAATTAAATGAAATTTTGCACACCAGTTAAATAGGTTAATAGAATACTTATAGTAAAAAAAAAGCCAAATAGGCTTCAGTATTGCAGAGATATAAGTGACTTAAAGTCTTTAAGATAGGTCTGACGATAATTTCAAAACTGGTACGCCGATAATTTTTTTTCTGAGCTATTAACATTTTTTATAACCTACCTAAATATTTTATCAAAAGTGTATGTTTGTATGTATGTTTGTTACGCGATAACTTGAAAACCGATGGTCCAATCTTGATGAAACTTTGCAAACGCGTAGTACATATCCATAGAATTTTTAAGTTCGAACATGAGCCAAATCGGTCGAAGGGTTCTAGAGTTCAAGAGATTCCTTGATTACCACGTTACCGAAGTTCCAATCTTGACGGAACTTTGCGAACGGGTAGTACAAACGCAAAGAATTCTCATGTTCAGAAATGAGCCAAATCGGCCCAAGAGTTGCAGTTAAATCTTTTATTAATATAATGTAACCGGGATATAATTGCGATTCACTGTCTTAGGAGATGGGAACATTTTGGTAGGTAGATAAACGCAGTTTGAAATTAGTTCGAATAGTTCGACCGTTATGTAATTGCGATTCACTGTCGTTGAAGATGGGGCATTTCGGTAGTTTGATAAACGCAATTTCAAATTAGTACAGATATTAGAGTTGACCATTATAGATTTGCGATTCATTTTCTTAGAAGATAAAAACATTATGTAAGGTTGATAATCGCAATTTCAAATTGGTACAGAAATTAGGGTTGACCATTATAGTTTTGCGATTCATTTCTATAAAAACACTTACATTTTGTTAGGTTGATAGACACAATTTCAAAATGGTTCATAATTTAGAGATAATCATTATAGATTTGCGATTCACTCCCATAAAAGACAGTAACATTTTGTTAGGTTGATAGACGCAATTTCAAAATGGTTCATAATTTAGATATGATCATTATAGATTTGCGATTCACTCCCATAAAAGACAGTAACATTTTGTTAGGTTGATAGTCGCAATTTTAAAATGGTTCAGTATTTTGAAAAGACCATTATAAGACCATTTAATAAGGCTGCAGCCTTTTTAATTATTAAATACACAATTTCATCTTGGGCATATTAACTTTTTCGCTGGCAGTAAGATATATTATTATTTGTGTAGCCTATCTGCAAAACTTTTTAAAACTTAGAATAGTTTGTGCCGGCACATTCAACAATAAAGGTGCACGAGCACACCGTAGTGCAGCGCAGACCACTGGTGGCTCTCTCCAAAAAAGTCAGCAAAAAGTTGAGATCACTACGTACGCGCCCATCCAAATACGTACACGCATAACATTGCTTAACTTCGATGATTACGTTCTTTAAATAGCGCTATTTTTAAATGAATTAATTTTATTAAAAACTAGCAATCCCGGCGAACTCCGTTTCGCCATCAGATGGCTTCGTTTTAAATTTCTGTTGAAATTTTTCCTGAATTTTCTTTGCTATAAACCTCACGGAGCCCGAGACCTTTCCAACGAATGCAAAACCGTGGAAATCGGTTCGTGCGTTCTGGAGTTATAGCGTCAGGGAGGAAAACCCGACTTATTTTTATATAGTAGATTAAAAGTTTTCAGATTTTTTCCTGTATTTAAAATATATGTTAAGGTATGCCAAATTTCATAAACATAGGGTAACGGCAAGTTCTCTATGAATATTGATTTATTCAGAGGGTCAAAACATTTTTTGAAGGATAAACGGGTGTATTTTTTCGACTTAAAGTTAAAGTTCTTGTATTAGGATATTTTAAAAAAAGTCTAAAGTCTAAGGTTTAACGGAAATTGGGCCGCGAGGTCCCAGTTTGAGGCGAACTACTAGTTATTATATTATTGATTTTGTATTATGATTTATGTTATTTTTTTATTTATTTATTGCACAAAAACACATCGTAATCAGAAAAAATATACAAATATACAAAAACTTAAATTGAGAGCTTGATTACAACATAAAACATACATATGTGCAGACGTAAGAACTACAATATTTAACAGTAAATAAAGTTTATTTACTGTTAAATATTTAGTTATTATTATTTTATTGATTTAATAATTATTATTGTAATATGATAAAATATTATTATTTTTAGGGTTCCGTACCTCAAAAGGAAAAACGGAACCCTTATAGGATCACTTTGTTGTCCGTCCGTCTGTCTGTCTGTCTGTCTGTCTGTCTGTCAAGACCCTTTTTCTCAGGAACGCGTGAAGGTAACAAGCTGAAATTTATAGGAAATACTAAGGTCCATTGCCTCTTAGAGCTGTGAAAATTTCAAACTTCTAGGCTAATTTTATACCTACTACCCCTTTTCTCATGAACGCGTAGACGTATTAAATTGAAATTCATATCAAATACTCAAGTCTATAATACCTTTAAACTGTAATAAAATCAAACCTCTATGTCAACGCATTCAAAAGAAACAGCAATTTTAGTCGCAATTTTAAACTCGCAACTACTCTCAAAAAATCAAAACCTACAGGGTACTTCCCGTGATCTTAGAATCTTGAAATTTGGCACGAAGCAACTCCTTAGAGCCCAGATAAAGGAAAAATTGCGAAAATTGTACATTTTTAGTAACATCATATAAATTTTTTTTTTCATAATTTCAAACTTACTACCTTATTTCTCATGAACGCGTGCAGGTATTAAACTGAAATTCATATCAAATACTAAGATCTATAATACCTTTAATCTGTTATAGAATCAAACCTCTATCTCAACGCATTCAAAAGAAACAGCAATTTTAGCCGATTTTTTTAACTCGCGACTACTCTCAAGGGAATCAAAACCTACAGGGTACTTGCCGTTAACTCAGAATCTTGAAATTTGGTACGCAGCAACGTCTTAAATCATAAGCATAGGAAAAATTGCGAAAACTGTAAATTTTTCGTTACATCATGTAAACAAATATTTTTAATAATTTCATACTTACTACCTTATTTCTCATGAACGCGTGCAGGTATTAAACTGAAATTCATATCAAATACTCAGCTTGATAATACCTTTAAACTGTAATAAAATCAAACCTCTATCTCAACGTATTCAAAAGAAACAGCAATTTTAGCCGTATTTTTAAACTCGCGACTACTCTCAAGGGAATCAAAACCTACAGTATATAATAATACTATACCCACTTTTCCTTAGGGTTCCGTACAAACCTACGGGTTTCTACGGAACCCTCGGTGCTCGAGTCCTACTCGTACTTGACCGGTTTTTTTTATTATTATTTCAAATATGTATGTATAATGTACAAGACTCAATGTATTTTCATTTAGTTAAATTGTATGACCTGTAACAGTTCTGTTATCAATAAATGAGTATGAGTATAGCTTAGACGCTGGAATAACATATAGACTGCTGTACAGCAAGTTAAATCGCTAGGTGCTGCTAGTTAATTATAATTATTAAAATTATCCTTGTATAATGAAAATCACATTTTTATTATATTAATCTGTATTATCATATATACCTTGAACATATAATGCATCCTATTTCATACCATTTCGTGTACTAGTGTAGCAATAATGCCAGCTCCCTCGGCTTCCCTCGGGAACACAATCTGTTCTCCACATAATGATCCCATTTTATGTGATGGCTCCTCTAGAATTGTTGAGCAACCGACTGGAAGCTCTAACTCATTAATTATAATGGCTATGGAAACTATAATATTACAGCTTAATTCTTTACTATCTAAAATATTAAAAATGTGACGTACTGACTGATCTATCAACGCACAACCTAAAAAACAAACCAAGAATCTTAAAGTCAAATGGATCATGAACCGTGAATACCACTGAAACAAGAAAAATGACTCTCGTACGCCGAAACTATTGATTTTAGGAAAAAAAGGTTAACGCATAAATTGTAGGAAATTTTCTGTACAATTATTCTGTATAGAGATGTAATGCGTCGGAATGGAGTTATTATCAAAAAACTGCTTTTAGGCGATATTTTTCCAATAAGGCGGCGCGAGCGGCAAAGATACGAGGTGGTTGAAATTCGGAAAGAACACGTCAAAATCATTAAAATTGCCAATTTTCAAAACTCCCGGAAAACTTTCCAGGTAACCTCGATTTTTTCGACAAAATGACTGGACTATTACCTAAAAATATAATTAATATATAACTTAATTTATTATCTAGTAGGGATTTTTTGTGTCTCAAAAATTACAGGTTGGGATCACCCATATCTAAATTGTATCAAAATCGGTCGAGCGGTATTAAGTTATGAATAAAAACGTACATCATATTTTTTAAAGTCAATATAATATATTTAGTTGTAAAATCAAAAGCCATCAGAAGACCCATAACAGTTAATTTGATGAGTGGTTTTATTCTGTTATTTGCAATGATTGTATTTAGATCGGCGTCGCTTTATAGTGCCATTACGCCGTGATTGCTCTCTAATGGTTCAGTATCCTGTGGGCGTAGTACGCTACTCAGTGACGTATAATACGCTGCCTTTACCCTTCTGATATTTTTTCAGCCAGTGCAAGTGTAGCGAGTGGAAAATGCATAACACCAATATAGCGAGTGGAAAAACCGTAACCAATTATAATATACAGTTATTAAGGGTCAAAATGTATTTAAATAGGTATAACAAAATTAACAAGTTAAATTTAAAACCACCCACCCCATGGAAAAAAAATTGTAATCCGCCTATTTGTAGCGGCGGACAGATTCTCACCAAATAACTCGCCTTTCTAATAAAAAAAGAATATCAAAATCGGTTCATCCATTCGGGAGCTACGATGCCACAGACACACACACACACACACACAGCAAGACACAGCAAGACACGTCAAACACACCGTCGTTTTTGCGTCGGGGGTAAAAACATGTACTTATTCAAATAGCACTTTGTCGAGTCATTTTTACATAATATTTTTTCAAAGTAGGAAGTACCGACAATAAACTCACACGACTAAAAATAGGGATAACTTGAGAACCTCCCTCGCAAAGTCGGTAAGTGAATCACATTAAGATGTAATCTACATATAGTTAGGTTCGATATCTACGTGGCCGTATTGATAACGTATGTTACGTGGGCTTCGTGATTGATTTACGTGGCGATACGTGACGCTTTGTAAACTTTCCTTTTGACGAGATTATTGGTAACTTGAGACAATTCTTCCTTAAAGATATACATATATCTTTTGTATATTACGGCACCTATATAAAATACCATGTAAAAATCAACATTTCTCTCCCCGTAATGTTGTGTGGAAGATATTGCTTTTAGCGATGAGACTTGAGACCGCCAATTGACATGCCGACAGTTATTTGTATCGTAAATTTAATGAAAAATGAGTAAGTTACCGCGCCTTAAAGTTGCACCTAGGTACAAATCGTAGCGCGTCCCTCCAATATTTTACATTCCTTATATCTTAGTCAAATTCAACGATATTGTAATATAAATACTTATCGAAAAAATATTATCTAAATTACGGACTAATTACATTTTCAAATATTTTAACTCTATCGTCACGTCCATTGTGACATTTAAGTCAAGAAGTTATGTTTTAGTTTAAATTTTGTGGTGTTAAGTATTTTCCCGAACGATACAACCACGGTAAAGAGATATACAGTAGTTTGACTGAGCGTGATTTTTGAACATAAATACCTACAGCCGCGCGGTACATGCGCAAGTCATAGGGCTGCCGGGCAGCCGCTGCCCGCATACAGTAGGTACCTACCTGTTTCATATCATCTACTTACTTGAGCTACCTACCTACTACCTACTTACCTATCATGTCGTGGCGGCGTATATTAAAACCCAAGACAAGACAAAAGACTAAGACAAGAGACAAGACAAGACAAGATAAGAGACAAGAAAAGAGACAAGACAAGAGACAAGACAAGAGATAAGACAAGAGACAAGACAACCTCCTCCCCTTCCCCTCCTCTCCTCCCCCCTCCCCTTCCCCTTCTCCCCTCCCCCTCATACCCTTCCCCTCCCCCCTCCCCCCCTTCCCCCTCCCCTTTCCCCCTCCCCCTTTCCCCCTCCCCTTTCCCCCTCCCCATTTCCCCCTCCCCCTTTCCCCCTTTCCCCTCCCCCTTTCCCCCTCCCCTCCTTCCCCTTTCCCCCTCCCCTCCTTCCCACTCCCCCCTCCTCCCCTACCCCTCCCCCTCCTCCACTCCCCTTCCCCCTCCTCCCCTTCGCCCTCCTCCCCTTCCCCCTCCCCTCCTTTCCCTCTCCCCTTCCCCCTCCCCTCCTTCCCCATCCTCCCTTCCCCTCCCCTCCTTCCCCCTCCTCTCCTTCCCCCTCCCCCCTCCTCTCCTTCCCCCCCCCCCCCTCCTCCCCCCCCTCCTCCCCTTCCCCTCCTCCCCTTTTTAACTAACTGACCTTTTAAATTTTATTACCTTTCCATGTTGCTTGATAAACAAGTGAATTAAATTAAAAATTTAAAAAACCCCCAACACAATACGCAATTCTTCATTTTGTGGTGGCGGCCATCTTGGATTTTTAATTTTATATATTGGGTTGTATTCTTATGGGTTGTATTCTTATGTTGGGTTGTAGTTAAGCCCTTTCATTTGATACCCATATTGAGGGGGTCGCGGAAGAACAAAGTAATCCGCCATTTTGTAGCGGCGGCCATCTTGGACCGATTTCCACCAAACATGGCTAAGAACACTCTCGACTAACCTTACTTTCAAACAAAAAAAAACTAAATCAAAATCCGTTCATCCGTTCGGGAGCTACGGTGCCACAGACAGACACACACACACACACACACACACACACACACAGAGAGACAGACAGACAGACACGTCAAACTTATAACACCCCGTCGATTTTGCGTCGGGGGTTAATAATGTTATTTCTGGATTTCCTGATAGTTCAATGATAAGTTCAAGCTACCAAAAACAGCATAATATAGTATGCTATTTTTTTGCCAATTTTATATAATTTATTATATGATGTATACATACGTCAAAAGTAAATAACGTAAATAACACTAAATACTTGCAAAAAACTATCGCGACGTCCGCCCGTCACTGCGTGGCACCCGCTTCTGGATTATATACCCACTTCTACCCACATCTACCGACATCTATTCACTTCCATTTTCCGGCCGTTTCTATGGAGTCAAACTACTGTATATCTCTTTACCGTGATACAACTTAGGAATCTTGAAGACACGAGTGAAGGTACTTTTCTACACATCTGACGTGATTTATCGACGCATCTGCATACACATTGAAAAACTGCGTCTTTTTCCACTCGCTATTCTAGTGGTAGGGTTCGGCCGTGGCTAGTTACAACCTACTGGACGAGTGAAATTAAAAAAACCTTTTTAAAAACAAGCTTTTATTATTATTACCATATAGCACCATAAAGTACTCGTCAAGACGAATCAAATAAGCCCAAACTCGAGGTTGCGTCGTTTAATTACGGAGTTCCTATGCCCACCTTCCAGCTCCATCATCAGATCAGCTCGATGTCATAAAAATATTGCATTGTCATCCGATTTATACAGGCACACAAAATTTCAGCTTAATCGGACACCGGGAATTGGATCAAATTACAGACACACAGACAGACAACAGACAGGTGAAAGTAAATAAATGCTTGTAAAAACGTGTCACAAAGTGGTCATTGTGACCGTGTTCCATGTTGTTCAGTGGAGCCCGGGAAGGATCCCCCTTCTAGGTTCAGTCTGCTACCATCTACGGCCACATCGTAGCTTAACATCACGGAAATCGTCTTGAAAGACTAACCTATAAAGAACAAAAAAACAGTCGCAAGCTCAAGCTTATTTCAGTATAATCGTAGGCTGTAGGCACGCCGGTCGGTTCCGGTCGGATGCCGGATGTTGTCGCTTTTTTCTTAAACGAGAACTTTCCTGCCCTTCCTTAAATAGACGTTGATTTACTTACTGATAGATAAACCAAGAAAAAAGGGTTTGATTAATCCTGTAGTTATTTGTTAATACAAATATTTGTCTCATAATATAACTATTGGAAACCTATCTCTAACAAAATCTTTTTCTATTTACATTTTGTCATTTTCGTGTTCGAGTTTTCTTTATGTAAAGTAAAAAGACGAGCAAGATGCTCTACTAACAGTAAGAGATAACGCTCTGCCCATGCCTGTATAATCTGTTCTATTTGCCAATAACTTCCGACTAATAATTATTTTAAAAATGAGAAGGCATAGAGATTTCATGTGTACATAATTTGTTACATCTTTACCCTTACCCCTAAACCGATCGAGCATCGATTTAAATAATAAAATAAATAAATAATAAAATTTATTCAATAAAAGGCAATACAGAAATACAGATATATTGAAGAAACCTGCTTCCCAAACTAGGCTCTAGACCCGTGCTATGGGTAGCAGGACTTCCTCGCTAGAATAGCAAAGTTAAATGTTTTACTAGCCTATAAACAATGATAATAATATAATTTGTGATAGCAAAATAAATGTTACAATATAAAAATATGAGTTCTTATTATATCTAACATGTATGTGCATGCTTTAGCGTGTGCGTGCGTACGTGTGTGTGTGTGTGTTTTTTTTATGTGATGAAGTAGAAGACGAGTAAGACGCTCTACTGATGTTAAGAGATAACGCTGCCCATAATTAGTACAGTGCTACTTAGGATTTCACAATGATGTGAAATTCTAGGAGCACTGCACCAACGCTTCTCACTCAAGAGTCATAAGATTTTAAGACTCTTTAGTCCAGTAATTTCACTAGCTACAGTGCCATGTAGTTTAGATTTGCTATGTAGATAGCTTACTACTATAGCCTAATACTAATATATTAATGTTAGGTACTTATCTGCGGATAATACCGCTTGGCATAGCTAGTCTTTTAAATTATTATTTTATCTAAAACTCGGTGAGGCATCATGTCTATCCTTGATTAGGCAAATAGTGTTTACATAGTATAATAGGTATACCTTTATATTCAACTTGTGTTTACCATATTTCGTTAACCACGGAAAAGTTACAAGAAAAACGAATAATTGAATTAATTAACTTTGGCTACACGTAAATAATAATATGGCCTTAATAATGGATTCACCGAAATAATTCAGGTGCTATGATAAAGTTTTGTAATGAAATGGATGGTTGTTAGTGTTGGGTGTATCTATGTGTGGGTGTGTAATGTTTTTAAAGGATCCAGTGGGGTAAACATAGGGGTCAAACATTGTGTTATTGCTAACTTGAGGCCGGTAGGGATGTGTTAACATTATGTCGATATTTTTAAAGAGAGATTCGTCTATGGGAATATTTATTCGTTAAACGTTAGCAGTAAAGTAAACATAGTCAACAAATAAAATAGTAAATGAAATTAAAAAAATAGTTTTTGTATGTCAATAAATTAATTTTTACTTTTTAGTGTTAGCAGAAATAATTAATTAATCATTAACTAAATAAATGATTCTTGCAACTTCTGCAAGAATTTGCAAAACTGCAACTCTTTTTGTGTTTTTTTTTGTTCTCCTGTGTCTGTATCAAAGAATACTATAGTACCTGTGTGTATAAAAAACCTAGCTTCGATCAAAGCCTGCCAATAGTTTAACGAATGGGAAATCTACAGTAGGTAAATCTCTTAGACGTGTATGATTAATAAATTTGGTCATAATGCAAGTAGTCGATATAACATCTCCCATCTCTAGACAGATGTCTGTTGATGTTGTGAGCGGGAGCCGGCGGCTGTGTAAGGTACGTGTGTGACGCGACATCAGAAATTAACTGAGGTACATGCTACTGTAGCCACTGCCAGGGTACTCATTATAGAGTAGCCTTTGACCATCTCGCGTGATGTTAAACGACGATGCGGCCGTAGATGGTGCCAGATTCAACCTAGAAGGCGGGGTAAATCGCTTCCTGTATTATTTCAATGTCGAACTTACTATAAAATATTTACGATGGTTCTTAAGGCTGCAGAAGGCTTCTGCAGGCGTGAATTCCTGTTGAAAAACATCGTTATTGTCCGAAACCGTGGTTAAGATATTCACGACTCACGACAATATTACGCGTGAGTTGTGCCGTTGTTTGACTAAACTACACTTAATTTAGTTGATCTTGTCAACATCCGTGTCTGTTTTGTTGCAGTGTACAAGCGCTAGTGATACATCAATCCAGAATGTTCCCTGTGTGGTCCCGTCCTGCCATGACGTGGCGCCACGTGGCTCTGTGTGCGGCGACAGTGGCTCTCCTGATCTCACTGGCCGTTGCTCATGACAAGCGCTCTGAGAGTGAGTACACACTAGGTACTTATCTCTCTCTCTCTCTCTCTCTCTCTCTCATATACGCACATAATCAGCATACAACATGTTTGCTGAAAACAGGATAGATGATTTCTATGCTGTTATTAGGAAAGCAAAAGCATCATAATTTCATGATAGACTAAGAAAATCGAAAAACCAGATTGTACTGGCTGTATACCACCTATCATACTTGACCAGAACTGACCTTATATGTAAAGATAAAATGAAAAACTAATAATGTACAATTAAATTTATTTTGATTTCTGATTTTGTTAATTAAGTATAAAAAACAATCATAACCCAACATATAATATGGATGAAGATAAATATTTTGCTGCTCCTGCATGTTTAATATTATGTCTTATATCTGAAATAAACGATTATCGACCGAGCGAAGCGAGGTCTTAGAGTCGAAAGCCGCGAAATGCCTGCGTTTGGACCAGTTTAACGCTTGACCTCTGGTGCTTAAGTTTGGTCGACTTTTACTTGAAAACGGTTAATCCAAATTAAATAAAATTTTACACACAAGTTAAGAAGGTTAATAGGATAATTTAAGTGAAAAAATTAGCTTAATAGGTTCCAGGGTTGCAGAGATATAGGTGACTTAAAGTCTTTACGATAGGTCTGACGATTATTTCAAAACTGGAGCGCTGATAATTTTTTTTCTAACATATACACATTTTTTATAAGCGACACAAATATATTAGCCAAAGTGTATGTTTGTATGTATGTTTGTTACGCGATAACTGGAAAACCAATGGTCCAATCTGCATGAAACTTTGCAAACGCGTAATATAAATCCATAAATTTTTTAAGTTCGAACATGAGCCAAATCGGTCGAAGGGTTCAAGAGTTAAAGAGATTGCTTTATTACAATGAAACCGATGATCCAGTCTTGATAAAACTTTTTAAACAGGTAGTACAAATTAAAAGAATTCTCACGTCCAAAAATGAGCCAAATCGGTGCAAGGGTTGTAGAGTTATAGAGAATACAAAATTACAATGTTTATCGATTATAATATTATGAGAACTGCAGGGATATTCAGTTTTCCGTCAGGGAACCGAACCAAAGACCGAATTGTCAAAAATCGATACGACGTAATACGTCATTTCATACATTTTTGATAATTCGGTCCTAGGTTCGGTTCCCTAACGGATAAGTAAAATACTGTAAATATCCATGTTGACTTATGACTTACTCAAAATATTATGAATTTAAATGGTCGTGCGGGTGAAACTTAAACCCATTTTTTATTCAAATAGTAGTCCAGTCAATGAGTGCCCAAAAGAGGCATGTGGATCGAAAAGTCGAAAGAAAAACTAACTTAGGAACTTTGTTTGGACTATTCAGGAGATTAACATACTAAAAGTCCCCACCCCTCCGAGGTGATAGTACGATATTTTGTTGTACTACATTATAAAAGCTTTAAAATTTCCTACAACTTTGGCTTTAACACTTTTTATCCAATCGTTGTCCAGCTATGATCTTCCAAACATGGTCTATTTTTAAGATGCTGAAATTAGTTTTCCATACAAAGTCGGTAAAAAAATCTTATATAAGTAATATTTGACCAACTTCTGGTTGTCGTACCATAATGAAACTTTGCAAATGTCTAGAAATATGATGACAGTTCAATAATTTGGTACCACTGAGCTGATCTGATGATGGAGCCAGGAGGTGTTTACTGAACCTCTTCAATGGCTATTAGTAAACCCGTCGAGTTTGGGCACATTACACTCGAATTGGCATAAGCAAAAAACCTAAACTTATGGAACCTTCTTCGGCCTTTCCCCCCCCCCCCTCCCCCCCCTCGGGCTCACCACGGAGGGGTGGGGACTTTAGTATGTTTATGTTCTGAATAGTCCAAACAAAGTTCCTAAGTTAGTTTTTCTACTTTCGACTTTTCGATCTACATTTCTTCTTTTACTGGACTAGGCTACAGTGGTTCACTTTTAAAAGTAAATTTTACAATTATTTAGATCTAAGTATTTTAAGACTCTAATGTTCGTTCGAAAAGCATATCTATGAGAAGCACGAGCAAGAAACTTATTGGGATTGTTATTTATGAGTTTATCACATATCATTATGCCATTAAAACCATCATTCACTCTAACATCTGCAAACATCCCTGACGCTCTGTAGTATCGAGACAGCGCCAAAAGCATCCTGAAAGCATTGTTGTACTGGATCCGTTTTTTGTAAAGTTGTAGTTTGTAAAGTTCATCAAGTCTTTTGTTTAAAAAAATAATTAATAATTAGGCCTACGTTTGATCACATTATATATCCCACCTGATGGAAAGTGCAAATGTGATCGACGAGCTGCACGTATAAAAAGTCTGATAATGCCTTGAACAAGGACACTTTGTCTTGCTCAGTAGCTGTAGATACATCTTGAAAACCTGCGAGCCTAGATGTTACGCGTGACTGTCTTAGCTCTGCGTTCTCGCTCCAAGTCTAAGTCATCATCGGCTGCTACGACAAAAATGTTATAGAATTAGCTACAATATCAATATAATAACTGTTGTAAATTTGCTGTATAACACAAGTAAAGCTAGATATTTTTTTCCAATTTCAATTCTTCTAATGTCCACTGCATTGGCAACTTCTTCGTAAACAAGTGCTTACAAACTAAGAAGATTTTTTGAGATTTTTTTTTAAAAACTATAGTAATATTTATTATTTTATTCTATTATTTTCTGCAAGTGAATACACACATAACCTTTCATATTTTATTATTATTGAAATTTTGATCACAACAATAAAATAGTCACAGAGATAAAGATTTTTTTAATGTATATCCGTTACGTATTTTGAGTTTTAACATTACTTTTAATTTTGGCATTTTCCTTTCCTTTTACGAATATTATAGGTTAAAGTTTCCATACATTTATATTTCGTAGATACTTATAACTTTTACCCATGTATACCTATTTTGAGGGAAATTATGTCTGCGAGGTCCCAGTTCGCGGCGAACTACTAGTTATTATTATTACAACCCCTTAAGAGTTCTACTCCCACACACACGCACTCTAGAGGGAATCCTTAAATTATATTGTTTGTCCTTACGTGCAACTCGTTGCTCGACAAAGACAATGAAATGTATATCAGAAGAACCTCTGCGAAAATGTCTATATTACGTCTATCATGCATTTGTTATGAATTCAGAAACATTTTATAGAAATAATTGTAATAAGTAATAACTAGTAGTTCGCCTCAAACTGGGACCTCGCGGCCCAATTTCCGTTAAACCTTAGACTTTAGACCTTAGACGTTTTTTAAAATATCCTAATACAAGAACTTTAACTTTAAGTCGAAAAAATACACCCGTTTATCCTTCAAAAAATGTTTTGACCCTCTGAATAAATCAATATTCAAAGAGAACTTGCCGTTACCCTATGTTTATGAAATTTGGCATACCTTAACATATATTTTAAATAAGGGAAAAAATCTGAAAACTTTTAATCTACTATATAAAAATAAGTCGGGTTTTCCTCCCTGACGCTATAACTCCAGAACGCACGAACCGATTTCCACGGTTTTGCATTCGTTGGAAAGGTCTCGGGCTCCGTGAGGTTTATAGCAAAGAAAATTCAGGAAAAATTTCAACAGAAATTTAAAACGAAGCCATCTGGTGGCGAAACGGAGTTCGCCGGGATTGCTAGTTTTTAATAAAATTAATTCATTTAAAAATAGCGCTATTTAAAGAACGTAATCATCGAAGTTAAGCAATGTTATGCGTGTACGTATTTGGATGGGCGCGTACGTAGTGATCTCAACTTTTTGCTGACTTTTTTGGAGAGAGCCACCAGTGGTCTGCGCTGCACTACGGTGTGCTCGTGCACCTTTATTGTTGAATGTGCCGGCACAAACTATTCTAAGTTTTAAAAAGTTTTGCAGATAGGCTACACAAATAATAATATATCTTACTGCCAGCGAAAAAGCTAATATGCCCAAGATGAAATTGTGTATTTAATAATTAAGAAGGCTGCAGCCTTATTAAATGGTCTTTTCAAAATACTGAACCATTTTAAAATTGCGACTATCAACCTAACAAAATGTTACTGTCTTTTATGGGAGTGAATCGCAAATCTATAATGATCATCTCTAAATTATGAACCATTTTGAAATTGCGTCTATCAACCTAACAAAATGTTACTGTCTTTTATGGGAGTGAATCGCAAATCTATAATGATCATCTCTAAATTATGAACCATTTTGAAATTGTGTCTATCAACCTAACAAAATGTAAGTGTTTTTATAGAAATGAATCGCAAAACTATAATGGTCAACCCTAATTTCTGTACCAATTTGAAATTGCGATTATCAACCTTACATAATGTTTTTATCTTCTAAGAAAATGAATCGCAAATCTATAATGGTCAACTCTAATATCTGTACTAATTTGAAATTGCGTTTATCAACCTACCGAAATGCCCCATCTTCAACGACAGTGAATCGCAATTACATAACGGTCCGTACTATTCGAACTAATTTCAAACTGCGTTTATCTACCTACCAAAATGTTCCCATCTCCTAAGACAGTGAATCGCAATTATATCCCGGTTACATTATTAATAAAAGATTTAACTGCAACTCTTGGGCCGATTTGGCTCATTTCTGAACATGAGAATTCTTTGCGTTTGTACTACCCGTTCGCAAAGTTCCGTCAAGATTGGAACTTCGGTAACGTGGTAATCAAGGAATCTCTTTAACTCTAGAACCCTTCGACCGATTTGGCTCATGTTCGAACTTAAAAATTCTATGGATATGTACTACGCGTTTGCAAAGTTTCATCAAGATTGGACCATCGGTTTTCAAGTTATCGCGTAACAAACATACATGCAAACATACACTTTTGATAAAATATTTAGGTAGGTTATAAAAAATGTTAATAGCTCAGAAAAAAAATTATCGGCGTACCAGTTTTGAAATTATCGTCAGACCTATCTTAAAGACTTTAAGTCACTTATATCTCTGCAATACTGAAGCCTATTTGGCTTTTTTTTTTACTATAAGTATTCTATTAACCTATTTAACTGGTGTGCAAAATTTCATTTAATTTGGATTTACCGTTTTTGAGTAAATGTCGATCAAAGTTAGGCACCAGAGGTCAACCGTTAAACTGGTCAAAACGCAGGCTTTTCGCGGCTCTCGACTCTAAGACCTCGCTTCGCTCGGTCGATAAATAGGTACTAATCAATTCCGTACCCACAGTGCCTCAGGCTCCGTTCACGATGGGCTCCCGGTACGGTCGGTCCCCGGAGCGACTCATGACGCCGCGGAATGACAGGTCAGTGCCATCATGTTGAGATACAGGTGTATATGGGGCAGCTTTTTATGTCATGTCAAGACTAAATCATCATCATGTCATCTCAAACATTCTCAAAAGTAAAAGAAGTACCTAGTTGTAGTCTTGAGATTACTACGGAGTCCCGCTAAATCTCGCACGCTATGCTAAAAGGCTTTTTTTATACAACGAAGTAATAAGATGAGCAAGACACTCTTCTGATGGTAAGAGATAACACCGCCCATTATAATTCAGCCCAGTAATTTCACTAGCAGTGCCCTTCTACCGAAGCACAGTAATGTTTGCACATCACTGCTCAGGGGGTAGAATAACTGGCACTGTTGGTGTACCCACCTAGTCGACCTCCTGCAAAGGAAGCCTACCCCCGGTAAGGTAGATATAGATGTAAGTAATAGGAAGTTTACCAACTCCTTTAGTTATAAATAAAAATTGTGTGTGTCAGGTTCTTCATGGGCAGTCGGTACGGCAAGCGGTCGGCGGTCAGCGCAGTCAGCGCGGGCGGTACAGGCGGCTCGCTGGTGTGCGAGTACACCGGCGTCATGGCGCTCTACGACTGCACCGCGTTGCATCCATATCTACTCATGCACAAGTAACTACTGCTGCCTGTGTGTGTTATATTCTGTGATCTTCTCAAAGCGTTTGACTGTGTTTACCATCGCACATTTCTGCGCATGTTGGGGGTATACGGTATTTATGGAAATTCCTTGTACTCGGTAAAATCTTACTTGCAGCACAAAGTAAAATATTGAACGGTATCTTAACATAGCCTCGTTATTGAGATGGGATTACCACAAGGGTCAATCCTAGGTCCCTTTTTATTCTTGACGTATATAAATGATCTCTCTGACGCGGTTAAACATCTAGCAGACATAGTTTTATTTTCCTTGCTAATACTAGTTGATATGAATGATAGTGAACTTGTACACGTAATTATCAAAACATATTTTTTAAACGCATTAAAACAATTTGTTATTAATTTTTTTGTTCATAATAGGTTAATCATTCACCATCCATTGATTCAATGCTTATTTTCCCAGACGAGAAGAGTCAGCCGGCCCGAGCGACGAGGAGTAGAGCCTCTCCTTCTGTCTGCTTCTCTTCTCCGCTGCCAACTGTCCTGCTGATGACGAGGTCCTGGATCCGCTCGCTCTATGGAACACACTCCTGAGGATCTGTTACACTTGATAAGCTGTGTTCAGATCTGGGCGTTTTCTTGTTAAACTTTTTTAAAAAATGCTAAAAGACTAAGAAAACTAAACTTTATACAGAACTTTAAACTAATTAAAATGTTTCGTACAACATAATAATACAGGAAATAGTGTCCCATTTTGCGAGGGAGTTATATATTATTTCCCTCTTCCTAAGTGACGAAAGAGTTGGGGAAAAAATAGTTTTATACCTGTCCCCCCTTTTTACCGTTAGGGGGACAATGAAACTTTAATCCCATCTGGTCCCTCTAGAGGGATTAAATGAATATTCTTTTTAGCTATGTGCTATGATTTCTATACTTAAGTTTGAACATAAGAAAAACAGGAGAACGTGAAAACGCTCCGATCTGGAAATAGTCATAGAAACGATTTTGTAGAAAAGAAACAGATTCTAAAAATACGTTGATTTTGGTTCTTAAAACATGTAATTAGTTTCAAATCAACGGGCTAAGGCTGGGAGCCCGTTGGTAATTTTTACAAGTTTTAGGATGTATCACTTCGCCATCTAGAAATTATAGCGATTAATAATGACTGGAAACTTTGACATGACGAAAACAAATAAATACTATGTAATTAAATCACACATTGAAACCTATCCGTAAAAATCATTTGAGTTTCCTATCAGATTTACCTACTAAATGAGAGTAAACAATTTGTAAATTTAACCAACAAAACTGTTTCTTAAAACCTATTTGAACAATTTATGAGCGCAAAAAATTTAAATTCCTTCCAAAACTGCACACTCGTCAGTCCTCATTTTACATCTAAAATAACATATTTTCTTCATAATAATTTCTCGATGGAGATGTGATATCATCCAAAATTTTATATTTTAACCGTTTCAAAACGCGTGCGACTGATCGCCGTTACAAAATTTAGCTTAAACGTCTGTTGCGATTAGTCGCTGCGATCTGTCGCAAGGCGTCCGTATAGCTACACACTATAGATGGGTATATAGGACTAGTCAACTGCTGTTTCTATGTACGCGTTATATTATAATAATTCATAATTTATTATAGTTATTGTTATTATAAATGTTACTCATAAGTATAACATTAAATTGAACTGAATTCGGGAATATTGTTTTATTTTATGCACCTTTTGATTTTATATATTATGGGACACTAATGGACCCGCTTACACTTCCTAGCGCCTAACAGAAATTATACACAATATATTATGCATGTATTATACACAATATTCATATTAAACCTTCCGAATCATTCTGTCTATCAATAAATCACACACTTTATAAAGCTCAAGTCCGATCTTGTATGGAGTACTGCTGCCATCTTTGGGACGGTTCAGCCAAATACCAGCTCGAGGCCTTGGATTCCATTGAACGTCGTGCCCGTAAAATAATTGGTGATGAGAGGCTGACTGAGACCAAATTACAGGATCTCGCACATCGACGCTCAGTTGCCAGCCTATGCGTCTTTTACAAGCTCCATCATGGGGAGTGCTCCTCAGAACTCCACGGGTTAGTTCCACCATCACCCTTTTACTACCGAACTTCCAGGCAAACGGCACTGCGCCACCAATATCTGGTGAGTATACCAGCAGCTCGGACTAAGCGATTCGCTTCGTCTTTCATTATGAGAACGGCGAAGTTATGGAACTCGCTACCACTCTCAGTGTTTCCCGAATGCTATAACGTGGGTTTGTTCAAATCAAGAGTGAATAGGTTCTTACTAAACAAGCCTGCTACAACTTCGACTGCATCGTCACTTACCAACAGGTGAGATTGCAGTCAAACGCTTGATTAGTCTTCTATAAAAAAAAAAAAATAATAAAAAAATAATCACTAGCGTAGTTTTAAATATCTAAGCATATATATAAGGTCAGACAGCCAGACGCCAGACAGACGCGAGAAGCGACGTTGTTTTATACTATGTAGAGATACCAATATTTAGTTATGGTATGTTAACATAACTGTCCTGCGGTAGAAGGGCACTGTAACTAGTGACATTACTGAACAGAAGAGTCATCTTATTACTCTGAGTAAGAAGCGTTGGTGCAGTGCATCTAGAAATTTACATTGTGAAATCCTGGGTAGCACTGTACTGATTATGGGCAGCGTTATCTCTTGACATCAGGAGAGCGTCTTGCTCGTCTTCTTACTTCTTTGTATTTAAAAGTGTGCGTGTCTTTGACAGACGTAAAAACTATGGTAGATATAATAAGTAAAACCAAGTAACTAAAATAATGAACATAAACAAAAGCAAATTTTTTCCTGATTTAATATCTTTTCAATGATTTTAAGCAGATTCTTGGCGAAAATCTTTTCTACAGAAAATAGACGGCGTAGTAGTGCTACGAAATCGCTACGCCGTAGCACGCTACAGATGCGTAGCACCTCTACGCGGTCTGTACTTTTCAGATTTAAATTGAATAACGTACGAGTACATAATAACATTATATAAAAAATTCATAAATAATAGAGACAAGAGTTTTATATTACTAGCTTACGCTCGCGGCTATTCCCGCGTGGCAAACTCCTTTCTTAGTGGAGGTCTATGTAATAAAACCTATCTGTATTCTAAATTTGAACAGAATCCGTTCAGTGGTTTGAGCTGTGTGTTGATAGATCAGTCAGTCAGTCACTCTTTCCTTTTATGTACATATTAAGATAAGGTCTTGATAACATATTTTATAATAACGTTCAGTCATTTATTTATGAAACAAAAATGTGACTAATATTATATGTAAACGTGAAAGTTTGTAAGAATGTATGGATATCTAAATTCTGGATGTATGTTTGTTACTCTTTCACGCCTAAACGGGTGGACGGATTGAGCTGAAATTTGGTATAGAGATAGCTTAGACCCTAAAATAACACATAGGCTACATAAGTACTGCGGGTAAAGTAGTATTATTTTTATATAATCAGTATCAGTACCGCCAGGTTTTCACAATAATTATTTTTATTTATTTATTTATTCAGTAGGAACATTATGAGCTAACAGATATACTCCAAAGCACTCATAAGTTAAATTAAATTAAGTATGACAACACAAATACACTTGGACACAAATATTACCTATAAATCCTAATATTACCTATATTATATACCTATAAATTGTAATTTGACTCTGACAGTGTAAGTAGGGAAACCTGTTCTGTTGGAGTATAAACCACAATTATTTTTATTTTTTTTATATTACAATTACAATGTACAGACATTGCACAAATAATGGCAGAGACGATTATACAAAGTGGCGATGTTGTCAGCGTGTATGTCAGCATCCTGGACATTTTGGAGGAATTGGTTCAGTATTGTTACTGCTCTCGGTGTGGGCGCATTATTTGCGTAGAGCGTATGCAGTGAACTAGGACTAGCAAATAGGCGATGGTGACGCCGACCAGCTCGAGTATACTTTTGTATAACTCGCTGTACCCAGCGGTTTTACCTGCTGTACTGTAGCCTATGTGTTATTCCAGGGTCTAAGCTATATCTATGTATTTCATTCTGTAACAAAAAATCGTCTGGAATGTTTTTTTTTTTTATAGCAGACTAAACAAGCGTTTGACCGCAATCTCACCTGTTGGTACGATCCAGTCTAAGTTGTAGCACGCTTGTTCAGTAGGAACCTATTCACTCTTGATTTGAACAAACCCACGTTATAGCATTCGGGAAACACTGAGAGTGGTAGCGAGTTCCATAGCTTCGCCGTTTTCATAATGAAATACGAAGCGAATCGTTTCACCGAGCTGCTGGTATACTCACCAGATATTGGTGGCGCAGTGCCATCTGCCTGGACGTTCGGTAGTAAAAGGGTGATGGTGGAACTAACCCGTGGAGTTCTGAGGAGCACTCTCCATGATGGAGCTTGTAAAAGACGCACAGGCATAGCACAGTTTCTCTCTATATAATGCATGTGCATTATAATATATAGACCTACCTTTCAACCCATCTATCTATTAATAAATTCCGCAACGAAATCCTATGCGTAGTTTTTAAGATTTATTTTATTTATACAACGAAGTAAGAAGACGAGCAAGACGCTCTCCTGATGGTAAGAGATAACGTTGCCCATAATCAGTACAGTGCATCCCGGTGCACTGCGCCAACGCTTCTTACTTGAGAGTCATAGGATGTTTAGAAGATGAGATGAGATGATGATGATTGTGAGATGTTTGTAGTTTTTAAGATCAAAGCATACATAACAACACATAACACAAAAACACATAAACACACATACATATACACACACACATACACACACACACACATAGAATACATAGGGACAGACAGAGACAGACACATTATGGGAAGCGACTTTGTTTAATAATAGTACGCGATAAGGTTATCATCACCACTTGACCATCAACATCAACACCACTTCTCGACACCACCATCAACCGAAGCGAAATAATAACTATCGGTGAGGCTCTGTATGGCCAAACCTATACGTTATCCGAGGTGAGAGCCAGCTTTTTGGTCATTAGTTGCTACTATTATATTTTTAATCCCCGACGCAAAAACGACGGGGTGTTATAAGTTTGACGTGTTTGTCTGTCTGTCTGTCTGTGTGTGTCTGTGGCATCGTAGCTCCCGAACGGATGAAAGGATTTTGATTTAATTTTTTTTGTTTGAAAGTAGAGTTAGTCGAAAGTGTTCTTAGCCATGTTTGGTGGAAATTGGTCCAAGATGGCCGCCGCTACAAAATGGCGGATTACTTTTTTCTTCCACAACCCCCTCAATATGGGTATCAAATGAAAGGGCTTAACTAGTAGAATACAACCCACCATATAAAATTTAAAATCCAAGATGGCCGCCACCATAAAATGGTGGCGTTTAAATTTTCAATTTAATTCACTTGTTAAAATTTTAACCTTTTCAACAACTACTCTATTGCATGAGTAACCTTTTCCCGCCTTTATTACCTTTTGTAGTTAATTGGTAACAACATTAAACCTCCCGTCGTCCATCTTGCGGTAATATGATGGAGGACTCCGCCGTGACGTCACATGTTATCACTGTCATCTACTCACTTATGTTACCTTAGATATTATAACCTTAGAATGGATGCGTTATAGCCAGGTGTCCCCCGCTGACAAATAATAGTGCCTTCCTACAAATAGGCATGACAAAGTTAAATTTTTAAAATATAATTAGTAATTCAAATAATGTATAATTTTCTATTAGGTGCTACGAAGTGCGCACGGATACACTAGGCTCACATATTTAAAGGAAACTACCTTATAAAAGGCTTTAGCGGAAACTTATTAAAAATAAAATAAATTTCTCTCCTGAGTAATAAGCATTCATAGAAAAATGATTGATTCGTAATAATACCTATATTATGGTTTCTAAATTCTCAGGAACATGAAAGGAAGCAATCGCTTCTAATGCTCTTAAGAGGAACATTTAATAAAACTCTTTAATTTAATTTACAATGATGAGAAATAGTAAGTAAAATATAAAACGTGCAGCTAAATGTAAAAGTACCATTTTTAATTATATTTTAGTTATTTATATATTCAATTCAATTCATTTAATGATTGCAAGATATACGTGTACGTAATAAGATGTTTAAAATACATAATTGGCTCAACATATTTCTGCCGTATAAAGCATGCAATTTCTATTTACAAATTTTAGTTATTATAATACATACCTAGGTAGGTTATTTTTTTAGGAATTGTTATGGTGAACGCACATCTATCCGCATCGACCGCGCCGAACGAATCGCATTTTGAATCTTACTAATAATAAACGTGAAAGTTTGTAAGAATGGATGTCTGTATGTTTGTTACTCTTTCACGCCTAAACGGCTGGACCGATTGAGCTGAAATTTGGTATAGAGATAGCTTATAGACCCTGTAATAACGCATAGGCTGTACAGCGGGTAAAACCGTTGGGCCCAGCTTGTTCTTTACAATATGAAATGTCATGAAACCTCACAAGTGTGTACTTGCCGGAGTGGAATCGTCCGAATCGGAAGAAGATTTCTTATACAAAAATACTTCCAGCGCGGTCGATGCGGATAGATGTGCGACCAACAATTACCTAGAAGATGGTCCCATATGAATAAAAATGGTTGCATATGTTTGAAATATGAAATTGTACTCTCCTGCTGACTTGCTCTCTTGCCGAGTATTCTCATACTTGTTGAAATAAGGAAAAAAAAAACAACACTTGATTTTTCACAAAACATCGTTAAACTACACTTTTCGTTTGCTCCAACAATGTTTTTGCTTTCCATACCAGAAAACACGTACAATAGCAACATTTTATTTATGAATATTCATCAAAATCGCTTAGAATTTTGTTAAATTTTGTCATCAAAATACTAGCAACTAAAATCAAAACACCAGCCTGAACCGCCTGAGCAGTGATGTGCAAACATTGCTGTGCTTCAGTAGGAGGGCATTGTAGCTAGTGAAATTACTGGGCTAAAGAGTCTTAATATATTATGACTCTTGTGTAAGAAGCGTTGGTGCAGTGCACCTAGAATTGCACATCATTGTGAAATTCTAGGAAGCACTGTACTGATTATGGGCAGCGTTATCTCTTACCATGAGGAGAGAGTCTTACTGGTCTTCTTACTTCTTTAACAATTTTGTAGTATTTCAATAAACAATATATATCGACCTATTATGATATTACATTATTATTCACTATATTTGTTTATACATCTTAAATTAAATTTTTATTTATTATTATATTATATTGCTTATTATATGTATTTGTAGATGCTTTAGGTATCTATGGCATGGAATCCCAATAATATGGTATTTCCAATAATACAGTAAAACACTAAGTAATATAGTCGCGTCACTGTTTCTCAAGATCTCTTGAGGCGCGAGATGAGACAACTTGGCGCGCTTTCACACCTACGCTACGACGCCACGTGTTTCTCTGCCGCGAATGAATTACAGACTTGACACAATAATTCTATTTTGAGTTTTTTGAGAATTTCACAGATTGAAACACAGAGTGTGAAATGAGGCTAGCGTATTTAAAGCAGCTGTATTATAAATGTATATAAACTAAGCTGATAACAGCTCACAACAGACTCATAAGAGACTCATATAAGAGTGTGTCAAATCAATCTGAAGATTTTGAAACGCTGCGGGAGAAGGCGTGGTGTGTGAAACAACCGATTAAATAAAAAGTAGCTATAAAACCATTAAAAGATTCCTGTAACCTGTTTGTGAATTTTGGTAAGTATACGTTTAAAAAGTCATTAAAATCAAAAACAATAATATTGTAGGTAATCAAAAAGTAATAGCTTACGTTACTTAAATAAGTTTTAAAATAGAAATAATAATTATTGTTAAAAGTTCTACATTATGTTGTGTTTTTATATAATATTTTATTAAATTGTATGTACCTATGTTAGTCTGTAAGGTATATCATGTAATATAATACACGGTGCGGTCGCTAGTTCTTTTGCTTGAACTTGGCTGGACACGCTTTCGCGTGTCTAGATTATTATATGATACGCTGAAATGAAATGAAATATTTTATTTGCCAAAATTATGGTACAGTAGGTGCAGGTGTTAGCGTTTTTAGCTGCGTCTGTTGCAGTAAACTATTGCCTGAAATAAAGGAATTAATGTATTTATTTAGACTACATTTATTTAGAGTACCTATTGCTGTGATCAGCGTGTTCAAGCCAGGCTTCGTACCGTACGGCTCACGGCGTGTCCAAGTACATGTGAACGCTAACAATTGTAATATTTATTATCATCTGTAGCCTCGTCGCGGGTCAGCAGCGCGAGCCAATATTGTCGCTCCAGGATAATCAGGATACTTGGCGACGGATCAACAACGTCAAGCGCTGCGCAAACAACGCCCGACAACACCCCACAACGCCCCGGGGGTGACAATATGACCTCTGCTCGTCTACTGTTGTTTTAGATCCTTTGTTTGCGCCAGACATTAAACACTTATTGTGTCAATAATTTATCTAAATAATATTATACTTAACTTGCTGCGCCTGGCGGTTTTACACACTGAACACTAGCCTATATTAATATAGCTATCCTACTTAGCAAATTTCAGCTCAATCGGTTCCACCCGTGGGTATCCATATAGTGCCAGTTGTTCTACCACCTGAGCAGTGATGTGGTAACATTTTCTCTGTAATTCGATATTAACATTGTTTCAGTAGGAAGGCACTACTGTAGCTAGTGTAATTACACTACCAGTAAATTACTGTCATCTCATGAATCTTAAGTCTTGAGTAAGAGAAGCAGATTTTTTTAAAATAAATCAATAAGTACTAGTTCTAAGTTTCTAAGTCGTAAAATTATGTTACCTCAATTTTTTTAAGTCTATGTGTTACCTATTATATTTTGGTATCTATAAAGAATGCTCTCTTCTTTTTCCCCGAGTTGCAAGTTGCAACGCATCGAGCGGCCATTTTTAAAAAACATTTACATTTTGTAACATATTCAACAACAAAGCTTTACAAGAGTTATTTTTCTATGCTTTCCGTATGTTTAAGCGTGGGAACATGTAGTATGGCGTAGAGGTGCACATTAAAACTGGACAAGAGCGCACGTGGAGGTTTAGGAGGAGTTACTAACATGTGAAGAGAGCGTACAAAGGAAGGGAATTGCATCTCCGAGATTGCTTGTTACCGCGAGACGCGATGTTTTTAAACTCATATTTTTACATCACAAGTATCTCGGTACCTAGCTAATGTGCGAGATATACTTCGATAATATTGTATTGTTTTCACTGCAGTTATGTTATTAGAAAAAAAAAATAATTCGCGCCAAAAAACACATACTTTAACTTAATATCTATGTAGTATGTTTGCTAGTACCCCTGAAATCATATATTTTAAGTAGGTATTTCTAATTAATCGACCGAGCGAAGCGAGGTCTTAGAGTCGAGAGCCGCGAAAAGCCTGCGTTTTGACCAGTTTAGCGGTTGACCTCTGGCGCTTAGGTTTGATCGACATTTACTCGGATACGGTTAATCCAAATTAAATGAAACTTTGCACACAAGTTAAGTAGGTTAATTAAATAATGTTACTGAAAAAAAATAGCCAAATAGTCTCCATGGTTGCAAAGTATAGGTGACTTAAAGTCTTTACGATAGGTCAGGCGATAATTTCAAAACTGGTGCTCTGATAATTTTTTTTCTAATATATAGACATTTTTTATAACCGACATAAATATTTTATCAAAAGTGTATGTTTGTATGTATGTTTGTTACGCGATAACTTGAAAAGGAATAGTCCAATCTTTATGAAACTTTGCAAACACGTAGTATGAAACAATAGAATTTTTAAGTTCGAACATGAGCCACATCAGTCGAAGGGTTCCAGAGTAATAGAAAATGCTTAATTACAACGTTACCAAAGTTCCAATCTTAATGGAATTTTGCGATCAGATAGTATAAAATAAAAGAATTCTCAAGTTCGAAAATGAGCCAAATCGATCCAAGGGTTGTAGAGTTATAGAGATGACTAAATTATAATATTTTGCACAATTTGTTAGGTATATTAAGTTTGAGAAAGATCCTATAGACAACAAGAAAGAGCAGGCAAGTAGATCAAGATAAAAGATTAATAGTCCAGAAATTCGGGAATTTCAAGCAATTTATCTTATTTTCAATAAGATTACTTTTTAGTGTATTGCGTAATACCAATTGCGTCAATTATAGTCCGGCCGCATAAAGTTTGCGATTAATAGGTTGACACCTATCAATATAGGTAAGTACGTAATATTATAATATTAAGTATAGATATTGTGATGGGAAATAATCTTCTGTGCTGTTTTTTAACCTCTTTTTATAAACCTCGCTTCGCTCGGTCGGATAAAATATAAAAATAATAATATACGTTATTTAATTTTAAGTGGGTTGTTTTATTTTGAAAATATTTAAAAAAAAAATAACCTTATTAACAGCGTTATTTTATGCCCACTGCTAATGGCAAGCAACCAAAGTTTGATTTAGTAGTATGGGCATAATCATATGACGACAATAATTACGTCACATTGTTTAAAATTTTGTATAAACTTTCCCGAACACAATGTACCGGACTATAATAACTCGCTGTCAAGTAAAATAATATTTAAGGCGCTGTCTCCACGAGCGAGAGAATCGCGGCGATATCATCATCGTGCCACGTATTTCTATATACTTTCTAGGGAACCGTCTCCAGTCTCCACACGGCGATATTATTGCCGCGATGCGACGAGTGGCAACGAGCGTGCGAAACGTCATTACATCGTCGCTAGCCCGACTAGCAGCGGGCCCGCCGCGCGCTCGCGCAGCGGACCCGGCGCTCTCACGACGAGCGCAAACTGAATTCTTTCTTTCGCAACGCGTCGTCAAGGAAACGCAGTGATACCGTTACGAGTCGCCGCGGAAACGTTGCGATTCCGTTACGATACGCGGCGGAATTATCAATCGTTCGTGGAGATTATCCGACGATATAAGGGCGGACTCGTCGCGATTCTCTCGCTCGTGGAGACAGCCCCTTACTGGTAAAACACGAAGGTTGAGGCCATAAACAATATAAATTTTTCGTAAAAGCAGGCAACAATGTCTATGGAAGCGGTGATAGAATAATAAAAAAAAACTCGCTGTTATAAAACCAAATCAAATATATAATTTATATATACATACATACATAGGTATAACATTTTTAGTAGTATATATCTATTGAACAGAGATGCCACGCACAAAAATAAAATCATCAGAAACCGTTGCAAGAATTGGAGCCGAAAAAAGGAAGCGGGAGAGCTCATCAGATAACGAAAGTCGTCTGCAGTATCAGCGAGATTACAGCAGCACGTCACGTTCGTATGAGTCAGAGTCACAGCGACTACAGCGCCTAAGCCTTGCGTCGCAAAATGTTACGAGATCCCGGTCCGATGAGACAACCGACTCACGCGAACAAAGGCTCACCGTGATGCGAAATTATTCAGCTGAAGTTCGGGAGCAGGAAACCTCAGATACATACGAGCAGCGACTAGCGTTAACGAGAGAGCAGTCTCGTATTGCTCGTGATCGGGAGTCTACAGAAGCTTATGAACAGAGGCTCAGCGCAATGCGACAACATTCAGCCGACCTTCGAGAGCAGGAAAGCTCAGAATCTACAGAAACTCATGTCACAACACTAAACAATGACGAGTCTGCAGCGTCGAGCGTTGAGAATATGAATAATACAACTACACTTTATACAGATTTTGAAAAATATCAAAAATCACTGTCATGGAAAGAATGTAGTTCTTGTAACGAGTCCTTTCCAGGTATTAACGTCAATGGAGAAATATGTAGTCGTTGCTGTAAATATACCACAGACCAGCTCAATATATTTTCAACTGAAAATAATATGGATCCCGGTGAATGCCCACCAGAATTGAAAAATCTTTCAATGATCGAAGAACAGCTTATTGCTAAGGTGCATCCAGTTATTTCTGTATATCGTATTCGTGGTCAACAATATGCATTTAAGGGCCAAGTTATTAATTTCCCACAAGATGTTAATAATATAACAACACAGCTTCCACATTCAATAAATTCACTATCATCCGTTATAGTGATAAGACGTCAGAGCGCTGATAATAATTATAGTGACTTCCGAGTTAATAGAAATAAAGTTTACCGAGCGTTACTCTATTTGAAAGCACACAATCTCTTTTACAGGGATATTGAAATAAATGAGGAACATCTTGCACAAATACCTATCGACGGTAATTTAACACAGCATTATAGTCAAGAGGTCGCAATTGAAAACCATTCTGTTAACGATATTGAGCAATCTGACAGCGACGAAATGATTGACACGAATATTATTGGAATAGCTCCAAACGATCAATTGCGAATGGCTCAAAGTGCCCTAGGTACAGCTGGACATCCATTGCAATGGCCCGAAATTTCATCTAATCCCATTAATGAATTCACGACGGCAGGATATGTTGCAATGGCATTTCCGACACTGTTTCCTACGGGTGCTGCAGATTTACGAGCGCCGAGACAAAAAACTGTAACCCATCTCCAATATTTTCAGCATCTTATGCGATATAATGATCAGCGTTTTGCAAAACATTCTCGTTTCCGTTTTTTTGCCCTTAATAGTCACATGAGGTGGGCGGCACTACAAAATAGCTCAATTTGTGTCCGAAGAAATTCAGAACTAGGAAGTTTAACTATAGGCGAGTTAAAAGAAAAAATTAGAGTAGATCCTTCACTGATTCACAAATTGATATGTTTCAATTCAACACTTCGTGGTACCAGCGTATATTGGCGAGCGCGCTGTCAAGAGTTGTTAGATATGGTCGAGTTTCTCGGTATTCCCACACTTTTTTTTACACTGAGTGCCGCCGACTTACATTGGCCCGAACTATATCGTCTCATAGCAGTTGATGTAAATTTTTATGAAATGGAAGCAAATAGAGCCATGAAATTAAAAAATAAGCTGTTGAATGAGAACCCATTGATTGTGTCATGGTTTTTTCAACAAAGAGCCGATTTTTTTATAAACAAAATGATGGGACCTCACTTTGGTGTGAAAGATTTTTGGTACAGGACCGAATTCCAACATCGTGGTAGTCCTCATGTACACGGAATTTTATGGCTGGAAGGAGCGCCTGACTTTTCAGTTGCACTAGATCAGAGGTCTGATGCTGAAAAAAATGAGATTGCGGCCTATTTTGGTACATTAGTTACGACCATGAATCCGAATATTAATAAACCTGCACCTATAATACATCCTTGTCAACGACATTTTTCTGATATAAACGATCACCAAGATGATTACGAGAATCTTATTAACTGCTGTCAACGGCACACTCGTCATGGAAAGCAGTGTTTAAGAATAAACAAAACTACCAAAGTCCAAGAGTGTAGATTTAAATTTCCATTTCCATTAAATGAAGACAATCAACTGGTCAAGGAAAATGAAGAATGGAAATTCAAATCTGCTCGAAACGATCCGCTAATTAATTCACACAACCGTTTTATTTGTGAACATTGGCGTGCAAACACTGATTTGCAGTGCATTCTTTCAGCAAAAGCTGTATTGAACTACATTGCTAAATATGCAAGTAAATCAGAACCCCGGTCTAAAGCTCTCGAGGAAATGTATAATGTGGCGATAGGGAACGAAACTGAAGGGCGTGCAAAAGATGCTCTCAATAAAATATTTCTAAAGGTGTGCGCTGAACGTGATATTTCAGCACAGGAAACATTTCATATTTTGATGGGATGGCCGCTTTATCACGCCAGTAGATCATTTGTCAAGATAAACGTTGACAATGATCAAGTGGTAAGAGTGCAGGCAGATCAGTCAAGTGAGACAACCGCAACATCAGTTTTAGATAATTATCCAAGACGACCGCTACATTTAAATACCATGTGTCTTAAAGAGTTTTATACTAAACATTACAAAAGGGGAAACTCTTGGGTAACACGTAGAAACCCAGCAGTACCTCGTGTTCTCCCACGCCATACGTCAAATACATTCAGTGACAAGTTTTTCAGGCAACAAGTTATTTTATATGTTCCATGGCGCAGTTTAGCCGAGTTTTCGGAAACAGGGAAATCATGGAAAGAATTATATGATGAGAAAATTGGAGACAGAATTATTAGAACTACCGGATTTGACAGACGAATTTGAAGAACAAGAAGATGAAGAAAACGTTCGAGAATATGAAGAGTGGATGTTGTTGGCAAGAATGGGTCCCAATGTACGAAATTTACCACGTACGGAATTAGGCTTGAGGGATTTTGATTTGCAAAAAGATTGGGATGAAACATACTGTAGTTATTTAAATCCAAGAAGTTTGGCATCATTTTTGTCCGAAGCAAAGTTATTACGACAAAACGAAGAATACACCGCGATTCAGTTTGATATGCCAAGAGTAACATTCAACGAGGAGCAAAGCAACATCTTAAATGCTTTAAAAAATCAAATATCTGTTATTCGAAATGGTCATGATGTCGTTTCCAGCTCTGACCAGTGCACTATAATTCAAGGAAAAGCTGGCAGTGGTAAAAGCACGGTGATTGCAGCTATGTGTCATATACTTAGCAACGAGCTTGGACCTAAGAGTTTTCTGTTGATGGCGCCTACTGGAGTAGCAGCAGTAAATGTAAGTGGCTGTACTATACATTCTGGTCTGCATATTGGAATAGAACGCGCTTTCAGAGATTTAGACGGTGAAGCTGCTTTGATTTTGCAGCAAGAAATGACAGATTGTAATTTCATCATAATTGATGAAATGAGCATGGTAGGCTGTTCTTTGTTTTACAAAGTGGACCAGCGTTGCAGGCAAGCTAAACCTAGAAAAGCTTTAATACCATTCGGAGGAATGTTCTTATATCTCCTTGGAGACTTAAAACAGCTACCACCGGTTATGGATAGAGCATTTTATGGCACAGGTTACTCTTCTACAATAGCCGATCAAGGTCAGCTTCTATTCAAGAACATAAAAAAATGTACATTTTTGACAGAGACGCACAGACAAGGATCTGACCAAAACGTGTTTCGAGGTATTTTGGATCGATTGAGTACAGGTGAGTGCACAGTCGATGATTGGAGAGTTTTGATGACTCGCGAGAAATCTCAAGTCTCAAATCTTTCGGATTTCCAAAATGCACTAAAACTTATTCCATATAATGAGGCTGTGCGCTTACACAACCACACAAGATTAGAAGCATTAAACGAACCTGTTGCAAGAATAGAGTCAAAAAACAACAATTCATGTGCCGCAAAGGCAGCGTCAGATGTCGCACAGGGTCTTGAAAAAACTCTCTATCTCGCAATGGGTTCAAGAGTAATGCTTAAGACAAATTTATGGGTTGAGAAAGGTTTGGTTAATGGTGCTCTTGGCCACGTGAGAGACATAGTATTTGAACCAGGATCGGCCCCACCACGTGATTTACCCATTGCTATTTGTGTGGCATTCGATAATTACACAGGCCCGACAGTCAACAGATTAGTTCCGATTCCACCGGTTACTCGGACATGGAAATCGGGCCAATCATCATGCTCTCGGTCTCAATTTCCTCTTTCACTAGCGTGGGCAGTCACTGTACATAAATCACAAGGGCTTACCTTAGATCAAGTCATAATAGATATAGGTGACAAAGAGTTAGCTGCGGGATGCACATATGTTGCTCTTTCACGGTCTAAGAGACTGGAGGACTTGGTCTTTGATAAGCCCTTTGATTATACAAGACTGCAAAAAATTAAAAACATGAAGGCACTACACGCCCGAATGTTGGAAGAAGAGAGGCTAAGAAACCTATAATGCCCACATTAGTTATTATAATATATAAAAAAAAAACTAATATAATTATGATCTACTTCCAACTTCTTCTTTCTTCCAACAACTTCTTCCAACATTCAGGCTTGTAGTGCCTTCATGTTTTTAATTTTTAATATGTTAGTTATTTGCAAATTTCCATAGTTTAATATCATAATATTAGTAAGATTTTACTGTGGGGGTCAGCCGGTGGATATTAAGACTATTTTCATACTGCAAAAGCGTGCAATTCGTGCTATGTAATATAAGTGATGCGTCCAAGAGTTTAATATGACATACCCTACCATCTTTGTACATTTACGAAAATATTATGTATGTCAGGAAAAAAATAGATAAATTCAAGTTAAATAGTGATAATCATAACTTTAATATTAGAAATAAGAATAAGTTAGCTGATTCGATTCAGATTGTCCAAAACAAACCATAAATCATTTTAGGGAATTGTGTACGTTTTTATGATAAAATCCCTAAAGTAATAACGGGGCTCACAGAAGGTAAATTCAAAAGCCGTGTTAAAGACATATTACACAAAAAAGCCTTTTATAAAATTAGCTAATACGTAGAAGACAAATAGATGCCTAGAAACCTCTGCAATTACCTGTAAATAAATTATGAAACCAAGAGAAACATTGTAAACACATATGGAAAAAACAAGAAATCACTTTGAGTTTCTTGCTCGTTCTTCTCATGGAGGTGCCTTGCGAATGGGCGTAGAATAGTAAAATAAAATGTAAATAGAGTAACTTACATAAAATATAGTTTTAAACAATTATAAATATTAATAAGCAAAAATAATATGTTATATCTGTAAATAAATTTATTTGGTATACGAGGATTTTGTGTCATTTATTTATGTCATGTAATTTTAATTTAGATATTTTAAGTTGAGGTATTATGAGCTGAGTTTAGGCATTTTAAGTGTAGGTATTGTTGGTTAGGTTGATATGTGGAGGTAGGTACTTCTATTATAAATTAGGTGTTACAAACCTTCAGTTACATACATAAAGTGTAAAAATTGCAGGGAAATTGGGTCTGCGAGGTCCCAGTTCGCGGCGAACTACTAGTTTAGATATTTTAAGTTGAGGTATTATGAGCTGAGTTTAGGCATTTTAAGTGTAGGTATTGTTGGTTAGGTTGATATGTGGAGGTAGGTACTTCTATTATAAATTAGGTGTTACAAACCTTCAGTTACATACATAAAGTGTAAAAATTGCAGGGAAATTGGGTCTGCGAGGTCCCAGTTCGCGGCGAACTACTAGTTTACCTAGACAAAATTGGCCAAACGCTACCGAGTAACGCTTGGCCAATTTTGTCTACTGGCCTGTTTTGTGCTACGCGCAATTATAGGCTTACCTACGTAGTTTACTGGCAGATCGAATATTAACTGCCTTAAATTTCATCAAAGATAATATTTTATCTTTATTAATAATTAAGTATTAGAGTTATCTAAACACTATTTTAAAAGCGGTTTCCACTCATATTTCTTCCCAAGAGCGTGTAAACGTACATGCGATTAATTAGGTATTTAATCGCAATTTTAAAAGAAAGCACAACAAGAAGAAATTATATAATCGGTTGTGCGTTTTTACGCTCTAAGGAAATGTAAGATCTGTCGTCCTTTTTATAAAAATCCAGTAAACACTATATATCGTTACGTTGGTGTACTAAAACTGGCACAACGTAGTGCATGAGACGGCAAAATAATAATAAAAAAGGCGTTTAAATCGATTGACAGTGACAACTAACAGGAGATTGACACTGACACTAACAGTGACATACTGCAGAGTGGTATGTATTTTGCTGTATAGCGCCAGGCGCCACTTTCTGTGAATTTGTGGAAGTATTTTTTAGTTCCAGTTTTTTCCAAGCGACACAACAAAATTTTAGTGGCATTGAATATTGAATATGGATTGAAGATTTTTGAGTTTTGATTCCAGTCCATTAAAAAATTAAAAACAATATTAACGTTTATAAATACACAACCATGATTGTCGCTTCTGATTTCATAATTAACTAAATCAATGAATTTGCTTAATAGTGAGTTTTAAAATGATTCTGTAATTTTTTATGTGTTTGCAAGGTTAACAAACTCTCCTATACGATATGAACTAGTTTTTGTGTTAAAATCCTCGTTTAAAATGATTGATTATTTCTTGTATTGTAACGAATTAGGGCCGTAATGCGTGCCAGTGGCAAGTTTGTAGTGAACAGTTGACGTGAAATGTGTGTTTACAATCAAATAAGCTAGCCACCAGTAGCTATAGGTCTGTACATTGCTACCTCCAAACCAAGCTCCTGAAAAAACACTCAACATGGATCAAATAGAAGTAAGTACATATCAGCTTTATTGAATGAACACTTGAGAGATAATTATTAATTAACTAATGGCGCCCAGTGGTTTTACCCGCCGTGCAGTAGCCTATGTATTATTCCAGGGTCTTAGCTATAAAATAATTGGGGTTTATACTCCAACAGAGTACACTGTCAGAGTCAGAATTTATAGGTTGTGTGGCCAACCTATATGTTGCAGTTTCAGGTCACCAAGATTACTACTGTGCCTGCAACATGACCTGATGACTGCCTCCTACATATCTCATAGGAAACAGCTGGGACTCATAGTTTCGCGTGCCGCGCCGAAACATGGTAGTGTCAAGGCAAACTTTTTGCCACAGATTTGAACCCAGGGTCTCCAGATTAAAAGCCATCTCTATAAATCTATATCTATACCAAAATGCAGTTCAATTGGTCCACCGGTTTAAGCGTGAAAGAGTTAAAACATACATCTAAACATCCATACATTCTTACAAACTTGCAAATTTATAATATTAGTTAGATAGGAACATATTATAGTGTATCAGTAATGTTGATTGGCCATCATGTCAGGACCAGGTCGGGGTAGATGTGACGCAGAATGATGAGATCCTGCTCCTGTTTGCCCAACAAGTGGTCCAGTATCCCGTGCTGCTCACTAAGAACCCTCCGGAAGGTGTCACTTACAGTGAGGTATGTTAACCACCTTTTATACAATAGAATATATTTATCTATTTATTTAATACAAATATATTTATGTTTAATACATCTTAGGAAGACCAACAGCTAGTTATGTTATGGTGCAAAGTAGCGTGTAAATGACGAACACAGCTCTATTGTTCTGACTTATTATTTATTAAAATTTAAAATTAAATTAAGACTAACAAAGGGTTCTCTTATACTAATGAAATGCCGTGCGATACAGCACTTCTTGAATGAAACAATCAATTGAATAATCCACTACAGCAAGTGTTGGACCAACACAGAACCAACACTGTTGGTTCTTAAGTACACTCGGTGGCGTCGCAGGCATCAGCAGATTTAATATACTATTATTGTGCGCGGCTTGGCTCTCTTTGTTGTAGGTACTATAAAATATCCTAACAAGCTTACACAAACAAAATTATAAAAAACTTAAAATAGAAGCAAAAAGCCAATAATAGGTCCTCGCAGCTAGCAACAATATATTACAATACATGTTTTCAATATTTCTTTCAACCAGGTTGTTTGTAAGAGATTGCTTTATGCGATAAGACCACCGATTGTATACCTTTAGCTTTATGTGTATTGTCTACTTATGAAACAATTTTTTGTAACCAGGGTTTCAATAAAGTGTTATTGTATTGTACAATATCAGTTTATTGTATACCAATTTATTAGAGAGAGTTATAACAACAAAACAACCGTAAAAGTGCTTAGTCCGCAGGATGCTCTCTCATTCACAAAATTTGATACATTTTGATATTATATAATATAATAGGTGCATAGAATTAACTTCTTGAAAATTCCGCAAAAAGGTCACACACATACACAACAGTTTTAAAATGTGTGCAATAATATTGTGCAGTGACCCTCTTGAGAAATTTTCAAAAAGCTAATTCTATTAAGTTTGCGAGCGAGAAAGCATCCCGCGGAATAAGTCCAGCCATCGTAGCACATTTGGACATTGACATAAGACTAGCAACTCCCGTCCCACTGTCAAGAGTAATTGACGTTTGTAAAAGCACAATGACATTGGGAGTAGCTACAAATTGTATGCAATGACAGTCTTTCTTTCTTCGTTTGTGGCTCCAACCTTTAGCCGGGCGCTACGATTCTGCCAACGTCCGTATTCTTAAAGTGTCATAAACTTTGTGCTAGGAAGGTTTGCGATGACAATATGGTCGGTAATTATTACAGGGATCAGTGTGAGTAGCAAGAGAATGTCTTAATATATGTCAGATTGGAATATAGCTAACAGAATGGATACCTCGAGACGGAAGGAGCAGCGTCGGCAGACCACCTGCCCGATGGGTCGATGACATTGCAGCAATCGCAGGAATCTTGCGAACTGCTCAGGACAGAGTTGCAAGGCACGAAGGGGAGGAGGCCTTTGCCCAGCAGTGGGACGATATGGGCTGACAATGATGATGATGTCAGATTACTCTTGACAGTGGGACGGTTGCTAGTGTTATGTCAAAGTGTGCTCGGGCCGCTATTAATCCATCTGTGTTGTGGTAGAATTGTCACCTGATGGCTCTGGACATGCTGAGTGGATCCATCAGGCCGGCCATGTCACCGCCCCTCCTGCGCCGAGAGATCAAACGCTTCAAGCAACACTACTACAAGAAGGTAGCTGCATTCATTATACCAATGTTGCAGTTACGTAGTAGCCGTTTCATTATTATGTTACTAGGGATATGATTATGAGCCGGAACTTGGTAATATGGTTGCAGCTAAAGTCCGAAGTGTTCCTAAATGATGAATTGTGAACCTTGTAATACGAACAAGTTATAACTGGCGCTTCACCGACCTCTACCGCGGCACGCTCGTTTCGATCGCTCGACTCGCGCATTGTAATCACTGTTCAAACCTAACCTACTGATGTCGGACTGCCCTAAACTTTGTCCAATAAAATCAAGTTTTCTTTAGACACATTTTGTTCACATCTAACTAACTACACTTACCTAATTTGGTTAACCAACAGTGACTGACTAGTGACATATAACTATGTATGTTTCTAGTATTATAGTAATGTATTAATTATAACTGTGTTACGTGTCATAATCATGTCCTTAGGAACATAATTATGAAACGGCTATTACTATCTTACTGCGACACATATGGAATATCTATCGTCTATCACATTAAATGAATAGGTATTACAAAGCCATCTAGACACGCGGCAGCGAGTCAAGCCAAGTTCAAGCAAAGGAACTGGCGACCGCGCCGTGTGTTATATTACACGAACCGTCCAAAGCGCGTTTTGACGACTTTTTACACCCTCGTTATACAAAAACTATTACACATAGACAAGTCAAATTTGGCACATATACTTAAATATACGAACTATATCTCTGTTCCAAATTCCAATTACACAGCTCAAACGGTTATTTAGATATAAACATCCAGTAATCGGTGAAGTTAATACATACTGAGGGATAGATCAAAAGTAATATCCCAGTTCCAGATGACCTAGAAAGCTGAAATTTGGCATCCCGATAGGTAATGTCGTAGTAACAAAGGGAAAAATCAGAAACTAGTACTTTTTTATCATTTTAAATTATTATTAATTTTTAAAAAAATGTATGATATTAAAGTTTGGGACGCCTAGGAACGCATAAAGCAATATATGTTGCATGTCGCTATAAGTTTTGTGTAGGCGGCTATTTTCTGTTAGATACTACGAAGTGCGCGCGAGTCCACTATTCCTACTAATATAATTATAAATATAAATACAAACTTTATACCTACTGTACGTATGGATATATGTTTTTTTATTTTTTCACACCTAAACGGGTGGGCCGATTGACTTTAAATTTGGTATAATAAAAAATATAGCTTAGACCCCTGGAATAACATAATATACACTACTGTACCAAACTGTATAGCGGGTAAATCAGCTAGGCACAGCTAGTCACTAATAAAAATAGGTTCCTGGTACCTACGTAACAATTGTATATCCTATGTAAATACCTATCAATATATCGACTCACCAGCATAAGGCGGCTCAGTAACATAGAGGTAATAATATTAACATTGTTTACAATAAAAATAACGTATGTATATCGCCTTAGGTGCTAGTTGGTGTAAACATTTTAGATACCTACGTACATGTAACGTATAATCATAATATTATAGGTATGTGGCGGTATCTGGGGGCACGGTAGTGCCCCCGCCAAGTCGTCGTCATTACAAGTCTTGTTGGCTTAGGTTTCTTTTGATCGAAATTCTAATCCAGTTCCAGATGATCTAAAAAGTTAAATTTCCATCCAGGTAGTCGGTAGGTATTAAATAGCTGGGTGAATATAGATAAATTTATCAGTAACTAGTATTGTTTAAAAATCAATTGATTAGGTACAATACAATATTCAAATCAATAGTGCACATGAATGCTGTTTGATGATGCATCAAACATGACAATCGCCGGCCGCATCAAATTCCGGCACGTCAGAAGCAGATATATTATCACAAGAGAAAGGCTTCCGTGATTTCAGCACGGCAGCCATCAAAGCACGTAGAGCTGATAGAGTGCGTCGGGCCACACACCAACGCACACAAACATCTAGACTTTTAATGTGTACATAGAGTTAATTAGTATATAAGGTTAATGTTCAATGGAATAAATCAGACTTCATATACACCCAATGGGTTTTTGTTGTCTCATCCACTCACTGCGGCCAAGACTCCTTTAGCCGTCAGTAGATCGGTCTTGTGAGCCTGCTTGACCGGCAGTGAGTTATCATCATCCTGAACCCTCGCTTCCCTCCCGCTACGCCTGTCACCTTAGGTCTCACGGTGGCGGGTATCCTGTACCTATCTATATACGTATATATACGTCTCTATATGGTCAGGTGATAGGAAGTTAGGTAGGGTTCCTAGAGTAGGATATATCGTCCTCTCGCGTACGGACACACCCCCTCAGGGTCGTCCTGTACAAATGCTATATATAAATAAGTACTAAATTAATTATAGGTATAGGTATATCGAAGCACGGCGAGGCTCACGGGCCGCGGGGCGCGGTGCGTCGGCTGTGCCGTGGAGCAGTGGGCAGTGGGGTGGGGGGAGGTGCAATAAAATAATCATTTGGTATTAATCTTATTATGACTGAGTGTCTTAAACCTATTACATACTAAAAAGTACTGTACAAAAAGCAATGATATCCCATCAAAAACATAAATGTGAAAAGAGAGCCAAGTTCAATATTACGATGTATGTACTCATAGTTACCTATGATTTGGTAGTTGACTTCAACGACAAAAGAAGTGAGATCTAAATGGGTGCCAAGTTCAATGGTCAGTCCTGAAAAATATTTACAACAACATAAAATATTTTATTACAACTTAAAAGATTATTTCTTCTTATCACTTAGAATTAATATTATTTTGAAGCCCAAAGTTTGACTTGGCTAGTTCTCATGGGTACCATACGACGAAATATTATTAAGATAAGACAATAGATACTTTATTGTACACCACATAATGTTACAGAAAATACATAAGTACATAATTAAAATTAAAAAGTACAATGTACGAGTGGCGGTCTTATCGTTAAAGAGCAATTTCTTCCAGACAACCAATGGATGAAGGCGACTAATTTACACGATAAAAGACGGTGGCGCACTAATTAGCATTAAGTGCGTTTAATAGTGATCAAGCTAAAGTTAAGAGAGTACCTACCTAGTATATTATGAGAACTGGCCAAGTCAGTCTTTAGGCTTCAAAATAATATTAATTCTAAGTGATAAGAAGAAATAATCTTTTAAGTTGTAATAAAATATTTTATGTTGTTGTAAATATTTTTCAGGACTGACCATTGAACTTGGCACCCATTTAGATCTCACTTCTTTTGTCGTTGAAGTCAACTACCAAATCATAGGTAACTATGAGTACATACATCGTAATATTGAACTTGGCTCTCTTTTCACATTTATGTTTTTGATGGGATATAATATAATAAATACTATGGTGTTGACGTCGTAGAGCTTGGAGTTGGCGCTGGCAGCGACAGTACCAGAATGGATGTCCACAGTGGAACCATACCTAGAAGGTTGCACGGGGGAGGCCGCGCGAGCCTCACGTGTGTTGCGACAATTAACTGCGCGCGCGCACGAAACACAATCACTCAACGCACAACGCGTGTGCGCCGGCGCGGGACATTCCAAACGACTGCTTTCAAGGGCCTGGCGCAGAGCTTTACGACTCGTCAGACACAAGTACGAGGAGTTAGCTGAAGCGCGATTTATAGTCTCTTTACCTGCGCCCGCGCAACTATCCCCGTCCGATTGGCGATTACTCGACGCGCAGTTGCTCTACGATCCAGCGTTTATCGTTTTCCGCGAACACGAACTGCGCTCGTCGGATACGGTGAGAGTGCTGCAAGAGTTGGCACAGTTGGTGCAGTGTTTCAAGCTTGAAGAGGGGGGGTGTTGGAAGAAGGCCGCGATGGCTTGGCGGCTGCGTGGCAGGCAGATGTCGGCGGTGTTGCTGCGTCGACGCTGGCACGAGTTGAAGAATCGTGCGAAGCAACATTTTGTCAGTCCGCATTATACAGGTATTAAATATACATTAAGTTATTTACTTACTGCTTAACAAAACCTTTTTACGAGCTTTTATTTGCTTTCACCTGTCTGTTGGATGTCTGCAATTAAATCTTACAAGTTTAATTTGATACAAATTTTATGATTTTGGAGCCCCTTTTACAAGCTTTTATTTACTTTCACTTGTCTGTTGTCTGTCTGTCTGTCTGTCTGTCTGTAATCAAATCTTGCAAGTTAAATTTGACCCACTTCCCGGTGTCCGATTGAGCTGAAATTTTGCATGCATGCATAATTCGGATGACAATGCAATATTATTATGACATGGATCTGATCTGATGATGGAGCTGGAAGGTGGCCTTAGGAACTCCGTAATTAAACGACGCAACCACATCGAGTTTGGGCTCATTTGATTGATCTTGACGAGTATATTGTTGCTGGATGGTAATAATGATAAAAGCTTGTTTTTAAAAAGTGTTTTTTAATTTGACTTGTTCACAATATAATAATTTGACTACCTCTTCAGATGCGTGTCGGGATTTGTTGGCGAGAGTGGCACGGTACCCGGCCGAGGCCCCCTGGCGTGATTTGGTGCACTACACCAACCTGCGCCGCGACTGCGTGCACGGACTGGTGAGTGTCACCAACACTTGTTATATACGTATACATCTTACTACATGATATACCATATTCGACTATATCTTTTGATTGTGTTGGCCTAGAAGTTTGATATTTTTAAGAGGCACCTAAGTATTTCCTATAAATTTCAGCTTGATACCTCCACGCGTTCCTGAGAAAAAGAGTCTTGACAGACAGACAGACGGACGGACGGTCAACAAAAGTTTAGTATATAAATGTACCTATTTGATATTTATTTTTTGTATTATTTTTATGTGTGTGTATTGCTGTATGTATGAGTTACTTGAATAAAAATGTTAATATTATTAAAGTGATGCTATAAAGGGTTCCGTTTTTCCTTTGGAGGTACGGAACCCTAAAAATAGAAATAATAAATCCTGTAGGAGTCGGAGTCGGAGTCTGACGACGAGCCGGATTCGCCGCCACGGCAGGACGACGGTTCTAACCTTCCTCGGAACGAGGATGACCCCGTCCTCCTTCAGCCAGACCACGACGACGAATCCAACCTGCTGCGGGACGACGACGACGACATCATCCTCGTCGAGCGCGAGATTGAGACCATCGACCTGCTCAAAGAGGACCCGCCGATCTTCACTACTGGTATGCAATGTTACTTAGTTTTCTGTTTAACATTCTGTTGTGTAACTTTGTTACGACTACTACAGTGCAATAACTATGTCGCTCTTTAACACGGGCCCTAATATCTAAATGTTTATTTTATTTTTATTATTTTAGATTGAGTTGAAATTTGGCACACAGGCAGGTTTTAGGGCGTAGACATCCGCTAAGAAAGGGTTTGTTTAGGCGGGGAAAGCCGCAAGCATAAGCTATCTGTGTTCCAAATTTCAATACAATATTCGTTCTGCAGTTTAGGCTGTGCGTTGATAGATCAGTCAGTCAATCAGTCACTCTTTCCTTTTATATATTTAGATTAGGTACGTAAATCTTTGTGAAAAATGCAATAAATACATACTTAAATTATTATAACAAATATTGTCCACATTTAAGTTTATTTTTAATTACAAAATACAACACACAAATTTATAAACTATGAACAATTATAATACGAGTACATTACATACACAAAATTAAAAACTAAATTATCTACAAGTTGACCGGGGGTAGACTTCCTTTGCAGGAGGTCGTCTAGGTGGGTACCCCAACAGTGCCAGTTATTCTACCGCCTGAGCAGTTATGTGTAAACATTACTGTGCTCCGGTAGGAGGGCACTGTAGCTAGTGAAATTATTGGGCCAAAGAGTCTTAACATCATATGACTCTTGAGTAAGAAGCGTTGGTGCAGTGCACTTAGAATTGCACATCATTGTGAAATTCTGGGTAACACTGTACTGATTATGGGCAGTGTTATCTCTTAACATCAGGAGAGCGTCTTGCTCGTCTTCTTACTTCTCCACTTAAAAAAAGAAAGAAAAAAAAGTAAAACTTATTCTAATGATTGTTACAGCGAAACCAAAAGGTCCTGATTCAGACACCGTAACGCGCGAAGAGTTGCGAGAGCGTCGCAAGAGAGCCGCGAGACGGTTGCAGAGAGAACTGAGACTGCAACTGCGGATGATTGACGGACGGACTGATAGCACTGATACTGACACTGACAGCGGCACTGATGTTGATGTTCTACTACTTCCCAAACGAATAAAGAAGGAACCTGTTATAGGTAGATATTCTTTAAACTGCCGCCATTTTAATTCTTTTCATGTTTTTTTTTTTTTTTTTTTATGTGGTGAAGTAGAAGACGAGCAAGACGCTCTCCTGATGTTAAGAGATAACGGCTGCCCATAATCAGTACAGTGCTACTTAGGATTTCACAATTATGTGAAATTCTAGGAGCACTGCACCAACGCTTCTTACTCAAGAGTCATAAGATGTTAAGACTCTTTAGCCCAGTAATGTCACTAGCTACAGTGCCCTCCTATCGGAGCACAGTAATGTTTGCAGTACACTGCTCAGGCGGTACAATAACTGGCACTGTTGGGGTACCCACCTAGACGACCTCCTGCAAAGGAAGTCTACCCCCGGTAATATTATGTTATGGTAATGTCATGTAATATTATGTTGTTTTTGTGTACCTGTCAGTTGTGAACCGAGTAAGAGCGTATATATCGAGTGACGCTCTCTCGCTCGCACGATTTGAACAATTTTGAAATATAAATTCATAGAATTTAATTTTTGAAAATTCCTCGAGGGTCCCACAATGTTATTGCACACATTTTAAAGGTGTTTTCAGTTTGGTAATATAAAAAAATGGCACGAAGAAATTTTTTGAAATTTTTTATAGAATCTGATTTGCTTGTTTTATGTTCTCCTTATTTTTTAATTTTTTGTCTATGTCATTCATTAATTCACCTTTCACTTATGTTACGAGATTTTGAAGAAATACACAGATGACGCGAAAGTTTTATTTCATATTCAACACCGATATAAGTAAGAATTCAACGCAACAATAAGAAACCCCAATTTTTTTTTTATTATTATTTAAAATTTTTGCTACCATGAGGATTTTCTACAGTGACAATTTGAAATGTGACAACTTGCTATTTTGACATATCGCTGCGGTGACAATCTGCGTTTTTTTTTAAATGTCAATTTAAGAATGTGACATCCCTGTAATGACAGGTGAAGTTGAGGGTGATTCATCTCCAGCGTCTGAGCGGATTGCTGATGATGAAGTTGCTGAGCGAGAGATGGAGGGTGATGAAGGTCCTCAGCGAGAGATGGTTGATGATGAAGTTGCTAAGCGAGAGATAGCTGATGATGAAGGTGCCGAACTGGAGAGGGCTGATGATGAAGCTCCTCAGCTGGAGATATCTGATGATGAAGATCCTGAACGGAAGATGGGTGATGACATGATACGTGATGTGGAAGATGATTCCACTCCGGCTTCCGAGATGGTTGATGATGATGAACTTCCTCAAATTGGTGAGAATTTGTTATTTATGTGTTGTAACATGTTTGGTTCTCAACTTGGTGTAAATTTCCACGTGAAGTCAAATCTAAAGTTTTAGATTGCTTTTATGTTTTTGAATTTGTTACTAAACGCGAAAATTAAAAAAAAACGCCAAACGTAAAATATATATAGGCGAGCCCCACATTGGCTCACAACTTTACGTTTGCTAACGTTGGCAATATTGTGGGCCAAACTATATTTTAAATTATTAAATATTATTTTTTTTGATCTGAGTAAAGATGTATTTCTTCATGCTGCAAGATTAATCGTGTCTGACTGCCAATTAGTACACTATTAGTATTAATATAGTTTTTAGCTTTTCTTTTCTCTGTGTGACATCAAAAGAAAGTTATTTAAATTTATTGTTATTTTAATTTTTTATCACAGACCCTAAACTCCTGATGACGGCTGTAGTAAGGCTTCAACGAATCGACGAACAATGGACAGAACAAACGAACAATGTTCAACAAATGAACCCCAAAATTAACAACGTACAAGAATTGGACACTTTCACCATACATGCTGATGATGAAACTGATTTAAAATGTGAAGTAGAACAGAATTTATATTATAAGACTTTCTTTGATGATGATAAAGTTGAAGATAATCTTGAAGAAGAAAAAGAGGGAAGTGATATAGAAGATTCAGACAAAACACAGAAAAAGAAAGAAGAATCAATAAGCGTAGACTCAGAAGATGATGATAATGATTCAATTAATGCAACTAGACGAATAAAAGCTAAAGTAGATGGAATAGAAGATGATAACAGAAAAACAAGTCTCAAGAGGAAAAATACTAAAGAACTAGATGAAATAGATGATCTCAACAGTGAAGACTCAGAAGATGATGAAACAGAACCCAGACGAGCAAAGAAGACAGCAGAAGATGGAACAGAAGATGATCACAACAGGGAGACGAGCCCCAGGAGGAAGAAGGTGCAGCTGCCGGATATAGAGGAGGTGCGGAGGATCAACCAGGGGATGCTGACGGCGCAGGTGGCTCCCAGGACTCAGGGGGACCAGGCCAGGGTTGGAGACAGCGGCTCTGATGAAGGTGAGCTTCCTTTATAGCTGGTCCGGATATCAACCAGGGGATGCTGACGGCGCAGGTGGCTCCCAGGACTCAGGGGGACCAGCCCAGGGTTGGAGACAGCGGCTCTGATGAAGGTGAGCTTCCTTTATAGCTGGTCCGGATATCAACCAGGGGATGCTGACGGCGCAGGTGGCTCCCAGGACTCAGGGGGACCAGCCCAGGGTTGGAGACAGCGGCTCTGATGAAGGTGAGCTTCCTTTATAGCTGGTCCGGATATCAACCAGGGGATGCTGACGGCGCAGGTGGCTCCCAGGACTCAGGGGGACCAGCCCAGGGTTGGAGACAGCGGCTCTGATGAAGGTGAGCTTCCTTTATAGCTGGTCCGGATATCAACCAGGGGATGCTGACGGCGCAGGTGGCTCCCAGGACTCAGGGGGACCAGCCCAGGGTTGGAGACAGCGGCTCTGATGAAGGTGAGCTTCCTTTATAGCTGGTCCGGATATCAACCAGGGGATGCTGACGGCGCAGGTGGCTCCCAGGACTCAGGGGGACCAGGCCAGGGTTGGAGACAGCGGCTCTGATGAAGGTGAGCTTCCTTTATAGCTGGTCCGGATATCAACCAGGGGATGCTGACGGCGCAGGTGGCTCCCAGGACTCAGGGGGACCAGCCCAGGGTTGGAGACAGCGGCTCTGATGAAGGTGAGCTTCCTTTATAGCTGGTCCGGATATCAACCAGGGGATGCTGACGGCGCAGGTGGCTCCCAGGACTCAGGGGGACCAGGCCAGGGTTGGAGACAGCGGCTCTGATGAAGGTGAGCTTCCTTTATAGCTGGTCCGGATATCAACCAGGGGATGCTGACGGCGCAGGTGGCTCCCAGGACTCAGGGGGACCAGCCCAGGGTTGGAGACAGCGGCTCTGATGAAGGTGAGCTTCCTTTATAGCTGGCTCTCCGGAATGTAAGTTGGACATGCGACCACTGGGCTACTACGGATGCTATTAAATGTATCAGTCAGTCACGCTTTCCTTTTTACAAGCTTTCATTTACTTCACCTGTCTTTTTGTCTGTCTGTCTGTAATCTAATCTTGCAAGTTTAATTTGATCTATTTCCCGGTTTCCGATTGAACTGAAATTTTGCATGCATGTATCTCCTAAATCGGATGACAATGCAATATTATTAGGATTTGATCTGATGATGGAGCTGGAAGGTGGCCATAGGAACTCCGTAATTAAACGACGCCACCCCATCGAGTTTGGACTCATTTGATTCGTCTTGACGAGTACTTTGGTGCTGGATGATAATAATAATAATTATAAAAGCTTGTTTTTAATTTTTTTTTGTTTTGTTAATAAGACTTGTATGTATTAGATTAGTTTAGTTTACAGAATGTATATTTCCAGATCGTCTGGTGATGGACGAGCGACGGGAGTCTCCCGATACTCCCTCGCAGGCGGCCCAGCACGACAATACGGTACGACATTTCGATATTTGACGGTCTTTATAGCGTGTGATATAATAATAATAATGTGTTTATTGCTGAACATAAGAATTCCATAGAAATGTTAGTAATAATTAATTATTCTTAATTGTTAGTAATTTGAAAAACTATTTTAGCTATTTGAGAAAATATCGCGATATATAAAGGTATTATATTATGTTGGATGTTGTTGATAAGCCGATTAATATGTTTTTTTTATATTATTGTACCTTAAAACGTAAAGTAATTATAATAAACTAGTTGCGTCCAGCGGTTTCACCCACTTTACAGTAAGTAGCCTATATGTTATTCCAGGGTCTAAACTATCTGTATACCAAATTTCAGCTCAATAGGTCCATCCGTTTAGGCGTGAAAGAGTGACAAACTTACATCCATTAATTCTTACGAAAATTTATAATATCAGTAGGATAGGTTAGCCTTTGAGCTCGATCTCGCGTAATGTTAAGTGATAATGCGGCCGTAGATGGTAGAAGACTAAGCCTAGATGGTGGGATAAACCCCTCGCGGGAATTTTTTTGTTGCGTGTTCCACTTATTATCCTCCATCACAATAAAACCGCGTATTGGTACATCATTAGCTTTATGTTTACTTTCCTATGTGGTATCAAAAAAGAGTTATTTATCTTTCATTTTCTTATAGTTAAAAAAGAATTGGGGCCCAAAGTGTAAACCTTGGTTGACTCCATAACAGATTACCACAATAATGACAGTTTAATTTAAAATTTGAAGTCATTTTGGTTCATTTACATTGGTTATAAATCATTATAAACCGCCAAAAATATAATGTCCATAAATACAATGAAAATACAACGAGTAATCTCCGTTTTACTTTATCGAATGCTATACTAAAGTCAGTGTAATTTACTGAAAATCGCGACCGACGCGTTTTCCTTTGACCTTGTGTTTCAATCGCTTCTATGGAATCAAAATCCTTTTAATATTATAAACGTGAAAGTTTTTAAGAATGTATGGATGTTTGTTACTCTTTCACGTCTAAACGGGTGGACCAATTCTGCTGAAATTTGGTATAGAGATATCCGCCCCGGCAGTTACTGCTGCGTCGCCCGCCGACACCGCGCCATTAACGACGCGTTATGTATGATGTTGTGTTGTATTGTAGGGCCGCCCCGGCAGTTACTGCTGCGTCGCCCGCCGACACCGCGCCATTAACGACGCGTTATGTATGATGTTGTGTTGTATTGTAGGGCCGCCCCGGCAGTTACTGCTGCGTCGCCCGCCGACACCGCGCCATTAACGACGCGTTATGTATGATGTTGTGTTGTATTGTAGGGCCGCCCCGGCAGTTACTGCTGCGTCGCCCGCCGACACCGCGCCATTAACGACGCGAGGCGACGCATCGCTGCCAGGGCTGGACGACAACCGCCGCAACTACTCGATATACACGGGTATGTATATCTTTCTTTCTATAATAATCGTGGTTCGTATTCCAACACCAAAAAATATGTGTATTTTTGTATTTTAGTATTTTCGTGAGTTTTTTATGCGTAACCGCAGCTATTCCCTGAAGAAGATCCACGTACGGGATCGGAATGGTCGACAGACTTTTCTAAGGCTTTTGACGTCGTAAACCATGGACTCTTGATTTAAAAGCTTGAACGTGCCGGAATATGTGGATCTTTGTTACGATTGTGCGAATCATACCTCCTGAATCGTTCTCAGTTGGTCAAGGTCCACTGTTATGAATCGTCGGCTAGAACCGTGCCCTCTGGTGTACCTCAGGGTTCACATCCGGGTCCCCTCTTCTTCTTAGTGTTTATAAATGATTTATGCTCGCGAATACAGTCAGAATGTAGAATATTTGCGGATGATTTTAAGCTATACCGGGTAATAAACACTGATGAAGATTTGGTTGCTCTACAGCGTGACTTTGATGCAATTAGTGCATGGTGCTTAGAAAATGGTGTGGTTATTAATTCTCTTAAATTTGCCCACGTGAAGGTCACACGTAAGCATAACCCAAGAGCTACCTCATCAACCAGTTCCAAAAGTGTCTAATGCGTGACTTGGGTATCATTTTGGATCAGAAACTACACTTCCGTGCAAAAGTGCTGTTTATATAGCTTATTTGATTTGTTTTGTGATCAAGTGGACGAAATTGCGACTAGGGATCACGCTTGGCTGGTTTTGTGGTCTGACAAACTAAAACTAATTAAAATAAAATGTAATATTTATTTATTTATAATAAACCAATGTTCTCGGTAACAGGAATGGCGGGCAAGTGAAGTGACATATGAAACGTCATAATATTTGACATTGACACTTGTTGAATTTATTTAAGCTAATTATGGCATGTTACACAACTCTAATTAAAATAAATTATCGACCGAGCGAAGCGAGGTCTTAGAGTCGAAAGCCGCGAAATGCCTGCGTTTGGACCAGTTTAACGCTTGACCTCTGGTGCTTAAGTTTGGTTGACGTTTACTTGAAAACGGTTAATCCAAATTAAATGAAATTTTACACACAAGTTAAGAAGGTTAATTGGATAATTGTAGTGAAAAAATTAGCTAAATAAATTACAGGGTTGCAGAGATATAGGTGACTTAAAGTCTTTACGATAGGTCTGACGATTATTTCAAAACTGGAGCGCTGATAATTTTTTTTCTAACATATACACATTTTTTATAAGCGACACAAATATATTAGCCAAAGTGTATGTTTGTATGTATGTTTGTTACGCGATAACTGGAAAACCAATGATCCAATCTGCATGAAACTTTGCAAACGCGTAATATAAATCCATAGAATTTTTAAGTTCGAACATGAGCCAAATCGGTCGAAGGGTTCAAGAGTTAAAGAGATTGCTGTATTACAATGAAACCGATGATCCAGTCTTGATAAAACTTTTTAAACAGGTAGTACAAACTAAAAGAATTCTCACGTCCAAAAATGAGCCAAATCGGTGCAAGGGTTGTAGAGTTATAGAGAATACAAAATTACAATGTTTATCGATTGTAATATTATGAGAACTGCTGCAGGGATATTCAGTTATCCGTCAGGGAACCGAACTAAAGACCGAATTGTCAAAAATCGATACGACGTAATACGTCATTTCATACATTTTTGATAATTCGGTCCTAGGTTCGGTTCCCTAACGGATAATTGAATAGCCATGTTGACTTACTCAAAATATTATTTAAATGATCGTGCACCCGCACGATATTATGTTCTAATTTATTAATCAAACTTAAACCCATTTTTTTATTCAAATAGTAGTCCAGTCAATGAGTGCCCAAAAGAGGCATGTGGATCGAAAAGTCGAAAGCAGAAAAACTAACTTAAGAACTTTGTTTGGACTATTCAGGAGATAAACATACTAAAAGTCCCCACCCCTCCGAGGTGAGCCCGAGGGGTGAGGGGGCCCAAGAAGGTCCCATTTTTAGGTTTTTTGCCTAAATGTCAAAAACTGGGCGTTGTACGATATTTTGTTGTACTACATTATAAAATAAAATTTCCTACAACTTTGGCTTTAACACTTTTTATCTATATCCAATCGTTGTCCAGCTATGAGCTTCCAAACATGGTCTATTTTTAAGACGCTGAAATGTGAAATAGTTTTCCATACAAAGTCGGTAAAAAAATCTTGCAAGTAATATTTGACCAACTTCTGGTTGTCGTACAATAATGAAACTATGCAAATGTCTAGAAATATGATTACAGTTCAATAATTTGGTACCACTGAGCTGATCTGATGATGGAGCCAGGAGGTGTTTACTGAAACTCTTCAATGGCTATTAGTAAACCCGTCGAGTTTGGGCACATTACACTCGAATTGACATAAGCAAAAAACCTAAAAGTGGAACCTTCTTCGCCCCCCTCCCCCCTCGGGCTCACCTCGGAGGGGTGGGGACTATAATAAATAAATAGAGAATAGTCCAATTAAATTTTACAATAATTTAGATCTAAGTATTTTAAGACTCTACTGCTCGTTCGAAAAGCATTTCTATGAGAAGAACGAGCAAGAAACTTATTGGGATTGTTATTTATGTGTTTATCACATATCATTATGACCTTAAAACCATCATTCACTCTAACATCTGCAAACATCCCTGACGCTCTGTAGTATCGAAACAGCGCCAAAAGCATCCTGAAAGCATTGTTGTACTGGATCCGTTATTTGTAAAGTTCTTAAAAAAAAAAAATAATATTAGGCCTACGTTTGATCACATCCCACCTGATGGAAAGTGCAAATGTGATCGACGAGCTGCACGTATAAAAAGTCTGTTAATGCCTTGAACAAGGACACTTTGTCTTGCTCAGTAGCTGTAGATACATCTTGAAAACCTGCGAGCCTAGATGTTACGCGTGACAGTCATAGCTCTGCGTTCTCGCTCCAAGTCTTAGTCATCATCGGCTGCTACGACAAAAATGTTATAGAATTAGCTACAATATCAATATTATAATAACTGTTGTAAATTTGCTGTATAACACAAGTAAAGCTAGATATTTTTTTCCAATTTCAATTCTTCTTATGTCCACTACATCGGCAACTTCTTTGTAAACAAGTGCTACAAACTATGAAGATTTTGTGAGAATTTTTGTAAAAACTATAGTAATATTTATAATACACATAACCTTTCAGATTTTATTATTATTGAAATTTTGATCACAACAATAAAATAGTCACAGAGATAAAGATTTTTTAATGTATATCCGTTACGTATTTTCCTTTCCTTTTACGAATATTATAGGTTAGAGTTTCCATACATTTATATTTCGTAGATACTTATAACTTCTACCCATTTATTTATACCTATTTTGAGGGAAATTGGGTCTGCGAGGTCCCAGTTCGCGGCGAACTACTAGTATAACATTATTTTTAAAGGAATATTGGTCAAGGTGAAGCCTTGACACTGAGGTTTGCATTATCTTCTTCAATTATTACGTACGTAGTCTCATTGAGTACTGTAGCCCGGTCTGGTCTCTTTCATATACAGTCTATATCAACATATTAGAACAATTGCAAAAGAAATTTGTATATCATGTTATTGTAACAACCGCTTCAGAACTCCTACTTTTTTATATAGATAAGATAAGATAAGAAACACTTTATTGATCCACATATAAACTATAAATTTTACAAATACAACAACTTAAACTAAAGGTGTATCAATTGGCGGTCTTATCGCTCAGAGCGATCTCTTCCAGACAACCGTGCAGGGAGAGGAAATATACAACACTGGAAGGACGGTGGTTTCAAAACGTCAGCAGAAATCATAAATTAAAATAATTTACACAAATACATGAAAACATTTTACATAAACATACAAATAAAATATACACCTATACATAAGTAAATATACAAACACGTAAAAACATACATACATATATTTATATAATATAGATAATATTAAAATAATATGCTAGATAATAGGTATCATGAAAAGAAAAACGGCATAGATATAAAATAGGCGAAACACAAGACTGAACTACAGTGAAAGATAATAAGGCTTTGACTCGAAGTTTAAAACTTGCAAGAGATGGCGCTTGTCTAATTCCAACAGGGAGATCGTTCCACAGACGCACGGCTTCAACCGTGAAAGAATCACCATAAAAGCCGGTGCTGTGGGCAGGACACTTTAACATTAGATTCTCCGATGATCTCAGCGTGCGAGAATGTGACGTATGGAGAAAATTAAAACGTTCTCGAAGGTAGCGCGGGGAGGAGGGATTGAACAGAACACTGTAAAGGAGAGACAAGATATGAGTATTCCGGCGAAGGCGAATAGGCAGCCATTTGAGCTTGGAGCGAAATTCGGAGACGTGGTCATATATATATTTGCGAAGACCAAATTATATGAACCTGATGCAAACATTTTGGAGACGCTCAAGTTAATTTAGCTGATCTTCCCTAAGATCAAGATAGCGGACGTCCGCGCGTATATTGAAACCCTACCTCTATTCAGCACCGCGACCGAACTGAGATGCGGGAGCCTTTCCATACGTGAATTCTCAAAATGCGACTTTAATCCCTTCCGCTATTCAGCACCGCGACCGATCTGAGCTGCGGGAGCCTTTACGTGCATTCATTCTCTAAATGCGACTTTAATCCCTTCCGCTATTCAGATCGATCGATCTGAACTCGGGGATTGTTTTCAGAGTAATATTTAAATCTGTTTGATGTGATGTGAGTACTGTAGACAGTGATTCAAGAGGAAAGTTTATGTATAACTAGTGGACCCGCGCGCACTTCGTAGCGCATAAAACCGTCTACAAATACTACCTACCTTTAGTCATTTATTTATTTCTAAAATAAAACGATTTACTTTACCCTTATTTTTACTACTGTTACTCTTACTCTAGACTAGAGTCAAGAGTAAGAGTCAAGAGTAAGAGTCGAGACTCTGACTCTAGACTCTTACTCTTGACGCTTACTCTTGACTCTTACTCTTACTCTTGACTCTTACTCTTGACTCTTACTCTTGACTCTTACTCTTGACTCTTACTCTTTGTTGACTGTTTTACCGATATATATACAGATATCAGAGTAGGTAAGAATCCAGAGTCAAGAGTAAGAGTCAGAGTTAGAATCCAGAGTCAAGATTAAGAGTCAAGAGTAAGAGTCAAGAGTAAGCGTCAAGAGTAAGAGTCAAGAGTAAGCGTCAAGAGTAAGAGTCTAGAGTCAGAGTCTCGACTCTTACTCTCGACTCTTACTCTTGACTCTTACTCTTGACTCTAGTCTAGAGTAAGAGTAACAGTAGTAAAAATAAGGGTAAAGTAAATCGTTTTTATTTTAGAAATAAATAAATGACTAAAGGTAGGTAGTATTTGTAGACGGTTTTATGCGCTACGAAGTGCGCGCGGGTCCACTAGTTATACATAAACTTTCCTCATGAATCACTGTCTACAGTACTCACATCACATCAAACAGATTTAAATATTACTCTGAAAACAATCCCCGAGTTCAGATCGATCGATCTGAATAGCGGAAGGGATTAAAGTCGCAATTAGAGAATGAATGCACGTAAAGGCTCCCGCAGCTCAGATCGGTCGCGGTGCTGAATAGCGGAAGGGATTAAAGTCGCATTTTGAGAATTCACGTATGGAAAGGCTCCCGCATCTCAGTTCGGTCGCGGTGCTGAATAGAGGTAGGGTTTCAATATACGCGACGTCCGCATAGTCAAGAACGGGGAGAAGAAGAGATTGTGCAAGCGCAACCTTAGTGGCAGTAGGCAAAAAGTTTCGAAGTCTACGAAGGGAACTGGCTGAGGCATACAGTTTTCGGCTAATTGCCGTTAATTGTGGATTCCAGGATAGGCAATTGTCAAAGGTAATCCCAAGATTTTTGACAGTCTTACTAAAAGGAATGTGCACTCCATCAAACATCACTTTCGGGAGGGAGTCCCAGCCAACCTTACAGATTGTCCGAGAACTACCTATAATAATGACTTGAGTTTTTGTTGGATTAACTTTCAGGCCATATGATGTACTCCAATTGGAAATTTTACTCAAGTCACTATTAACAGTGCTATAGAATAGGACTGCGTTTGACCACAGTCTCACCTGTTGGTAAGTGAAGACGTGGTCGAAGCTGTTACACACAGGCAGCAAATACCTATTAACACTCGACTTGAAGACACCCAAGTAATAATTCTCGGGAAACACTGAAGCGGGCAGGGAGAGTTCCAAATCTTCGCCGTCCGGATAATGAAGGTCGAAGCAAATCGCTTCGTGCGGACAAACGGAATATTAACTGTGTAGCGATGGCGCCGTACCGTTTCTCTAGATGTTCGGTTGTAAAATGGAGACGGCGGACGGCTGTGGAATGGCTACGTACGAATCAGATCAATTTTTTTTTAATATGGCGCCGTTGTCAGTCTGTTCTCGTGTTTTTGTTTGAATATTCGTCTCCATTGCCGTTTCTCACGAGCGACATGATTGTTTCAGCGTTCGTTGCGCACTGAAGAACTCGTCGTGTCCTTGTTGTTGCACTCGATTGTTGTCATACCGAGTGCCTCCGACGAAGGCACTCCTGGCTGAGGCACTGCGGCTGCAACACTGCATCACTAGAGCACTGCGTCCCGTGAGTGTATAGCATTGTTTGTTAAACTCTAATAACTACTGTTATCTGTTCGTCTGTGTGTTATCTTGGCAGGACATGTATCCGAGCATCATTACACTGACTTACATAACGCATTTTGACCGGCGACCGTTATGAACATTGGATCTTTCCTCATTGTAGAAAACTAACAATCGCGTCTAGATTACGAGTTTTTTGTTTCATTTTGTCTGTACTAAAGTATTCTATTCTTTTCGTTGTTCCAAAGAATAAAATGTAATTAAATCCCAGAAAAAAAAGCTATCTATGAATAAAATTTCCGCTCAAATAGTTCAGCTATGTAGGCGTAAAAATTATCAAAATAGGTGTATATGAGTTTAAACAAACATCTTAGATATTTAAAGAGCATTTGAGTTGGACCAGCGAGATTTTCCATAAAATACACCTCAAATATTAAAGAAATACTTTTAATATTCATATAAGCTTATAGACGTCCACATCTTACATCGACTACGGTCGACATTTTACACATAAATATGTGTAAATTAAAATATTTTACTATGGAGTACTGCAAGGTAGTATCTACGGACCTCTACTTTTCATATTATACATAAATAAATATTTCAGGACATTTCACACAGCGCCACCTAACCCCAAGCTAAGCAACTTAATGCTTGTGTTATGGTGGTTAAGATAACGTATATAATATGCATATACTTTTGTAAAAAATACTTATAATAGATATAGAAAGCCACCCTGACCAGAAACAAATACCTGTGGATCACACAAAGATTAGTCCCATGCGGGAATCGAACCCGCAATCTGCTGCGTAGCAGGCGGGTATTATGGCGAGTGTAATTTTTACTTACCCATGGATCTTTGTTGTCCGAAATAAAAGTATTTGATTTGATTTGATTAGCCCACCGCGCCACAGGTCGTCTCGTACATTAATGAATAGAGTCCATTATTCACAAATAACTGTCTATAAATCTCTTTGGATGGTTATATATTGATGTATGTGTTTGTGTGTATGACAGAATGAAGGTCCGGAGTCAGACCTGGATGATTCCAGTTCAGACTCGGACACTCCGCTGTCAAAAATCGCCTCCAACAAAAAGAAAAAAGGTTTGTATGAACAACATTTCTCCTGTTATATTTAGGTTTTATAATGTTCCTTCTATTTTGTTCGGCCCAATAAGATTATTTTCAACTCGCTGCGCCCAGCGATTTTACCCGCTGTGTTTGCCTTTGTGATATTCCAGGTTCTAAGCAATTTCTATACCAAATTTCAGCTCAATCAGTCTAGCAGTTTAGGGGTGAAAGAGTAACAAACATACATCCAGACATCCTGACAATATGTATGGAACAGTCTTACAAACTTTCACGTTTATAATATTAGTAAAATTAGGTAATTTATTGTAAACTAGCTTACGCTCGCGGCTTTGTTCGTATGATGAAATCCTTTTTATAGCGGAGGTCTACATCATGAAACCTATCTGTGCTTCAAATATCAACCCAATCCGTTCAGCTGTTTGGGCTGTAGGTTTACACGAGTAGATCACTCAGTAAATCAGTCACTCTTTCCTTTTATATATTTAGATTTCTTTTTTCTTGGTGACAATAAAGAGTTGTTTTTAACCCCCGACGTAAAAACAACGGGGTGTTATAAGTTTGACGTGTTTGTCTATCTGTCTGTGTGTGTGTGTCTGTCTGTGGCATCGTAGCTCCCGAACGGTTGAACGGATTTTGATCCAGTTTTATTTTGTTTGAAAGTAGAGTTAGTCGAGAGTGATCTTAGCTATGTTTGGTGAAAATCGATTCAAAATGGCCGCCGCTACAAAATGACGGATTATTTTTTTCTCCACTATACCGTCAATATGGGTATCAAATTAAAGGGCTTCACTAGTAGAATACAACGCACTATCACAAATTTAAAATCCAAGATGGCCGCCACCGCAAAACCGCGAATTACATATTTTGAAACCGTTGGGTTGGGTGTTTTTAAATTTTGAATTTAATTCACTTGTTAATTGGTCACAAAAAAATTGGACACAAAAAATGAATATTTATTGTATTAGGAGGTTTCAAGTCGAAGAGTAAGAGCAGTGGTAGCAAGAAGAAGAAGAAGAAGAGGCTCCGAGAACTGGAAGACCTGACGGAGACTGGAGCCGTCAGGAAACCTGAGAAGGATCCCTTGAAGGAGTGGATCCGACAGAAGAACCTCACTAACAGGTATACTTTACACTGATTGACCCGCACGCACTTCGTAGCACACAACACACTGACACTGACTTTTTTTGTGTTTTTTTTGTAAATGACCTAATAGTATCTTTTTATGTCATCAAGAATAAGCTTGCTAGTGAAATTACTGGGCTAGAGAGTGTCAAGTCTTAACATCATAATATATATCTAATATATAAAATTCTCGTGTCACAGTTTTCGTTGCCATACTCCTCCGAAACGGCTTGACCGATTTTGATGAAATTTTTTGTGCTTATCAGGTATCTATGAGAATCGACCAACATCTATTTTTCATCCCCCTAAATGTTAGGGGTAGTCCACCCCTAATTTTTTTTATTTATTTTTTAGACAAAATTTTTAATTTCTATTTTTTTATGATACAACATACAAAAATACATACAATCCTCAATTTTCACCCTTCTACGATCAACCCTTATTTTTTAATAGCCATTTTAGTAATTTAATCATTTTTCCTCGCCGGTCGAAAACTGATCAATCGTCATTTAATTAGTTATCCCCGCCAGATGTCTACAGGTGTCACTTCTGACCCAGTAAACAGCACGGAGTAGGGATGAGAACGAAGCCGGTCTCCTTTCTTTCTCACTCCCTACACAGTTGTCGGCCATCATTATTGTTTATGCATCAAGTGTAGTAGTAAAGTTGATAATTATTATTTTGCTATCTCAGTGTAACTCTCATATTGACTTTTAATCATTCCTATTTTATCAATAATAATTAAATTATCAATTTTGAGTGTATTTTGAACGATTAGTTAATCAAGTGATTTTATAACCTCAAAAGTACTCAACACGTGACACGAGCTTCAAATAACAACGGATTTTGTGTTGTAAGTATACTTTTTTTTATTTATATCGAAAATGTTATTGATCTTATAAAAATGTAATTTTAATTTAATATTATTAAAAAATGTAATTGAACAATTAAGATTTTCATGGTTTCCAAAAAATAAATCATTATGAATGTTTATTTTGAAATGTCAATGGAAATATTGGTTGTATGAAAAAATTATAAGAGACAATGTTTTCATAAAATTTAATTTGAAAAAAAATTCAATAAAATAATGCTTATTTTACGCATATACCACATTCTTACATACATACAATATACACATTCTAACATACATACATACTTCCAATAAGTAAGCTATTTTTTGTCTACACTAGAAATTACTAGGAAATTATTTATATGGCAAAACAACGTTTGCCGGGTAAGCTAGTTTTTTTATAAAACTGTATGTAAGTAAGAAGATGAGCGAGACGCTCTCCTGATGGTAAGAGATAACGCTGCCCATTATTAGTACAGTGCTACGCAGTATTTTACAAAGGTACAATTCTGGGTGCACTGCGCCAACGCTTCTTACTTGAGAGTCATAAGATGTTAAGACTCCTCAGCCCAGTAATGTCACTAGCTACAGTGCCCTCCTACCGAAGCACAGTAATGTTTGCACATCACTGCTCAGGCGGTAGAATAACTGATACTGATACTGTACCCACCTAGTCGACAGGTACTAACAGGTACTTACATTAGCAGACCCGCACGCACTTCGTAGCACAACATATGTCACACTAATGTCATTTTTAATTTAATTTAAATTTGTCTTTTTTGAAGTGAAAACTTCTTTAGCGGCGCTGAGCATAGTTCATAGTTCATAGTCATTTATTCGTATTAATCATACATGTCAAATAATTTCTAGTTACAATATTATTGTAAAACTTAAATTATATAATTAAATACTAAAATATTAAATACGTGGGTTTACAAAACCTTCTGTAGAAAACATCTACTTAACATTATTTTTAAAATTAATAAATTCGTCATAACTATAGAATGCTTTCTGGACGAGCCAGCGTTTTAATAAAGTCTTAAATCTATTAAGGTTCGGAGCAGCCGTTATATCAACAGGTATTTTGTTATATACAGTAGGGCCCATAACATGCGTCAATTTGTTGCTTTTTTCCAACCTTCTAGTGACTGCAACAAGATGATGTCTATTTCTAGTAAAGTGCGAGTGTCGTTTGTACTCGTCCCTGTTAAGCCACACATATATAGCGACTTGGTATATCACTATCGACGGTAGGGTGAGGATGCCTAGCTTCTGGAAGTGCGGCTTTGCCGATTCATCCTGCCGAATACGGGCTATAGCTCGCACTGCGCGCTTCTGCACTCTGAAGGCGCGCTCCCAGTCGGCAGCGCGCCCCCAGAGCTCAGCGCCGTATTGCAGCAGGGAGTGCACCGTCGCAAAGTAACACGAGCGCACTGCTTCAGCTGGCACCACACGCCCGACACGTCGAAGTGCGAAACAAGCGCTACCTACCTTAGCGCACACTGTATTTATGTGAGACTCCCACTTGAGGCCTCTATCTATTTGGAATCCCAGGAATGTTGTTGATTCCACCTGCATAATCCTCATTCCGTTCACGAATACGGTTATAGGCATGGTTGCCTTACCCGATAAGCAAAAGTGAACGAAATGGGTCTTCGACAGATTAAGCGCTAACCCGTTTATTTTGAACCACTCGGCCAGCTGAGATGCAGCATCGTTCAATCTTCGTTCCAGTTCGTCCACTGATGGTGCTGTGACAACCGCAGCGACGTCGTCGGCGTACATGAATACTTCTGCGTGTGTCACAGCTTCCGGTAGGTCGTTCAACAGTAACGAAAACAAAATATTCGATACCGACGATCCCTGGGCCACACCCATAGCCGACAAGAGAGGATCTGAACGTTCAGTGCCACCACACCCTACCACCACTTGAGATCTGTGTTGCATCAGGTCTGTCAGCAATGCGTAAGATGTACCGCCCACGCCGTAGTGTTGCAACTTCGCAGCGAGTACGGTGCGGTCGGCGACATCAAACGCCTTGGAGAGATCGCAGCAGATGACGCCAACTTGCTTCTTGTCTTCGCGAGCCGCCACGACCGTCCTTACTACCTGACGGGCGATGGCCGTGGTCGACCTACCCTCACGGTAAGCGTATTGTCGCGCCGACAGGGCGTTCGTGTCGGACAAGTAATTAGTGAGACGTTTACTCAGACCATTCTCAAAAATTTTTGCTACTGCAGGTATAATTGAGACAGGCCTATAGTTGTCAATTGAGTCTCTTTTACCTTTTCCTTTATATAGCGGTGAAACTTTACTTATTTTCATAGGTGTCGGGAATGATCCTTCTCTCAAACACAAATTGTACAGTTCGACTAAAACTGGTGTGAGTGGAATGATGGCTAACCTAATGAGCTTCATGGAAAGTCCATATATGTCCTTTGAACTCTTCGGAGGGATACGCTCAGTGACAATTCGGTAAACCTCGTCTGCAGTAAATGGGAGGAGTCTAAGTGAACGATCCGAGCGCGGGCGCGCAGCTTGTAAAGCAGCACACACACTGGCGATATCAGCGCGCGGGGCTCCACACGCCGACGCTGCACTCAGGAATCTGGAGTTCATAGCGTCCACCGCATTCTTCTTGCTGGAAAATCGAGTTCCATCAAAATTTCTGACGACGTCTGTGAAATCAAGATTAGGGGAGTTGTGTTTCCCTCTCTCTTTATTCACAACGTTCCACATCGCTTTTGATGCATTCTCGTTGCAACCGATCATATTAGAGTAATATTTAGATTTCCCAGCACTCACCATTAGCACTTTAGCACTTTTTTGTATGGGTAAAAACTTTCAAACTCGCGTCAGGGTCACGTGATGCTGATCGAAAAAGCGTAAGATCGAGGGGAAGGGAGAGGAACTAGTATCTCCCACTCTTTCTACCGTGCCTGAGTGTGCTGCTCTGTTTAGGCGGCACAGGGGGCTTAGACAAGCGCGCGCCCGATATTTTTTTTTATATTTTATATTTTTTTTATTAGACACTTAAATAGGTTCGAATCAAAACTGTTTGTTTCTTACTTAAGTTATCATAAACCAATTGTATCAGTTGTAAAAATTTGCGATGATGATTCTGATAATAACGATGGTGTAAAAGTCGTCGAAATTATGGATGGAAGTTGATTTTTCTGAGAGATAAAATTTAATGTTATATATAAATAACGATATAATATTATAAATAACAACATATAAATTGTCATATTTGTGTACGATAGCGCAATAAATAAACATTTTGTTTTTTTTTAATGTGTTTTTTTTATAAATGGCCAAATAATATCTATTTATGTAGTCTGTCATACTAGTCGACCCGCGCGCACTTCGTAGCGCTTTTTACTAGCACATTTCTACAAGCCTGTTCAGTGTTTTCTGTGTTATTATTAACAAATGGCATGAGTAAAAACTTTTGTAATTTTTTTTTTTGCAATATCTCATACTTTTACATATCAAAGTGATAAAAAAATTAAATGAATATTGTGCAGGGTTTCTTTTGAGGAATTGGGATCTTGATAAGGTCAATATACTATGTAATTAGTCCGTTATTTTAATTTAAAAAAATATTCAATACGTTTTTTTTCTTACAAATAAAATAAAAAATGGCTGAGATAACACTTATAAGATTCTGTGTTGGGACGCGTGACGTCACACCTCCAAACGAAAATGTACTAGATTGAGTGGTGTGACGTCACGATCAAGCCACTTTAGTGCGTTGTATCTCTCACGTTTTTTATCAGAATTACAAATAAAAAAATACGTGTTCAATATTTTTTAGTAATCTATATCCCATCAAAAACATAAATGTGAAAAGAGAGCCAAGTTCAATATTACGATGTATGTACTCATAGTAGTTACCTATGATTTGGTAGTTGACTTCAGCGACAAAAGAAGTGAGATCTAAATGGGTGACAAGTTCAATGGTCAGTCCTGAAAAATATTTACAACATAAAATATTTTATTACAACTTAAAAGATTATTTCGGGTTAAAGAAATGTTTATTTTCTCAAAAAGAATTACATTCACTTATATGAGAAAACATTAAAGTTATTTAAGATAAGGTTAGTGTTGGGCTTATGCTATGTATTATTTTAGTTCTATCTTATTTACTAACAAACCTTACTGAGCAAACTTATTTAAAATACAACATTATAAACACAAGTTACTTTTGGTGACAAAAATGGTACATTTTTTTTTTTTATGAGGGTAGTTGCTACTTAAATATTAAGTAAAAACTAAACATGAATGCATTGTATCGATGCGATGCGATGTACACAAACCGGCGATACCATTAATGTACGACATAACTGAGCACAGTTGGATATGGCATGTTACAGCAGATTATGTTACGGTTTAAATTAACAATAATATTCTAAAGTAGTAAAAATTTATATATTTAATCTACATATATATCTTTTTTTATCTTAAACTGTATATGATATTGAAATTTAGAAAAATAGTTATCATATAATATCCTTTTATATTGTTTTATCATTATATTATAGTTATTATATAATTTATAGTTTTAATTTAACATAATTTACTCTTATATATTTACTATTAGCCGTAAAGTAATAATAAAGTTTACATAACAGTATTGGAGTAGTTGACATATCCATCAAGTTTTGTAATTTTATGTTTAACAAGAACAGGCCAGTTTAAAGTATTGCGGATTGAGCGTAGCTGGAAGTGGCATTGGATACAGATAAATGTTATTTATATTAAATAATACTATGCTTATTATTAAACTTTTTTTTTATGTAATCAATATTTTTATGGTTTTATTTTTATTGTTTTAAATAATTATATATATATATATTTTTTTTTGTCTTTTGTTTTATAAAAAAATATATAATATAAAGTAAATAATGCCTAATATAAAGTATTATATTATTAAATATATATAGTAAAATATATTTTTTATGTATTGTATACCTACTTAGTTACAAAGGTAATCTGTTATCATTCATAGTTATAAAATAATATTATTATAGTCGTTCGTATCAGTAGTCAGTAGTGTCTATCATTATATTATAATTTTGCAGTATTTTTATTGTATATATATATTTTTTTTTTTGGTTTGCAAATGTTTTAAATATAATATAATAGTTGTTTTTTTTTAATGTATTGTATTAAGTGACAAGTGACAGTAACAGTTATTATTGCCTATTATTAATATTTATAGTGACCAGTAGTAGTAGTTTTTAGTATATTAGTAGTAAATATTTTTATTTAATTACCTATATTTTGTTTTCTTTTTGGTTTATAAATGTTGTTTCAAATATAAAGTTTTTTTTTTTTGTGTATTGTATACCTACTTAGTAACAAATGAAAACCGTTATTATCTAAATATTGATTGTAATATAATTTTATAGTATGTACGAGTACTTAATATTAGTAGTGCCTATCATTATTTTATTACCTATTATTATATTATTCTGTTTTTCTTTGAAGTGCTATTATCTTGGGTACGCCTTTGATATATTTTATAATGAGATCCTTTTCACCTCCATCAATACGTCGATTCAGCTCTTCCTTTAGAGTTGTCATGTGTGCTCGTTGTTGAGGCGTTTGGTCAGAGAAAACTGTGACACCGTCGCGCTTTAAGTTTTTTCTCACTTTTAAGAGAGATATACTGGTATCTTGTGAGGCAAAGCATACTTTTATTGGTCTTGTTTTGTTCAGCATATATTTTCCTAGACGGTATATTGCTGTGGGAACTGCACATTTCTCATTAAGTAGGTTTATTATTTTTATCACTTCTTCTTTATCTTTATTATTTCTTTCGTTATCATTATCTCCTTGTGGTTCCATCAGTCCAGTTATTATTATGTTCTTGCTTCTCATATCACGTTCCTTTAACTCTGCTGCCATATCCTCAATTGAACCAGTTGAAGAAATCGATGTCGCAGTAGCCTTCAGTTTTGTAACATCAAACGTCAGAATTTTAACTTTCTCATTAGTTTCTATTAAATCGGTCTTTATGTTTGTTATGTCTAATTTTATTGTAAGTTGTTCCGCCCTCAAGTTGTTTAAAGTTGTTTTTACGTCACTTATGTCTTCTTTGATGGCCATGATGTCATTAGTTACTCTGTCTAAGAATTCTTTTTGATTAGTGCTGAGCGAGCTCAACATAGACATCATTTGAGACATTTGGTTTTTTATTTCACCAATATCATCATCCTCAACAAGTTTTTTACGCTTGTTGCGCATTTTAGCCCTTGACGTATCATAAAATTCCAAAGGATCATTTAGATTTGGTTGGGATCCACTAAGCTGGGTGGCGAGGCCACTTCTAGTCGGTGACCGTTGGACGCTCATAATATCTGTGTAATTTCTTATCTTGATTTGTAGGAATGGATCAGCTATATATGCTCGTCCCTTTTTACCTGTCACTGAGGTTCTTCAAACATGGAAAAATAGCTTAACCGGCGCACGATGCTGTCACTTGATATTAGTTCTTATTTTAAGCACTTTACGTTTGAATTTCGGTTAACACGGTTTTAAAATAACTTGTAACACGTCTGCTCAGTAGGCTGTCTCAGCCGCGTGTTTCTTCTTATCACTTAGAATTAATATTATTTTGAAGCCTAAAGACTGACTTGGCCAGTTCTCATAATATACTAGGTAGGTTAACTTAAGCTTGATCACTATTAAACGCACTTAATGCTAATTAGTGCGCCATCGTCTTTTATCGTATAAATTAGTCCCCTCCATCCATTGGTTGTCTGGAAGAAATCGCTCTTTAACGATAAGACCGCCACTTGTACATTGTAATTTTTAATTTTAATTATGTACTTATGTATTTTCTGTAACATTATGTGGTGTACAATAAAGTATCTATTGTCTTATCTTAATGATACTTCGTCGTATGGTACCCATGAGAACTAGCCAAGTCAAACTTTGGGCTTCAAAATAATATTAATTCTAAGTGATAAGAAGAAATAATCTTTTAAGTTGTAATAAAATATTTTATGTTGTAAATATTTTTCAGGACTGACCATTGAACTTGTCACCCATTTAGATCTCACTTCTTTTGTCGTTGAAGTCAACTACCAAATCATAGGTAACTACTATGAGTACATACATCGTAATATTGAACTTGGCTCTCTTTTCACATTTATGTTTTTGATGGGATATCATTGCTTTTTGTACAGTACTTTTTAGTATGTAATAGGTTTAAGACACCCAGTCATAATAAGATTAATACCAAATGATTATTTTATTGCACCTCCCCCCACCGCGGCCCGTGAGCCTCGCCGTGCTTCGATATACCTATACCTATAATTAATTTAGTACTTATATATATAGGTATATAGCATTTATGTGCACTATTGATTTGAATATTGTACCTAATCAATTGATTTTTAAACAATACTAGTTACTGATGAATTTATCTTTATTCACCCAGCTATCTTATACCTACCGCCTACCTGGATGGAAATTTAACTTTTTAGATCATCTGGAACTGGATTAGAATTTCGATCAAAAGAAACCTAAGCCGACAAGACTTGTAATGACGACGACTTGGCGGGGGCACTGCCGTGCCCCCAGATACCACCACATACCTATAATATTATGAATATACGTTACAGGCATAGGCGGATTTAGGGGGGGGGGGGGGGGGGGGGGGCAGGGGGCCAAGGCCCCAAAAAAATCATTGTAGAGTTACGAATTTTGCACATATTTCATGGTAAAGATTATATTTTTTTTCTCGGCGCTCGCAGCAAGCTGCTCGCGCACATATTATTAAGGATGTTTAAACTTTCTAACTGCTCAGAGCGAGCTAAACACACACTTTTCGTAGTAAAAATTATAATATTTTTGCCCGTCTGCACTTTGCCCCCCCCCCCCCCCAGAACCAAATCCTGGATCCGCCTATGGTTACAGGTACGTAGGTATCTAAAATGTTTACACCAACTAGCACCTAAGGCGATATACATACATTATTTTTATTGTAAACAATGTTAATATTATTACCTCTATGTTACTGAGCCGCCTTGTGCTGGTGAGTCGATATATTGATAGGTATTTACATAGGATATACAATTGTTACGTACCAGGAACCTATTTTTATTAGTGACTAGCTGTGCCTAGCTGTTTTACCCGCTATACAGTTTGGTACAGTAGTGTTTATTATGTTATTCCAGAGGTCTAAGCTATATTTTTTATTATATCAAATTTAAAGTCAATCGGCCCACCCGTTTAGGCGTGAAAAAGTAAAAAACATATATCCATACGTACAGTAGGTATAAAGTTTGTATTTATATTTTATACTAGCTGACCCGCGCGCACTTCGTTGCGCGTGAGAGTCAATTAATAAATCGAATTCGGTGCTGCTATTTTGACTATGATTGTATTTCCATCCCCGCGACATTGTAAGCGTAAAATAAGGCATAATAATAAAAAAAATAATAATAATAATTAGGGTTTATACTCCAACAGAACAGGTTACCCTACTTACACTGTCAGAGTCAAATCACAAATTATAGGTTGTGTGGCTAACCTATATGTTGCAGTTTCAGGTCGCCGAGATTCCTACAAGGCCTGCAACATGACCTAACGACTGCCTCCTACATATCTTATAGGAAACAGCCGGGACCCACAGTTTTTCGTGCCTTCCGAAACACGGTAGCGTCCAGGCGAAAATTTTTGCCACACTGAGATTTGAAGGCATGGCTATAATATTTGCTCCCGCTGTGGATAGCGAAGAATATCGGGCTGGATATTTCTATGCAGTTTTGTTCGCTACCGTAGGAACCAATGCTATGTCCTTTCTCAGAGATCACACTATTTAAGTTTAGCGGTTATTGATTTCCATCACAAATTTTCACGCCTCTCCTCAGGAATTAATACTATTTGTGGTCCTTTCCCGGTAACTCTTTAACTTATCTCTATTATAATTTTTCTAAGCTAAATTATAATTATAGGTTACTAATTTCTCACACCATCCTTCCCGCGACTCAAATCAATTCCGTGGTTCCTGAATTTCCATTAAAACTCTGACCCTGAAGGTGGGGGAAGGATCAATACTGAGTCTCCTTAAAAGTTAATTTCTGACATAACAAACTATTCATTAACAGAACCAAAATTCTGAGTACTGGTGAGTTCGCAAAATCTCTTCTTATCGGTCGCCTACGTTACATAAAAAATACGTTGTCCAAATTTTAGCTTAAACGAAGAAGTGGTTACCGATATCCTACACAAACTGCACCCCCTCTTTCCTCCCCTCAAAGGTTGATTTCTGGGATAAAAAGTATCCCATATTTTTTTTAAGTCTCAGTCTACCTTTGTATCAAATTTTAACTCAATAGGGTCCTATTTCCTATACAAACTTTGACCCCCTGACGCTTCAATTCGAAGGTAATTTTTGACATAAAACTTTTTATTATTCCTCAACACATCCCCAATAATCTTATTGTGGATTTGTATACAAAAGTTTTTTAGGAATAATAATTCCCGTTCCCGTAAAAATTTCGCAAAATCCCCTCCCCTCTTACGGGTCGTGAAAGTCACATAAAGAACACGCTGTCTAAATTTTAGCGTAAAATATAACTGGTTACTGATTTCCTACTCAAACTTCTACCCCCCTTACTCCCCCGCACCCCTCCCTTTTAAAGTAAATTTCTGTCTAAAATAATATTCAGTGTTCCTAAACAAAACTCAAACCATGATTCCACAAAATTTCACCTGAATTGGTTTAGCGAATATTATAGAATAATTCTAAAAATACCTTCATATCGGTTGCTTACGTTACCTAAAGAATACGTTGTCCAAATTTCAGCTAAAACAAAGAAGCGGTTAACGATTTCTTACCCAAACTTGCATCCCCCCTTTATCCCGCCTTTGAGGTTGATTTCTGGGATAAAAATTATCCCATATCATTTTGTAGAACTCAGTCTACCTCTCTACCAAATTTCAGCTCAATAGGGCCAGCGGTTCTAAATTTCCCATACAAATTTTGTACCCCCCTTACCCCCTCTTAGAAGTTAAATTTTGTCATAAAAACTATTTAATGTTCCTCAAAACAATCCCAACAATCGTTTTACAAAATTTCAGCTCAATCGGTTCAGCGGTTAAGGATTTGCATACAAAAGTTTTTTAGGAATAATTCCTGTTCCCGCGGAAATTTTGCAAAATCCCTTTATATCGGTCATCTACGTTACATAAAAAATACGCTGTTCAAATTTCAGCTTTAAAAGATGGCCGATTACTGATTTCCTACTCAAACTACTACCCCTCTCTTCCCCCTTCAAGGTTGATTTCTGGGATAAAAAGTATTCCATATCATTTATTTGGATTCTATCTACCACTGTACCAAATTTCAGCTCAATAGGGTCAGCGGTTCTAAATTTTCCACTCAAACTTCGACCTCCCTTTACCCCCCCCTTAAAAGTTAATTTTCGTCAAAAAAAAAAAACAATATTCCTAAACACAATCCAAGCAATCGTTTTACTAAGTTTCAACTCAATTGGTTCAGCGGTTAAGGATTTGCTTACAAACGTCTTTTAGGAATAATTCCCGTTCCCGTGGAAATTTTGCAAAATCCCTTTTTACCGGTCATCTACGTTACATAAAAAACACGCTGTTCAAATTTCAGCGTTAAAAGATGGCCGGTTACTGATTTCCTACTCAAACTTCTACCCCCCCTCTTCCCCCTTCAAGGTTGATTTCTGGAATAAAAAGTATTTCATATCATTTATTTTGACTCAATCTACCTCTGTACCAAATTTCAGCTCAATCGGTTCAGCGGTTACGGATTTCCATACAAACGTTTTTCGGGAATAATTCCCGTTCCCGGGAGAATTTTACAAAAATCCCTTTTTATAGGTCGCTTACGTTACCTAAATAACACGCTGTCCAAATTTCAGCTAAAACAATGAAGCGGTTAACGATTTCTTTCACAAACTTGCAACCCCCCTTTCCCCCTTTTAAGGTTGATTTCTGGGATAAAAAGTATCCAATATCTTTTTTTAGGACTCAATCTACCTGTGTACCAAATTTCAGCTCAATAGGGTTAGCGGTTCTAAATTTTCCATACAAACTTCGACCCCCCTTTACCCCCCCTTAAAAGTAAATTTCTGACTAAAAAATTATTTCATGTTTCTAACCACAATCCTAACAATAGTTTTACAAAATTTCAGCTCAATCGGTTCAGCGGTTACGGATTTGCATACAAACGTTTTTCGGGAATAATTCCTGTTCCCGAGGGAATTTAGAAAAATCGCTTCTTATTGCACGATGAAGTTTTCCAAAGAATACGCTGTCCAAATTTCAGCTCGATCCGTCCAGCCGTTTGGGCTGTGCGTTGATAGCACGAAAGTGTACGAACGATTTTATATAATAAGAAGATAAGTAAATCTTTAGATTGATATAACTCTTTTATTTAAAAACCGATTTAAATAAAACCAACACTATTTAAAAATTAGAGAAATTTGCAACGTTTTAGCGAAAACTGCATACAATTCGGTTGTGCCGTTTTATCACACATAAGTAACATCCTTTTTACAAATTAAGCCTAATAAAACTACTCTGGTAAATTTTCGTTTATGGCCACATCGATAGATGGCGTATTTTTAGTTTGTCGCACTTTTTGCTTTTTGATTTTTTTGAATTGAATTTACTTTATATTCTATTACTTTTACTTCAAAATTTTGATGTAAATTAGGGGCGATGTGTCCGATATAAATGATTATTATTTATTTTATTATTTTATTTTACGTTTCCCTAGGAAAAATTGAGAAAATGTTTTACGAATTAGATCGCGCAAGCGACTTTTTCGCGTCGTTTTGTTCATATGCGTATTTTCACAGTTCACCTTAGTAAAGGATCACAATGAATGGGGAGAAATTTCCATTCTTATTATATGTATGGATTAGTAGGAATTGTGGACTCGCGCGCACTTCGTAGTATCTAACAGAAAATAGCCGCCTACACAAAAATTATAGCAACATGCAATATGTATTGCTTTATGCGTTCCTAGGCGTCCCAAACTTTAATATCATACATTTTTTTTTAAATTAATAATAATTTAAGATGATAAAAAAATACTAGTTTCTGATTTTTCCCTTTGTTACTACGACATTACCTATCGGGATGCCAAATTTCAGCTTTCTAGGTCATCTGGAACTGGGATATTACTTTTGATCTATCCCTCAGTATGTATTAACTTCACCGATTACTGGATGTTTATATCTAAATAACCGTTTGAGCTGTGTTATTGGAATTTGGAACAGAGATATAGTTCGTATATTTAAGTATATGTGCCAAATTTGACTTGTCTATGTGTAATAGTTTTTGTATAACGAGGGTGTAAAAAGTCGTCAAAACGCGCTTTGGACGGTTCGTGTAATATAACACACGGCGCGGTCGCCAGTTCCTTTGCTTGAACTTGGCTTGACTCGCTGCCGCGTGTCTAGATATTGGACCTTTACGTTACATTTTTTATAAATATTTCCGGACGTTTAACACAGCGCCACCTAACCCCAAACTAAGCAACTTAATGCTTGTATTATGGTGGTTAGAATAACGTATATAATACTTATATACTTTTCTTTTGTAAATAGATACTTATAATAGATATTGAAACCTAGAAAAGTATTTTTAGTCAACATCCCCATTTACAAAAATGTGTTGTGTTATGTGTTAATGTATTGTCATTATATATTAGATTCTTCGACCTCAACTTGAAGCGTGACACGCGCCCCGTCGATCATGCGAAGCGTCCTACTATTGTCTTCAGGTAATTATATCACTATTCACTATAATATCTTTAATATATTTTTTAATAAATAATGCTACTATAATTTTTTTTTAGCTAAAAGCCTTATTACACTTGGCTGAATTTAGTCACTAAATTCAGTATCTAAATTAGGATGAACGATACTTTCTTCTAAATTTAGGATGCTAAATGTGATTACACTTGACTTAATTCAGTGGCGACTGAATTTAGGCTTCTAAATTTAGCCAAGTGTAATGAGCTTTTAATTTGCAGGGTTCAAAGGATCAATATCTTAATTAAATTGATATAATATATCAGATATAAATCATAAAATATATCGGATGTAACAGTTATTGTGAACATATCTATGATATTTTCATAGATATATAACCTTCGAACCCCGTAAAAATTATCTTTGTTTTTGAAACGAAGTACACACCGTTGATGACTTTTGTTATGTGATAGTGACAGTAAAGATTGTATGTTACTTGGACAGACCGAACCCACCACTGGCCAGGCCTTATACCATAAGGGCCCCGGCCCCTGCCCCTGCGGCCCCAGCAGCCCCGGCCCCAGTGGCCCCACCTGCCCCTGCGGCCCCGGTGTTCATTGTAACCTCAGTGGCCCCCCCAGCCCCAGTGGCCCCCCCAGCCTCGGCCCCGGCGCGGCCCCCCGCCAACACACTCACTCTACAAGTGGCCCCCATCAGCTCATCCATATCTACCAGTCAGTATACTATAATACTATAATCTAAATAGAAATATGTTAATTAAATACATTCTTGCCAGTTCTTCCCATAAATTCTTTATTAAGAATTGTAGTGTACCAAATGTGGGTACCATCACCTAATCGTAATTATAATAATAAGCAAATGTAGGTAGACGTAAATAATCGTCCATCAGCGAGAGATCTGTTGTATGACGCATATTGAATTATACGAGCAACCAGTACGAACGTTTATTTCTCCGACCCTACGAATGTCTCAAGCACAAGCTTATTAAAGCACAAGAATCTTAAGTAAGAAGTGTGCACCTAGAATTTCATATCATTGTTGTGGTACTCGTACAAACAGTGGTAAATAGTGGATCAGTACTTGTCTCGTGACGTCACCAGTAGCCAGAGACAACGCGTCCGCTCTCGCCGACGGCTCGCACGAGGTCGTTGACCCCGCCACCCGTGCACCCGACACAACTCAATATCATTCACTCTAATACACAAACACTACAATTATGAAATCCTGGGTGAGATTGTACTGATTATGGGTCAGTGTTATAAATGTAACATAAGGAGAGTTTTGTTCGTCTTATTTCTTCGCATAAATAAAGGCAGTAAAACTACAATCAGTGCAGAGTTCAGATAGAGTACCTCTATGGGAAGAGCAGACTAGAAATTCATTTTTTAAAGTGTTGATTGAAATCGATTTATCTGCTGATAACTGATTAAACCCAATTAATACAACAGTTTATGCGTGAAAGAGTAACCAACATACATACAAAACGTACAAACTGTCGCATTTCGATTTGTATTTTTGCAATGTAGCCTATTTGAATAAATGAATTGAGTTTGAAATTCCAGTGTGTCCAGACCCAGCATCATTCATGCGTCTGGTCCCCGGGTCCAACATCCTGCTGCCCCCAGGGTTGATGACCTTCCCCGTGTCATCACTAGTCCCTGTCACCCCAGTGGTGACCACTGCACCAGTGGTGACCACTGCCAAGACACCCACTGCTCCGATGGCAAGAATTAAAGTCACCAGTGGACCCAGTCGTGCAGCGAAGAACTCAGTGTTGAACAGTGAGAAACCGAGTGCTCAGAACAGTGACTCAGTGTTGACCAAGTTTAATGTGAACAGATTGAATGAAAGTGGCAACGACTCAGTCGTTAACAGTGCATCAGTGGGTAAGATTAAAGTGACTAGTGGAACGAGTGCAACGGGCAGTGACTCAGTGTTGGTCAGTAAGTCGTTGTTAAGATCGGAGTCATTGGTGAATGAGTCGAGTTCGTTCGCTCCTGTTTCAGGTGAGTGTGGATTATTTATTAAAATCTAGCTATTCGTAGATTAAAGTCCCTTGAAAAATCGAAAATGAGTGAAATTTAATTTCACAATATTATGTTTTATTCCAGGGTCAAAAAAGTTCTACGGATAGATCAATTATAATAATTATAGGTTAGCATTTGACTGCAATCTCGCGTGAATTTAAGCGACGATATGGCTGTAGACTGTAGATGTCTAAACCTAGAAGGCGGGATGAATCCCTGGCTTTACTGAACATAATTTTGAGTTAGTTAAATTGCTAATGTAATTACTTTGCTGAAGAGTCTTTATATCATTTTACTCTTGAGTGGGAAGTGTTGGTGCAATGCGCCTAGAATTTAAATAATGGGCAGCGTCCCTTTCCATCAGGAGAGCGTCTTGATCGTCTTCTTCTCATAAAATAATAGATTGCTACTACATTATTCGTTTTCATTGATTGTAGGTGGGCTAGAATCCAATACATCTAAATCAGAGGAGCATATTCAACCAGATCCTAGCCAAGTGGTAGACCTATGTGACTCTGATGATGAAGAGTCCATCTCAATACCTCAGCGGTTCCTCCAACTGCTCCCCCTCAGCAGCTCCCAAACTGCCCCTACACCCAGCGTGGTCTTCACCAAACATAGGTCCATCTTCAACACAAAGGGTGAACCTTCTGGAAAGTACACACAACCCAACTTTACCATCATTCGCGCCAAGACCAATTTTCGACCGATCACGAACAATATTCGACCAAAAATGATCACTATTCGACCAAACTTGGGCAATATTCGACCAGACATGAGCAATATTAGACCGGCCATGAGCAATATCCGACCGGGCATGAGCATTCTACGTCCAGTCTCCAGCATTTTGTATCCAACTGTTAGCAACGTACAAGCGAACAATTCACAGATGGTTGTTCGTGCTTCAAATACTGTTCCAGTTAAGAGCAATTCACAGTCTATACCGAGCAATGTACAGTCTTCACCGAGCAATATAAAGTCTACAGCGAGAAATGTACAAACAAAATCGAGTAATAACATCATCGTCCACAACGGCATCGAAATACATCCTTGTTCAGTTGTGTTAACTCGCTGCGATGAGAAAGATGGGATGAAACTGCAACCCGCTTCCAACACATATAACGTAACCTTACGACCCGGAATGGCCACCATTAGACCCGGGAAGGCAGAGACTCAATCCGTCAATTTTGATCAGGAAATGGCCACTATAGAACCAGTGAAAATTGCTCTAAACACTGAGAGCACTCACAAAAGTGTTGTACTTACGTCGAACGCTGTATTTTCGATGTCGAGCACTGTACTTACCGGGTCGAGTTCTGTAATACCCGGGACGAGCACTATAATCAAGAAGATGAATGTTAAACCAAATACCAGTTCTGTAACGGCCAAGACATCTGCTGTAATACCACAAACCAATACTGCACAAGCGAGCAATATTAATAAAAGTACTGTAATTCCACAGACCAGTACTGTAAAAGTCACAAATTCCACTCCAAAACCACATACGACGGTGAAAGCAACCAATAATACTCTAAAAGCTACAAGTACTGCAAAAACGATAGATAGTATAACAAAACCTCAAACGAATACTGCAAAATCATCCAATGATAGTGTAAAATTGAGCAATATTGCTCCAAAACCTGAGACGAGTACAGTAAAATCGTTCTCTAGTATTTTAAAATTGAACAATTTCGTTTCAAATCTCCAGAAGAATACTGTAAAAGTGCGCAATATCGATGCAAAACCCCAATCGAGTACTGCAAAAGTGAGCAGTAATACACAAACACAGACGAATATTGTAAAAGTGAGCAATAATACTGTTAAAGTGAGCAATATCGTTGCAAAACCCCAGAATAAAACTGTAAAAGTGGGCAATAGTAGTCTAACACAGACGAATACTGTAAAATCGTCCAATAATACTGTAAAATTGAGCAATATTGCTCCAAAACCTCAGACGAATATTGTAAACTTGTCCCCAAGTGTTGTAAAATTGAGCAATATTGCTCCAAAACCTCAGATGAGTATTGTAAATGTGAGCAATAGTAGTGTGATACCGCAGACGAATACTGTGTATTCAGAAACGAGCTTCGTAGAGCCGTTAACCGGTCACTTAATGGCATTACCGTGGAAGAACGTCAACGGGAAGTTACAGGTAAGTACATGTTTTTCCATTTCTAGCTTATGCCCGCGGCTTTGCCCGCATGGCAAAATCCTTTCTTAGCGGAGGTCTACGTCATAAAATCTATGTTCCAAATTTCAACCCAATCCGTCCAGCTGTTTAGGCTGTGCGTTGATGGATCAGTCAGTCAATCACTCACTTTTTCCTTTTCTTATTATATTTAGATAAAAGATAGATTAGCCTTACCAACCTATAAATACCTATATGTATTAGTTTCGTAGTTTTAATGTTTAGTTTTTCTTAACTGTCCTTGATATTGTCTGCATTCCTCCATTATCCATGTAAATTTTCTCCAGGAACAGGTCAACTGGTAGAAAATGCTACTTTAGCGTTAAGCTAGTCCTAGCGTTGTGCTGAATAATAAAATAAATAAATAGATCTGTTCTTTGAGCACGATCTCGCGAGATGTTAAGCGATGATGCGGCCGTAGATGGTATCACACTGGACCTAGATGCGGGATAAATACCTTCTAGTTTACACACATAATCTGTTAAAAGAGAAAAAGCGGCAGAATTACGTGATGGTTTAGTTTATTTTGCTTGATGAAATTTCACTGTTTTTTCGACTGATTTTCTAAAATAAAATTGAAAACAGAAATGGAAACATTTTTCGAATATAATTTCTGAAATTCTGACTAATTTTCAACAAAAACAAAGTTCTTAAGTTATCAGTGTCCAACAAACCCGACGATGATCCATTAAGGATTATGCAAATATAAAATAATGTTAGATGTACGTATATTTAAATGTATGCTGTGCATATCTGGGGACACGGCAGTGACCCCGCCAAGTCTAGCAAAAATAAAAAAGGGGCACGGCTGTACGATTCTTTTCTGGAAGCAATTCAAACCATTTTCGACCCCCTATAACTTTGTTGTGGATAAAACTAGAAGCTTAAATATGACTCTGGTATCTTAAGTAGGGTAACCTGTTCTGTTGGAGTATAAACCAGAATTATTATGATGTGCAGTTACAGAAGACAAGTGACCCCGTGATCCTGAACATGCAAGCGAGCGCACTCAACTCTGGCCGCTGTCTCAAGGTACCTCACAAGTCACTACTGCTCACAACTTATGACTTTGGTGTAAGAAGCGTTGATGCAGTGCACCTACAATTTCACATCATTGTGTAATCCTGGGTGGCACTGTATGGGCAGCATTGTCTCTAACCATCAGGAGAGCGTCTTGCTCATCTTACTTCTTTGCATAAAAAAAGAAACACATTAACAGATATCTACATAGATTTCGGTAGGGCTTTTGAATATGTAGATCACGCTATATTATTAAAAAAAAAACATTTTAAAACAGAAATGATAGGTCATCATGACTTTCCTTTCCATTTTATATCTGAATTATGTTTTAATTTAATAATCCATTTGAACTGTTACGTAAATATGTTTAGTCAAATATAGGTGTTGCACAGGACTCCCTTAATGCGCAATATTGTTTAATATATATATCACTATAACATAATTTATTTATGTTCACGAGTGACTTGGTACCTTTCTAGTCATCTTGCGTGATTGTTCATCGACCGCATCAGCACTTTTCTTCAGGAGTGATGTCAAACGTGGGCTTCTGGTACAGACAAAATCCAAACATCGATTCATCATCTAATATATAAAATTCTCGTGTCACAGTTTTCGTTGCCATACTCCTCCGAAACGGCTTGACCGATTTTGATGAAATTTTTTGTGCTTATCCGGTATCTATGAGAATCGACCAACATCTATTTTTCATCCCCCTAAATGTTAGGGGTAGTCCACCCCTAAATTTTTTATTTTTATTTTTTAGACAAAATTTTTAATTTCTATTTTTTTATGATACAACATACAAAAATACATACAATCCTCAATTTTCACCCTTCTACGATCAACCCTTATTTTTTAATAGCCATTTTAGTAATTTAATAATTTTTCCTCTCCGGTCGAAAAATGATCAATCTTCATTTAATTAGTTATCCCCGCCAGATGTCTACAGGTGTCACTTCTGACCCAGTAAACAGCACGGAGTAGGGATGAGAACGAAGCCGGTCTCCTTTCTTTCTCACTCCCTACACAGTTGTCGGCCATCATTATTGTTTATGCATCAAGTGTAGTAGTAACGTTGACAATTATTATTTTGCTATCTGAGTGTAACTGGAAATTATTTATATGGCAAAACAACGTTTGCCGGGTTAGCTAGTATTATTATAAATACGACACTCAAGTCTCGACCACGGTTTCGGACAATTACTCGGTCCTTCATCAGGATTAATCAATATTGTGTGTTGTGGTGCAGGTGTTTAAGTTCACAGAGAAAGGTCGTCTAACCAGCGTGAACGCTCCCAAGCCGGCCAGTAACGCCAGTAATGCCAGTAACGCCAGTAATGCCAGTAACGCCAGCACGCCCGGCAAATTCGTCGTCAAATGGTCCCAAGTACCCGAGAAGGTAATGCTTCACATCTGTGTAAACTGTAAACGTAATAAAACAAGTGAACATTTAAAAATACTTTTTAAAAACAAGCTTTTATTATTGTTACCATTTAGCATCATAAAGTACTCGTCAAGACGAATCAAAGGAGCCCAAACTCGATGAGGTTGCGTCGATTGATTACGGAGTTCTTATAGCCACCTTCCAGCTTCATCATCAGATAAGAATAAGAATTTGTTTATTCATAGATTTCAGGTACATAATATCAGATCTTAATGTAATGCATTGTTCTGCCGAAACCTGTCTTTTGCAGACGTATGAATCTTACTAATATAATAAAGGTGAAACTTTGTAAGAATGGATGTGTGTTTGTTACTCTTTCACGCCTAAACGGGTGGACCGATTGAGATGAAATTTGGTATGGAGATAGCTTAGATCCTGGAATAACACATACAGTACAGCGGGTAAAACCGCTGGGCCCAGCTAGTAATACATACATAATTACAAGAAAGATCAGCTCGATGTCATATTGCATTGTCATCTTTAAGCTCGGTTGAAAAGCGACAAAATGGCATTTAATGTAAATAATTTTCAAGTAGCTAGTACGTTCAACAGAACATCCGCCGAGGGAGGTGGTTCCATTATACTGTTAAAAAAATGTATTTAATATAAAGAACGAACTGACATTGTCGGCTGTTCTGTCGAACGCACTTGCGAGGTGGCTTGTGTTGAGGTTGGAAGGCACATACTACTATGTGTGTACAGGCCGCCAAACTCAAATTTCTCGGCATTTTTATCTGCAATGGAAACTATACTTAATAAAATATCAAGGAGCAATAAATCGATAATTGTCTGCGGTGACTTTAACACTGATATATTGGTAGAATCCTCAGATAAAATGAATTTAATTAGCCTCTTCAATTCCTTTGGCATGAAATACTTATTCTGTGAGCCTACAAGAGTAGCCGGCAATTCCTCGACCTGTATCGATAATATTTTTACTAACTGTGAATGTAATAACTTAACGTTAACATCAGGTATTAGGTCCGATCATAGAGCACTCTCATTAGGATTTGAAACCAATCATACTAAAAGTAAGACTGTTATTGAGCATAGGCCGCTCACTAAGTATAGATTAGAAAAACTAAATACCAGCGTAGAGGTAAACCTAGCAAATACTGACCTCACCGCGGAGGACCCTAATATTAATTACGAAACCATGTTCTCAGTAATAAGTAAAGAATTCAAGGAGATATGTCCTAAGAGGAAATTACAGGGTAATGGTAAACTAGAGTTTGCCGACTGGGCCACAAAGGGAATAAGAATAAGCCGAGATAATATGTACCAATTGTACAGCGATAAAGCCCATAATAATTCAGAGTCCTTTGTAGAATATGTTAGATGTTACTCAAAGACTTTCAAAGCCGTCTGCATCCAAGCTAAAGCCTTGATGATTAGAGATAGAATAAGCAAATCAACCAATAAAGTTAAGGCAGTTTGGAATACTATTAATAGAGAGACGGGTAAAAGTAAAACTAAGGATACAGAATATAAATTATTACAAAATAATCAATTAATATCAAGTTCTGAAGAAATTGCAAATATCTTTGCGGACTTCTTTTCTAACATCGCGTTAAATTCAACTAAGTCACTTGACTCTTCTCCCGACTTAGCAGTAACTTATCTAAAGGAAAATTTTAAACATGATATACCTGACTTTTCCTTTACACATGTATCGGAAAATTATGTTAGAAAAACGTATAAAAGCCTAAATGTAAAAGCCACTGAAGACCTCTGGGGCCTATCGGTTAAATTGGTAGAGTCGCTTATAGACACCCTTGCTCCTTACTTATCAGAATTGTTTAATTTGTGTATAGATAAAGGCACATTTCCGGACCTGATGAAAGTTAGCAAAGTCACCCCAATCTTTAAATCGGGATGCAAAACTGATCCCTCTAACTATAGGCCGATCTCGGTACTTCCTGTCTTGAGCAAAGTCTTTGAAAAAAATGATGCTGCACCAACTGCTGTCTCACTTCAATCAATACAAAATATTACATAAAAGTCAGTATGGTTTCACCAAGAGTAGATCTACGACAGATGCAGGTAGTCACCTTATGACTCTGATCCTTCAGGCTTGGGAGAGTTCACAGGATGCTATTGGCGTATTCTGTGACCTTTCCAAAGCTTTTGATTGTGTGGATCATAGCACACTGCTGAGGAAGTTGGAGGTATACGGAATTCAGGGAAATGCCTTGAACTTGGTGGAATCTTACTTGTCAGACAGACAGCAGAAAGTGGATATTGGCGGTGTCATTTCATCAAGCCATCCTGTTAGAATAGGAGTGCCACAGGGGTCAATCCTTGGTCCATTCTTGTTTCTGGCATATATAAATGATCTCCCTTACATTGTTAAAGACCTAGCAGACATCGTTTTATTTGCCGATGATACCTCGCTAATATTTAAAGTGGATAGGAAAGATAGTGAGCTTATACATGTAAATAACGCGTTAATAGTAATATCTAAATGGTTTGCAGCTAACAATCTGTTATTGAATGCGAAAAAGACTAAATGTCTGAAATTTTCATTACCTAACGTTAGGTACATAGAATCTAATATAGTTCTTGACGGTGAAATACTAAAGCTTGACAATGCAACTTTGTTCCTTGGCATGAATATAGATTCTAAGCTACAATGGGGTAATCATATTAATGTATTGTCAGGGAAATTGAGCTCTGCAGCATATGCGGTGTATAAAATCAGGCAACTATCAGATGTAGCTACAGCGAGATTAGTTTACTTTGCATATTTCCATAGTTTAATGTCATACGGTATTTTACTGTGGGGGTCAGCAGCAGATATTGAGACTATTTTCATACTGCAAAAGCGTGCAATTCGTGCCATCTATGAGATGCGCCCAAGAGACTCTTTAAAGGAGCTCTTTAAAGAGATAAATATACTGACCCTACCATCTTTGTACATTTACGAAAATATTATGTATGTCAGAAAAAATTTAGATAAATTCAAGTTAAATAGTGACACTCATAGCTTTAATACTAGAAATAAGAATAAGTTAGCTGTACCTCGATTCAGATTGTCCAAAACGAGCCATAAATCATTTTTAGGGAATTGTGTACGTTTTTATAATAAAATCCCTGATGAAATAACGGGGCTCACAGAAGGTAAATTCAAAAGCCGTGTTAAAGACATATTACAAAAGAAAGCCTATTATAAAATTAGCCAATACATAGAAGACAAAGATGCCTGGAAACCTCTGCAACCACCTGTAAATAAATTATGTAACCAAGATAATAATTGTAAACACATATTTAAAAAAAGCAATCCCTATGAGTTTCTTGCTCATTCTTCTCATAGAGGTGCCTTGCGAATGAGCGGTAGAATATTAAAATAAAATGTAAAATTGACTTGCAAAAGTGCTCCATTGTAGCCTATTTGAATAAATGAATTTTGAGTTTGAGTTTGAGCTCAATCGGAAACCGGGAAGTGGATCAAATTTAACTTGCAAGATTTGATTGCAATGACAAGATGCAAGAGACAGACAGACAGACAGACAACAGAAAGGTGAAAGTAAATAAAAGCTTGCAAAAAGAAAATTTAAAAACTTAGAGAGAACTGCACGTCTGGCCGTAGCTCTTTAAATATCGACAAAGTTACGACGTTTTAATTTTTAATAGCTGTGCCCAATTTAACCTGCTTTATTGTTGTAACCTATGTTATTCCAGGGTCTAAGCTAACTCTATATACCAAATTTCAGCTCAATCAGTCCACCTGTTTAGGCGTGAAAGAGTAACAAACATCCAGACATCCATTCTTATAAACTTTCACATTTATAATATGAGTAAGATAAGATGTAAGTAATTGCATCCGCGTGTATATGAAGACTCGTCACATATAAAGTGGGGGCTATGTTCCCAGGTGTCGGAGGAGAGCGAGGAGGCCCCCGCCCCCGAGTTGGTGCACCCCACCAACATGCAGCTCGTCGAGTACAGGAACGCAAGTGAGTGACACTATCATAAGAGGACGCTCTCTCGTACAATTTCAGACATTTTGAAATAAAATTTGGGGTAGACTTCCTTTGCAGGAGGTCGACTAGGTGGGTACCCCAACAGTGCCAGTTATTCTACCGCCTGAGCAGTGATGTGCTAACATTACTGTGCACAGGTAGGAGGGCACTGTAGCTAGTGACATTACTGGGCTGAAGAGTCTTAACATCTTATGACTCTCAATAAGTGTTGGTGCAGTGAACTGGGTAGCACTGTAACTAATTGACATATCGAAGTCATTCTTTTACTAGTATTTTTATTTTTGACCGAGAATATGAAGAGCTAATATTCAAAATTTGTTACTCTTCTTCATTATAAAAAAAAAAAAAAAACATTTATTTCGGACACATCGCCCATAATTTACACCAAAAATTCAAAATAAAAGCAATAGAATATAAATTAAATTAAAATTATAAATTAATCACATTAAATTAACCACATATGAAAATGAATTATTACATAAAAATTTCAATCTGAATTACTATCATTAACCAAAAATTAAATACAATAAAAATTTAAATGTCAACTAAAATCAAAATTATTAAAATCAATCAAAATTCCAATAAAAACATTATGAAAAAATACCCGGACGCGACGCATAAGGGATGCTTCCCTTTTACGGAGAATCGCCTCAAAAGAGTCGGTATTCCCGTCAGCAAACATCCCCGATGCGCTACAAAACCTTGGAAGCCCAAACATTACTCTGAAGCCGTTGTTGTACTGGACACGAAGAGAGTTGAGCGCCTTTAGTGTACAGTTGGCCCAGAGACTGCACGAGTAGAATATCTTACCATCAGGAATCATATTATCTATTACCATCAGGAATCATATTATCTATTACCATCAGGAATCATATTATCTATTACCATCAGGAATCATATTATCTATTACCATCAGAAATCATATTATCTATTACCATCAGGAATCATATTATCTATTACCATCAGGAATCATATTATCTATTACCATCAGGAATCATATTATCTATTACCATCAGGAATCATATTATCTCTTACCATCAGGAAAGCGTCTTGCTCGTCTTCTTACTTCGTCATATAAAAAGTGTAAGTAAGGTGTCATAAAGCACAATAATATTGTGTTTACAGCGGGCAGCCGTGTGTGTATGTTGCGTCCGACGGAGGGGGGCGTCGGAGGGGGCGAGGGGGGGCGTACAGGGGCGGCGGGGGGCGACTCACACGTCAACGTTGTCTACAGGTTCTCCGGTCAGTAGAACTAATATCAACTATTTATTTATTGCATGGAGACATATTTATTTAACAAGTTTTTTTTTTAATTAATCTAGAGTACATCAAAGTATTTTACATTTGACTTAAACTGCTAGATAGACTTAAACTAAGAATGTGTCTAATAACACTTTTCTTATTGTCTATATTGAGGAAAAGACACTTTGTTCATGTGTTCTTTATGTATAATGCATTTAACAAGTGAGATTTTAGGTTTACAGTGATAACCAATTTACTACCGAAATTAATCTAACATTTTAAAAAAACTTTTATTATTGTTACCATCTAGCATCAAAGTACTCGTCAAGACGAATCAAATGAGCCCAAACTCGATGGGGTTACGTCGTTTTATTATGTTTCTATGGCCACCTTCCAGCTTCATCATCAGATCAGCTCCATGTCATAATAATATTGCATTGTCATCCGATTTATACATGCATGCAAAATTTCAGCTCAATCAGAATCTTGTATGTTGTAATCAAATCTTGCAAGTTAAATCTGACCCACTTCCCGGTGTCCGATTGAGCTGAAATTTTGCATGCATGTATAAATCGGATGACAATGCAATATTAATATGACATCGAACTAATCTGATGATGGAGCTGGAAGGTGGCCATAGAAACATAATAAAACGACGCAACCACATCGAGTTTGGGCTCATTTGATTCGTCTTGACGAGTGCTTTGGTGCTATAATAATAAAAGCTTGATTTTAAAGAGATTTTTATTAGACTTGTGTTAAATATGAGATACTGTCGCAGCGTATCGCATGTCGGTGGAACAATGGGTTCGCAGCGTTAAGCCCGCCGACCGCGTCGTCTACTGCCTGGACAGTTCACAACCCTACTATCTGTAAGTACACGCATATTTAACTAGCTCACGCCCGCGGCTTTGTCCGCGTGACTAAATCCTTTCTTAGCGGAGGTCTACATCATAAAACCTACCTATGTTCCAAATTTGAACCCAACCCGTCCAGCGGTTTAGGTTGTGCGTTGATAGTCAGTCACTCTTTCCTTTTATATATTTAGATTGCCATCTGTCAACCTTCATGACAGCTCTGATGGCCTATTGGCTAATTTGGTTACGTATTTTTACACTAAACGATTCGTGAGTAGTTAAATTCATCTTTGTAAATAAACGGCATAAACTCACTTGTATTTACTTCGGCTGCGTGCCGACCGTTTCGATCCTGTACGAGGATCTTCTTCAGGGAGTCGCTGCGGTTACGCGCCGGCGTTCGCCGTGAATGTGAAATACCGTGTGAATGTGGCAAGAGCTACGTCGGTGAGACTCAACGGCATGTTTCGACACGTCTTAAGGAACACATTCGCAGTCTTAAAAATCGTGATTACAATGCGTCGGCAATCACAGAACACGTTTTGGATTCGGACCACTTTATACGCTTCGATAAAGCAACTGTATTAGCGAGGGAAAAGTTTTTCGTTCCGCGAAAAATACGCGAAGCTATAGAGATAAGTCGTCGGCCGAATTTTAATAGAGACGGCGGTTGGTTGCTGCCGCAGGCGTGGAAACCTGTGCTGCACACGGCTTCTACTGCTACGAGCCATGATATTCGGGCTGACGATGTGGTGAGCGCAGTGTGTACGAGAATGTGCCTCCAACATCAGCCGCCGCGACAAGTGGCAGCCTCTCCCTCCCCGCGACCCGCAGAGCAGTCAGCGCGCGCGCGCAGGGCGGCGGCGCGTAACCGCAGCGACTCCCTGAAGAAGATCCTCGTACAGGATCGAAACGGTCGGCACGCAGCCGAAGTAAATACAAGTGAGTTTATGCCGTTTATTTACAAAGATGAATTTGGTTACGTATCATACGCAACCAAAACGCCGCTACCGTGTTTCGGCGCGGCACGTAAAACTGTGTCCCCCGGCTGTTTCCTATAAGATATGTAGGAGGCAGTCGTTAGCTCATGTTGTAGGCACTGTAGGCATCTCGGCGACCTGAAACTGCAACATATAGGTTCAACACACAACCTATAAATTGTAATTTGACTCTGACAGTGTAAGTAGGGAAACCTGTTCTGTTGGAGTATAAACCACAATTATTATTATTATTATCATCGACCGAGCGAAGCGAGGTCTTAGAGTCGAGAGCCGCGAAAAGCCTGCGTTTTGACCAGTTTAACGGTTGACCTCTGGTGCCTAACTTTGATCGACATTTACTCAAAAACGGTAAATCCAAATTAAATGAAATTTTGCACACCAGTTAAATAGGTTAATAGAATACTTATAGTAAAAAGTGAAAACTTCAATATTAACGTTGTGTTTAATTATAAGTATAAAAGTACTATCATTTATGAGGTAGAATACAATGTTTATTTATTGCGCTATCGTACACAAATATGACAATTTATATGTTGTTATTTATAATATTATATCGTTATTTATATATTACATTAAATTTTATCTCTCAGAAAAATCAACTTCCATCCATAATTTCGACGACTTTTACACCATCAACAGAGCAGCACACTCAGGCACGGTAGAAAGAGTGGGAGATACTAGTTCCTCTCCCTTCCCCTCGATCTTACGCTTTTTCGATCAGCATCACGTGACCCTGACGCGAGTTTTAAAGTTTTTACCCATACAAAAAAGTGCTCAGCGCCGCTAAAGAAGTTTTCACTTCAAAAAAAAAGCCAAATAGGCTTCAGTATTGCAGAGATATAAGTGACTTAAAGTCTTTAAGATAGGTCTGACGATAATTTCAAAACTGGTACGCCGATAATTTTTTTTCTGAGCTATTAACATTTTTTATAACCTACCTAAATATTTTATCAAAAGTGTATGTTTGTATGTATGTTTGTTACGCGATAACTTGAAAACCGATGATCCAATCTTGATGAAACTTTGCAAACGCGTAGTACATATCCATAGAATTTTTAAGTTCGAACATGAGCCAAATCGGTCGAAGGGTTCTAGAGTTAAAGAGATTCCTTGATTACCACGTTACCGAAGTTCCAATCTTGACGGAACTTTGCGAACGGGTAGTACAAACGCAAAGAATTCTCATGTTCAGAAATGAGCCAAATCGGCCCAAGAGTTGCAGTTAAATCTTTTATTAATAATGTAACCGGGATATAATTGCGATTCACTGTCTTAGGAGATGGGAACATTTTGGTAGGTAGATAAACGCAGTTTGAAATTAGTTCGAATAGTACGGACCGTTATGTAATTGCGATTCACTGTCGTTGAAGATGGGGCATTTCGGTAGTTTGATAAACGCAATTTCAAATTAGTACAGATATTAGAGTTGACCATTATAGATTTGCGATTCATTTTCTTAGAAGATAAAAACATTATGTAAGGTTGATAATCGCAATTTCAAATTGGTACAGAAATTAGGGTTGACCATTATAGTTTTGCGATTCATTTCTATAAAAACACTTACATTTTGTTAGGTTGATAGACACAATTTCAAAATGGTTCATAATTTAGAGATAATCATTATAGATTTGCGATTCACTCCCATAAAAGACAGTAACATTTTGTTAGGTTGATAGACGCAATTTCAAAATGGTTCATAATTTAGAGATGATCATTATAGATTTGCGATTCACTCCCATAAAAGACAGTAACATTTTGTTAGGTTGATAGTCGCAATTTTAAAATGGTTCAGTATTTTGAAAAGACCATTATAAGACCATTTAATAAGGCTGCAGCCTTTTTAATTATTAAATACACAATTTCATCTTGGGCATATTAGCTTTTTCGCTGGCAGTAAGATATATTATTATTTGTGTAGCCTATCTGCAAAACTTTTTAAAACTTAGAATAGTTTGTGCCGGCACATTCAACAATAAAGGTGCACGAGCACACCGTAGTGCAGCGCAGACCACTGGTGGCTCTCTCCAAAAAAGTCAGCAAAAAGTTGAGATCACTACGTACGCGCCCATCCAAATACGTACACGCATAACATTGCTTAACTTCGATGATTACGTTCTTTAAATAGCGCTATTTTTAAATGAATTAATTTTATTAAAAACTAGCAATCCCGGCGAACTCCGTTTCGCCACCAGATGGCTTCGTTTTAAATTTCTGTTGAAATTTTTCCTGAATTTTCTTTGCTATAAACCTCACGGAGCCCGAGACCTTTCCAACGAATGCAAAACCGTGGAAATCGGTTCGTGCGTTCTGGAGTTATAGCGTCAGGAAGGAAAACCCGACTTATTTTTATATAGTAGATTAAAAGTTTTCAGATTTTTTCCTGTATTTAAAATATATGTTAAGGTATGCCAAATTTCATAAACATAGGGTAACGGCAAGTTCTCTATGAATATTGATTTATTCAGAGGGACAAAACATTTTTTGAAGGATAAACGGGTGTATTTTTTCGACTTAAAGTTAAAGTTCTTGTATTAGGATATTTTAAAAAAAGTCTAAGGTTTAACGGAAATTGGGCCGCGAGGTCCCAGTTTGAGGCGAACTACTAGTTATACCTACGGTCGTTTCAACTACGGTCGATACAACTACGGTCGATTCGCCTATGTTCATTACACATATTGGACGACTCGCCTACAGTTCAACTCGCCTACGGTTGATTAAACTATGGTCAGGTGAACTAACGAACGATTCGGCTAATGTTCATTTGAGATATTGGTTAATTCAACAATTTAAAGTTAACTCACCTACGGTTTAAAAATTCTATGTTCCGCGTGTTTTTAGTACAGCATTCAGGGCAAACCGAAATCAGATGGTTAGGTTGTACGGGAGGTCACCACCGACCTCCCGATGCGTGCCCGGAGAAGGGGGCGTCGGAGGCGTATCTTCCACGCCCTTCTCCAGCCCCCATAACCTGGGTCTAGGCGGCGAGTACGGGGGTACTCGTCGCCGCAAGCACAGACCCACGAGGTGGCCCCTTGAGAGGGTGGGGTGAAACTCCTCTTCACCCCACCGCGGAGGGGTCCTCCTGTCAGTGAGGACCAAACGCCGTCGGGGCCGCGGATGAATGCTTCAGCGTACCCGTTGCCCCGGCATTATGGCGTCCCGCAGGAACACCCCAGGTTTTTAGTGGGTATCCCCGCCGCTCCCATCTTTGGCGGGGGAGTCCCACATACCGCCCCGCGCCCCCCGGCGTGGGGTGATGATGCGTAACGCATTTTTCCTGGGATTAAAAAAATAAAAGGTTTGAACAGTGACCACAATGCGCAAACCGAGCGAGCGTAGTGAGCGTGCCGCGGCAGCGGCCGGCGAAGCGCCGGATACAAGTTTTATTCTTATTACTGAATGATTTGTTCTGTGTAATTGCATCTTCTGGCATCTTGGCATCTTCTTTCGTCATTTTCATCATGGGATCGCGGCAAAATAAGCTGTCTGTGAATCTACAGATATTCAGGTATCAAAAACAACTCGTATATGGCGCTTCGCCGGCCGCTGCCGCGGCACGCTCGCGCATTGTGGTCACTGTTCAAACCTAACCTAACCAACTGATTTCGGTTTGCCCATAATTCTGTACTAAAAACAAGTAATTTTTAGATATCATACCAGAATAATAGCCGGAAACATGATTGAAAAATAAAAAAAGGCGTGTGGCACTCGGAGACTGCCGCGGTAAAGCTATTGCATAGCATTTTTTATCAATTTATGCATCAACTATAGTTCAATCGACAGTAGTTGAGTTAACCGTAGGAATCGTCCATTAGGGATTTCGACCAATAGTTATTATGAAACGTAAGCGAAACGTCCAATAGTCATTTTGAACAATAGGCCATTGGACCGTAATTGAAATGACCGTAGGTATTATGATATGTAGTGGGATACATCATTGTTGTATATTAAACGAGTCGATGATAATATAAAGTTTGATTGCTACTAGAAATGTCACGAACTAAGGGTAGTTCATTGTGGCAAATGAAAATTTATTTCATTTTGTAAGACTAACATGGATTATAATAAATGTCGGTCCACCCAGTGCGGAGGGGTCATTCTTCGCAGTGTGTTCAACGGAACTGTTCAGTCGACACCTCACGTACTGGTCGCGGCGCTGTCCGCTGGCTCGCTCGCGCCGTCTGACCCTCCCTCCGCACCGACACACGCGCCCCTACGCCGACACTCGCGGCACTCTCTACACGATGCTCTCGAAGGACGTCATCGCACGGGTGAGTAGCTTTAGTGTACTCTTTAGTATCGTGTGTAATGTTTCGTGTCACCCTGTATAATGTTATATTTCATGTCACCCTATATAATGTTATATTTCGTGTCACCCTGTATAATGTTATATTTCGTGTCATCTGTATAATGTTATATTTCGTGTCACCCTGTATAATGTTATATTTCGTGTCACCCTGTATAATGTTATATTCCGTGTCACCCTGTATAATGTTATATTCCGTGTCACCCTGTATAATGGTTCATTCCGTGTCACCCTGTATAATGGTTCATTCCGTGTCACCCTGTATAATGGTTCATTCCGTGTCACCCTGTATAATGGTTCATTCCGTGTCACCCTGTATAATGGTTCATTCCGTGTCACCCTGTATAATGGTTCATTCCGTGTCACCCTGTATAATGGTTCATTCCGTGTCACCCTGTATAATGGTTCATTCCGTGTCACCCTGTATAATGGTTCATTCCGTGTCACCCTGTATAATGGTTCATTCCGTGTCACCCTGTATAATGGTTCATTCCGTGTCACCCTGTATAATGGTTCATTCCGTGTCACCCTGTATAATGTTTCATTCCGTGTCACCCTGTGTAATGGTTCATTCCGTGTCACCCTGTATAATGGTTCATTCCGTGTCACCCTGTATAATGGTTCATTCCGTGTCACCCTGTATAATGGTTCATTCCGTGTCACCCTGTATAATGGTTCATTCCGTGTCACCCTGTATAATGGTTCATTCCGTGTCACCCTGTATAATGGTTCATTCCGAGTCATCCTGTATAATGAACCTGTATTCGGAACGTTTTGGTCGTCTTAACTTATCTAACGAGTCACCCCGTATTATACAGGGTGACCGGCGACATCAAAATAATACAACATTAAAGTGATACATCATGGTAACATCCGAATAATATTTGGTCGTCCCGTGTAATACATGGTCATGTAATAACATAAACATACAAATTTATTTATCAAAAACAGTGTTTACAATTCGTGTCTATTTACTATCGGACCCCACACTAGGCCATAGGCTGTCTCGTGGGTTCCTCGAGGTATAACATGATGACACGAGGTATACGAGGTATACACGGTGACCCTGTGCAATACATGGTGAGTGAGTGAATGGTCCCGGGATATACAATGTCCCCCCGGATGCAAGTGCAGTAGGTGCGGTGTTATACTACACCCCGTGCAGCACACGGCGAGTGTGTGTGTGCGAGTGTAGTGTTGTATACTACAGGTGCAGTACGTGGTGCGGTGCGGCGGGGAGCTGTGTGCGCTGGTGCGGGGCGGCGCCCCCGTGCGCGCCGTGTGCGCCGCCACCGGCGCCTGCGCCGCCCTCACACGCACGGAAGGGGGCGAGCTCATCTGTGCACTGCCTGGGGCCTCGCAGGTCAGTGCCCACTCTACGTGTCACCCTCTATGTGTGACATCATGTATGTGTGTCACACTGTATATGTGTCACACTGTATATGTAACACCGTATAATAATATTATAAGGCGAAAAACAAATGAAACGACTAACTGTCTAATGATCGATATATTCTGTCAGAAATATAATAACATATTATAAAATATAGGTTAGTGATATAGTTTAATACCTAATACTAAGGTTATGACCCTACACTACAATATATAGTGCACTGTATATGTAACACTGTATATGTGCCATTGCATATTATGTAAACAAGAGATAATCTGTATGAAGTTGTGTGGGGTCAACGACCGCAAGCCGAGAGCGGACCTGTGTCGCTGCCTGCTGACGTCACGAGACAAGAAGCGAACCACCATTCATCACTGTGTGTGTACGACTACCATATAGGTACATTATAATACTAGCTGCATCCAGCAGTTTCACCCGCTGTACTGTAGCCCATGTGTTATTCCAGGGTCTAAGCTATCTCTGTACCCGGTCCATCCATTTAAGCGTGAAAGAGTAACAAACATCCTGACATAGTGAGTAAGATAAATATATTCGTATTTGTATAGATATTCCAGCACGAGTTCCGCAGTATAACCGCCTCGGTATCCTCCGATGCGGCCCTGCCCCCGCCCCCGCCCCCGCCCCCGCCCCCCCGCCTGCTGCCCCCGGGGGCGGGGGCGGGGGCGGGGGGAGACCGTCCCTGTCTGCGGGGGCTGACCACGGACGAACCACATAACCGGGACCAACAGGATAATTGCGGTCAGTTTACATTACATCCAGACATCCATTCTTACAAACTTTCACGTTTATAATATTAGAAAGATAATCAGAAAATATACGGAATAATAACAGTCAGATGACAATCGTTGATAGGTAAAAAATAATTTGTCTTATTAAAATAATATTAAAACAATAAATTACAAAAATAAAGAGAAATAAAACAATGTCAGAGAAAGTTACCAGTTTAAAAAAATAATTAAAATAATAATAGAGCAATAGTCCAGTAAATGAAGAAATGTGGATCGAAAAGTCGAAAGCAGAAAAACTAACTTAGTAACTTTGTTTGGACTAGTTAGGAGATAAACATATTAAAAGTCCCCACCCCTCCGAGGTGAGCCCGAGGGGGGGGAGGCCGATGAAGGTCCCACTTTTAGGTTTTTTGCTTATACCTATGTCAAAAACTGTGCGTTGTACGATATTTTGTTGTACCAAATTATTAAACCTCATAAAGTTTTCTACAACTTCGGCCTTGACATTTTTTATCTATCTCCAATCGTTGTCCAGCTATGAGCTTCCAAACACGGTCTATTTTGAAGACGCTTTAATTAGTTTTCCATACAAAATCGGTAAAAAAATCTAACAAAAAAAAATTTGACCAACTTTTGGTTGTTGTATCATAATGAAACTTTGCAAATGTCTAGAAATCTGATGACAGTTTAATAATCTGGTACCACTGAGCTGATTTAATGATGGAGCCAGGAGGTGTCTAATGAAACTCTTCAATGGCTATTAGTAAAACCGGCGACTTAACGCTCATTACATTCGGATTGATGAGACGTAGGCACCTCCTGGTCCCTTATCAGACCCTCGACAGCAAGTGTTATGAAAAAGCCTCATCGATTCGAATGTAATGTGCCCAAACTAGACGGGCTTACTTATAGCCATTGAAGAGTTTCATTAGACACCTCCTGGCTCCATCATCAGATCAGCTCAGTGGTACCAGTTTATTAAACTGTCATCAGATTTCTAGACATTTGCAAAGTTTCATTATGATACAACAACCAAAAGTTGGTCAAATTTTATTTGTAAGATTTTTTTACCGACTTTGTATGGAAAACTAATTAAAGCGTCTTCAAAATAGACCGTGTTTGGAAGCTCATAGCTGGACAACGATTGGAGATAGATAAAAAATGTCAAGGCCGAAGTTGTAGAAAACTTTATGAGGTTTAATAATGTGGTACAACAAAATATCGTACAACGCACAGTTTTTGACATATAAGCAAAAAACCTAGAAATGGGACCTTCTTAGGCCTCCCCCCCCTCGGGCTCACCTCGGAGGGGTGGGGACTTTTAATATGTTTATCTCCTAACTAGTCCAAACAAAGTTCTTAAGTTGGTTTTTCTGCTTTCGACTTTTCGATCCACATAGGTACCCCTTTTGGGCACTCATTGACTGGGCTACAAGCACAAAATGTAGTGTGTGTATATCTCAGTACATATTTTTAGCTATAGCCGCAAACGATTGGCGCTTGTCTAGGCCCCCTGATCTCTCTCATTTTTAGGCAATATTACAAGCTTTTATTTATTTTCACCTGTCTGTTATGTGTCTGTCTGTCTGTAATCAAATCTTGCAAGTTTAATTTGACCCACTTCACGGATTCCGATTGAGCTTAATTTTGCATGCATGTATAAATCGGATGACAATGCAATATTATTATGACATGGAGCTGATCTGATGATGGAGCTGGAAGGTGGCCTTAGGAACTCCATAATTAAGTGACGCAACCCCATCGAGTTTGAGCTCGTTTGATTCGTCTTGACGAGTACCTTGGTGCCAGATAGTGATAATCCCATCAAAAACATAAATGTGAAAAGAGAGCCAAGTTCAATATTACGATGTATGTAGGTACTCATAGTTACCTATGATTTGGTAGTTGACTTCAACGACAAAAGAAGTGAGATCTAAATGGGTGCCAAGTTCAATGGTCAGTCCTGAAAAATATTTACAACAACATAAAATATTTTATTACATCTTAAAAGATTATTTCTTCTTATCACTTAGAATTAATATTATTTTCAAGCCTAAAGACTGACTTGGCCAGTTCTCATAATATACTAAGTAGGTACTCTCTTAACTTTAGCTTGATCACTATTAAACGCACTTAATGCTAATTAGTGCGCCACCGTCTTTTCTGATGTAAATTAGTCCCCTCCATCCATTGGTTGTCTGGAAAAAATCGCTCTTTAACGATAAGACCGCAACTTGTACATTGTAATTTTTAATTTTAATTATGTACTTATGTATTTTCTGTAACATTATGTGGTGTATAATAAAGTATCTATTGTCTTATCTTAATGATACTTCGTCGTATGGTGCCCATGAGAACTAGCCAAGTCAAACTTTGGGCTTCAAAATAATATTAATTCTAAGTGATAAGAAGAAATAATCTTTTAAGATGTAATAAAATATTTTATGTTGTTGTAAATATTTTTCAGGACTGACCATTGAACTTGGCACCCATTTAGATCTCACTTCTTTTGTCGTTGAAGTCAACTACCAAATCATAGGTAACTATGAGTACCTACATACATCGTAATATTGAACTTGGCTCTCTTTTCACATTTATGTTTTTGATGGGATATCATTGCTTTTTGTACAGTACTTTTTAGTATGTAATAGATTAATACCAAATGATTATTTATTTATTGCACCTCCCCCCACCCCACTGCTCCATGGCACGGCCGTCGCACCGCGCACCGCGGCCCGTGAGCCTCGCCGTGCTTCGATATACCTATACCTATAATTAATTAATTTAGTACTTATTTATATATAGCATTTATGTGCACTATTGATTTGAATATTGTACCTAATCAATTGATTTTTAAACAATACTAGTTACTGATAAATTTATCTATATTCACCCAGCAATCTTATACCTACCGCCTACCTGGATGGAACTTTAACTTTTTAGATCATCTGGAACTGGATTAGAATTTCGATCAAAAGAAACCTAAGCCGACAAGACTTGTAATGACGACGACTTGGCGGGGGCACTGCCGTGCCCCCAGATACCGCCACATACCGCATGCCTATAATATTATGACTATACGTTACAGGTACGTAGGTATCTAAAATGTTTACACCAACTAGCACCTAAGGCGATAATATACATACATTATTTTTATTGAAAACAATGTTAATATTATTACTTCTGTGTTACTGAGCCGCCTTGTGCTGGTGAGTCGATATATTGATAGGTATTTACATAGAATATACAATATACAATTGTTACGTAGGTACCAGGAACCTATTTTTATTAGTGACTAGCTGTGCCTAGCTGTTTTACCCGCTATACAGTTTGGTACAGTAGTGTATATTATGTTATTCCAGGGGTCTAAGCTATATTTTTTATTATATCAAATTTAAAGTCAATCGGCCCACCCGTTTAGGCGTGAAAAAGTAAAAAAACATATATCCATACGTACAGTAGGTATAAAGTTTGTATTTAAATTTATAATTATATTAGTAGAAATAGTGGACTCGCGCGCATTTCGTAGTATCTAACAGAAAATAGCCGCCTACACAAAAATTATAGCAACATGCTACATGTATTGCTTTATGCGTTCCTAGGCGTCCCAAACTTTAATATCATACATTTTTTTAAAAATTATCAATAATTTAAAATGATAAAAAAATACCAGTTTCTGATTTTTCCCTTTGTTACTACGACATTACCTATCGGGATGCCAAATTTCAGCTTTCTAGGTCATCTGGAACTGGGATATTACTTTTGATCTATCCCTCAGTATGTATTAACTTCACCGATTACTGGATGTTTATATCTAAATAACCGTTTGAGCTGTGTTATTGGAATTTGGAACAGTGATATAGTTCGTATATTTAAGTATATGTGCCAAATTTGACTTGTCTATGTGTAATAGTTTTTGTATAACGAGGGTGTAAAAAGTCGTCAAAACGCGCTTTGGACGGTTCGTGTAATATAACACACGGCGCGGTCGCCAGTTCCTTTGCTTGAACTTGGCTTGACTCGCTGCCGCGTGTCTAGATAAATGCTTGTTAAAAAAATATTTCACATGTTACCTACTATAAGTACAAACTACCTCTGTGACTTATAATATTGTTATATAGTAATTTTAAGTACTTTTGTTATATTGGTCACGAAAAAGAGTAGATACCTATTCTATTCCACCTCGATCCTCTCTCGTCGGCGGAGAGTAGAGTGACAGTCCCATGGCCGGTGCACCGGAAATAATTGAAATCAAAAATAAATAAAGTTCTAGTAAGCCCAAAGGGCTTGATAATATCTATATGATAGAGCTTACTATGACTACTTCATTTCTGATATGCGTCTGGTATTGGCTCAGTTATTTATTACATGTGGATTTTAAGAGCTTCACGTGAGAATAATATTATAACGAATGGAGTAGGTATTATACCACCTTTATTTTATCCACTCAAGCGTCCAAGCCGGGCGGGCGACACATGCTCCAACTGTCCACACATAAAAAAATCACTTTTTTTTCCGCCGGCGCGAGACCCGCTCATCAAAAACGATTACTACTGAAAAACTGCTAAACCTACATTAGAATAAAAAATACTAACGTAAAGCTCAAAGAATCCAGAATTTAATTTAATTACAAGTAAATGACACTTATTAATTATAAATGATGAAAATAAAGTTTCATTACAATCATCCACCAATAATCGCGTACTGATCATGTAACTTTTGCAGCTAAAATAATATGTGTAAACATTTTGAAATTATTGTACTATTGCATATTTCGTAAAGGATATATCTTCACGATTAATTTTATGTACAATAACAATAGAAATAATGGATAGAAAACATGATCCACCACAAACCATCCACACACACTGTTAAAGTTTGCCATTTTGTGCGTTGTGTCGTCATTTTCTTTTTTTTTCTAATTAAAATGAACTCGTTTTACAAATAAAATCATCTTCCACAGATAAAAAATTAATTAAAGCACCATATAATAACATTCAAATGAACGAATATCACCAGATTTAGGCGCTGTACACATTTAAACGGAACGATGCCGTCTGGGGACTATGGTCACCGGGACAGAATAAGCAAGTGTTTTTTTGGGGACTGTAGTCACCGTGGACGCTTGAGTGGTTATATAACCTTACTCTTATCAGTTTTAGTATTTACATACAATTAAATGATAGGTATTTCGGACCACGCCAGCGTATTACATCATGAAATTATGGATAAGTACCTACTATTAAATTCTGTACAAAAAGTAATGATATCCTATCAAAAACATAAATGTGAAATTAGAGCCAAGTTCAATATTACGATATATTATGAAGGTACCTATGCGTTAGTTGTATGTTGACTTCAAAGACAAAAGAAGGGAGATCTAAATGGGTGCCAAGTTCAATGGTTAGTCCTGAAATATATTTATAACATAAAATATTCTATTACAACTTAAAATATTATTTTTTCTTATAACTTAAGATAAATATGTTATAGCTTGAGATCTGACTTGGCTTGTTCTCATAATGTATAATGTGAATTATTATAATTAACTTGCCTACTAAAACTGTCGATAAAACTAGCCGCCATGGAACATAGGGCTCTTTCGTGACTGTTTTTGTATGCAGGTATCTACTTCATAATATTTCGTATATGAGAACTAGCCAAAGACGTCCTACGCTTCGTTTGCTAGTCCGTGGTCTCCACTCGAGCACTTTTCGACCCCATCGATTTATGTGGCGCCCATTGCCACTTCAGCTTGCTAATCCGCCGAGCTATGTCGGTGACTTTAGTTCGTCTACGGATTTCTTCATTTCCGATTTACTTCATTTTTTTCCTTTTATATATTTAGATAATAAAAGCTTGTTTTTTAAAGTTTTTTTCAAAATGTCTCTTGTTATTATAATGTATAGATATGTCGGAGTGTGAGTCAGCAGTGAAGGTGAAGTGGCACTCCCCCGAGGCGCCCCCCCTCGCCCCCCTCGCCCCCCACGCCCCCCACGTGGGGGCGGAGGGGGGGGCGGACTGGAGTGACGCCGTCACACTACAGAAGGTCGAGAGCTTGGCCAACAGACGGACACAATAAAAGGTATATATATATATCGGAGAACGAGATTAGTTGAGGTGCCATCTAGAATGTTTATTATTGTAAATACGTCCAATTATTTAGTTTAGCGCCACTTTGTTATTTTGTTTCGGTGGACTAGAGGCGGAAGTGGCATAGTCTCTTGTGTAACGCAGGCTAGATCGCTGTTTCCGGTTGACAAGAGCTCTCATAAGACGAACCTTGGTATTCTTGGTTATTCTTCTGTCATTCCAAATCTTTTATGGCGCACCACCGCCTGATCGCCCGATGAAATTGCGTACATTACTTGCTAAAACCTCATTAATATGAGTTAAATAATAAACACAGCAATTTACTGTCAACTACAAAGAGATGTATCCATGTTAGTCTTACAAAATGAAGGAACTTTTAGTATGCAAAAATTATTTACCCTTACTTCGTGACATTTTCAGTATCCACCAAATCTTATACTATATTCGATTCATTTTAAATGCTATTATTATGTATCACCTGAGGAAAAGTAGTGGGATACATCATTGTTGCATATTAAACGAGCCGATGATAATATAAAGTTTGATTGTTACTAGAAATGTCACGAACCAAGGGTAGTTCATTGTGTCAAATGAAAATTTACTTCATTTTGTAAGCCTAACAATGGATTCATCTCTTTGTAGTTGACTGTACATCGAAGTTGTTATCAATCGTAGTGAGTGAGAATTAGCCAAAAGGCCCTGAGAACGCAGAAATTTTTATCATAAAGTAAGCTATAATCACTTACTTAAAATCCAAAATTTAAGTAAGGAACCTTATACTTGGCACGACTTTGTCTAGATTTCATTACTTTTTAGAGATAAACAAGCAGCTCCATCGAGACTTGGCTAGTTTTTTACAGAATGTTTTTGGTGGGATTATTATTAATATTTACAAAATGTTTCTTTTGTTTCAGAATAAACAATGTGATTTTCCGTCGGAGCTTTCAATCGAAGCTTGACTTCAAATAATATTGTCGACATCTCGATTTTTTTTTAAATATATTTAAAAAAATGTTTAAACGAAATCACCTTGATAAAAAAAATAATACACAACAACAAAATAAAACAAAACAAACACAACAATTAATTATAACACACAAAAAAACACACACATTAAATTTACTTTATTTGTGGATCAATAGAGAGTTTCATATCTTATCTTTTTATCTTGATTGTAGATAAATACAACTTTGTTAGTTTAAACAAAATACAGTAAATTAAATAAAAAGTGTGAATTTAATAATCAGTAATTACATTTTTTTTTAAAGATCGTTAATATACTTATGATATACATTTTTTTATATAATAAAAATACTTTGTAGTTATTTATCTACGATTTTTTTACACTCTGAAGTCTATGTGTTGCATGTGCATGCCAAATTTCAGCTCAATCGGTACAGCCGTTTTTACGTGAAGGGGTAACAAACATGCATACTTTCGCATTTTTATTATTAGTTAAGACTTTACCTAGTTTATTAGAAGAATATATTTTCGACTGATATTTTAAGAATTTTAGTTAACTAATATAATAAATTAGTTTTAATTTTAACTTAAGAGCGTATATACGCTCTCTCACTCGCACTTTTTGACTAATTTTGAAAATATTAATTCGTAGAATTAATTTATTGAAAATTCCTTAAGACCATAATATTATTGCACACATTTTAAAAGTGTTTTCAGATTGATATTTTAAAAAATGGCATTATGACAATTTTTGTTTTTTTTTTTAAATATACGAGTAGCATTGCCAATTTTTAAATATATCAAACTGAAAACACTTTTAACCTTTTGACCGCCAAAGTCACCTATACTTGACAAGTACTTGCGGGTCCTGTACGCCAACGACGTCTATAGACGACAAAAAAGTCTTAATAAAGTGAAATAAAAATATTTATCGACTCTTGGCAACACTAGTTCTTTCGTAGGTATTTTTTTTTAAATTGTGCCTTGAATCAGAATCAGAATCAGAAAATATTTATTTGCAACAAACATGGTTTATACAAAAAATATAGATCTTAAATAATGTGATATTTAGTTCAACATGTTTCTGCCCAGAGGGCGTACAAATATTTAAATTAAAAAATATATTATATGCGTTAAATTATAACATTAAGACATGCATTCAATTTATATTGATAATAATTATAAATTTGAGGTCAAAATAATTCAATAATAATTAAATAATTCAAAAGAAAAAAATAATTCAACATGATATTTACAAAATAAAATTCATAATGTCATAATATTTAAATGTCACAAATAGGTCATATTATTAATAAGGCACGAAAATGCGTTTGTGCCGTGGCGTTCAAAAGGTTAAAATGTGTGCAATAATATTATGCAGGGCTGGTGTAGAGGAATTAAAAAAAAATCGATGAATTTATGTTTTAAAATTTATTAGCTTTTATTTAATACTTAGTGTTAATTCCGCTCTAAATACTAAATAATAAACTAAACAATGACAAACTAACTAAATATTTAAAAAAAGCTAATAATTGTTGTGATGGATTTCCGCAAAGTAACGCCTAGTTCCATGAATTATTTTAAAAAGCGTCAAGCGAGCGTCACTCGATATACACGCTTTAAAATAATTACGCACGTTTGAGTGTGTTTGCTACCGCTTCACGTCAAAACTATAGTATTAGTATTACAGTCATCTTTCAACTTTTTAGTGTAACTTTGAACGAGGTTATTTACTAATTTATTGTATGTAGATATAAGTTGTTTTAATTTTAAAAAATTGCGAGTATTGGATCCATATTTTTTTTTCTAAATGCTTTAACGATCCATCCGTGTGATAAATTACTAAACGATCTTACAAGGTTTTATTTATTTTCACCTGTCTGATGTCTGTCTGTAATCAAAACCTGCAATTTAACTTGATCAACATCTCGTTTTCCGATTGAGCTGAAATTTTGCATGAATGTATAAATCAGATGACAATGCAACATTATTATGACATGGATCTGATCTGATGATGGAGCTGGAAGGTGGCCATAGGAACTCCGTAATTAAACGACGCAACCCCATCGAGTTTGGGCTCATTTGATTCATCTTGACGAGTAAAATAATAAAAGCTTGTTTTTGAAGTATTTTTTAAAATTTCATTTTTTTTATAACCTCGTTTAAAGTTAGACCAAGAGTCAAATTTACATACATATAATTGTTTTAATATTGAAATAAAAACTTTTACAGTAAATTTGATACAAATAATAGTAATTGACAAATTTTAATTTATCAACGTACAACAAATAAATAAATAAAACAAAACTAAAGATTCTATTAGTTAATAATTTGTGGCATATAACATTTAAACTATTATTGTTAATCTCATAACAATAGGAATATTTTGATTATATTTTATAATAGTTATTCGTAGGTTATAAGTATTGACAATTGTATTAATTAAAATAAATAATAATGTGTAAGTAGTTATTAAAAATAAGTTATATTGTTAAAGATTAATAAATGTAAGTTAAATAGAAAACTAGTTCAAAACAATCAAAAAGATTATTTCTGATTTTTTTATACAAAGAAGACGAGCAAGACGCTCTCCTGATGTTAAGAGATAACGCTGCCCATAATCAGTACAGTGCTGCAGGATTTTACAATGATGTGCAATTCTAGGTGCACTGCACCAACGCTTCTTACTCAAGAGTCATAAGATGTTAAGACTCTTTAGCCCAGTAATTTCACTAGCTACAGTGCCCTCCTACCGGAGCACAGTAATGTTTGCAGTACACTGCTCAGGCGGTAGAATAACTGGCACTGTTGGGGTACCCACCTAGACGACCTCCTGCAAAGGAAGTCTACCCCCGGTAAAATTATATCATTTTTTATTTTTCCTCCGGTATTATTCCAGTTTATATATTATTTCAGCTATATCGGTTCAGTAGTTTAAGCATGAAAGGTTTGCAAACGCAATATTTCATGTTGATATAATTAAGTGAACCTATGACATACCAAATAATGAATTGTTCTTAGTATTTAGTTTTTAAGTAAATAATATAAGAATCTAATAGGGATGTTGACACATGTTACGAATTCACATTAATTTATGTTTTTCACATAAAAGACAGTATTTAAAAACCTAAAACCACATTTTAGGGATCTATTTACAAACCAAAATTGAATAAAATCAATTTAATTTCAATGATTTTTACTTATTATTACGCGAATGCGAACGCCAATCAGAGCGCGTGACGTCACACCATTGGCTGGACCTTACGCTTCCTATGAAATGTTCCTGATTTCGACACATTTTAATTATTCATAACTTAAAAACCACTGAACCGATTTTGATGCAACTTATACTGTGCCCTTAGTTGGTCTATACTTAAACCAAAAATAAAGTCAATTACTAAAATGTCTCTCTGAAAATATAAGATCCATTTTGGTTATTGACTTTATTTTTGGTTTAAGTATGGACCAACTAAGGGCACAGCATAAGTTGCATCAAAATCGGTTCAGTGGTTTTTAAGTTATGAATAATTAAAATTTGTCGAAATCAGGAACATTTCATAGGAAGCGTAAGGACCAGCCAGTGGTGTGACGTCACGCGCTGTCAGATGACGGTTCGGAACGTTTTAGGCAGTATTTAAAAAATCATTTTTATTTACGTATTTTTATATTGAAATTTCATATATTTTTGCATAAAAATATGATATACGTATATGAAATGGGTCTATCTATCATATAAAAGCAATTCCAAAAATTAGTCAACATCCCTATTGTATAAGTAAATAAAAAGAATTTAAAAAATAAATATGTGGTGACACTAAGGATTCGTTTTATTTTAAAAACCTAAATTAAGAATTTATAATAATGAAAATATATATACCTAGTCAGGTCATAAGTATTGTCACACAGTAAAAACTTTTCTTTTAGAATGCTGGCCACAAAAAAGTTTATTGAATTCGAATTTCGAATTGTTCATGAAAATAAAAATGTATACTTTTTAGAATTTTACTCATTTTTAAATATGGAGTGGACGCTTAAAGAAGACCGTGTTGCAGTTATTGTGTTGCATCGTTGCGGTTACGCGCCAATTCAAATTTTTGACATACTGAAAAATTTGAATATAACCAAAAGATTCGTTTATTGTACCATCAAACGATACAATGAAGACTCTAGTGTAGATGACAGGTCAAGAAGTGGTCGCCCTCGGTCTGTTAGGACTCCAGCAGTGATAAAAGCTGTGAAGGCGCGAATTCAAAGAAATCCCAAACGTAAGCAGAAACTGTTGGCCCTTCAGATGAAGTTAAGCAGAACCACGGTGAAAAGGGTGTTAAATGAAGACTTAGGGCTTCGGGCATATCGAAGAAAAACAGGACATCGTTTAAATGCTCGTCTAATGGACCTGAGACTGAAGAGATTCCGCGCTTTGTTGAAGCGGTACGCGAGAAAAAAATATCGAGAAATTGTTTTTTCGGATGAAAAAATTTTTACCGTAGAAGAGAGCTACAACAAACAAAATGATAAGGTGTACGCACACAGTAGTGAAGAAGCGAGCAACTGTATTCCGCGTGTCCAACGAGGTCATTTTCCATCCTCGCTCATGGTATGGTTGGGAGTTTCTTATTGGGGCTTAACAGAGGTACATTTTTGTGAGAAAGGTGTAAAAACGAATGCAGTTGTGTATCAAAATACAGTCCTGACGAACCTTGTGGAACCTGTTTCTCATACCATGTTCAATAACAGGCACTGGGTATTCCAACAAGATTCGGCGCCAGCTCATAGAGCGAAGAGCACACAAGACTGGCTGGCGGCGCGTGAAATCGACTTCATCCGGCACGAAGACTGGCCCTCCTCCAGTCCAGATTTGAGTCCGTTAGATTACAAGATATGGCAACACTTGGAGGAAAAGGCGTGCTCAAAGCCTCATCCCAATTTGGAGTCACTCAAGACATCCTTGATTAAGGCAGCAGCCGATATTGACATGGACCTCGTTCGTGCTGCGATAGACGACTGGCCGCGCAGATTGAAGGCCTGTATTCAAAATCACGGAGGTCATTTTGAATAAACTTTATTGTCATAAGAATCTATGTTTTGTTAAGTTTATTTTGGTATATAAATGGTTACATAATAAATAAACTTGTTCCAATAATTTTATATTAAACATGTGACAGAATTTATGACCTGACTAGGTACATATCGAATATTTTTTTCATTATTTAAATAACTATTTTATATCTTAAAAATGATGTTGATCTTGTCATCTAACCTGTTAACTTTTTGAAAATGTTTCTCGGTAAAGCTTTGGATAATAATATTGTTTGTATTTTTGGTCAGTTATAATATATATATATATAAGGTAAACCCACGAGGATATCTAATAGGAAATAATAACAGTTTATGGCACACGCCACAAACTATATTTCCTTCGATAAAATTAATAATTAATTAATATTCATAGCTGGAAAACGATTGGAGATAGATAAAAAAAGTAAAGGCCAAAGTTGTAGAGAATTTTATTAGGTTTCATAATGTAGTACAACAAAATATCGTACGACGCACAATAATATATAAAAGCAAAAAACCTTGGGGACTTTTAGTATGTTTATTATTAATTATTATTATTATGGTCAACAAACTACTTCAATTAAAGTCTCTTTTATATTTAAACACTGGTTTTAATCTTTATAATTATTAATTTATTCTTACGACGCCATGTTACACTTTTGGAGGTTTTTACCAGAGCCCCATTGACAGCTATAATGTTGCCATAGTAAAACTTAAAACTACTATAACTCTAATAGATGAGTGTGTGGGTTAACAACGCACACATCCATCACACATAAATCTAACTTTTGAACTAAAATATTGAACAAACTTTTACTCAACGGCTTTGTTAGAATATCTGCTATTTGTTCTTTAGTATTGAGATATCTAATATTAATTAAATTTTCTTCAACCTTTTGTTTAATATAGTTATACTTTACATCAATATGTTTCAAGCGTTTTTGATCTGGATTTATAATGGACTTGATAGTACTTTGATTGTCTTCAAATATTATTACATTTTCTACATCAATTTCCAAATCATTAAGTAATTTTATCATCCAACAAGTTTCCATTATAGATTCACATAATGCAACAAATTCTGCTTCAGTTGTGCTTAAAGCTACAGTATTTTGTTTTCTAGACTTCCATACTACAGTATTGTTAAAAACTTTTAGTAAATATCCAGATGTAGATTTTCTATCACCGTCTCTAGCCCAATCTGCATCTGCATATCCAATCAAAGGTTTACTATTCATATTCTTAGTATACAACAAAGCATAATTGACAGTTTTCTTTACATAACGCAACAACCTCTTAAGTGCTTTCCATAAATCAACATTTGGTTTAGATTGGAATCTACCTAAATAGTACACGGCTGCAGCTAAATCAGGCCTTGTACCTACAGTGGCATACATGAGAGAACCTATTAATGAACGGCATTGCCTTTCATATGACATATCTACTTCACTACTGTCTATTTTAAAATTAGCATCCATTGGCGTATCACACTCTTTACATTCCTGCATATTAAATTTTTTAAGTACATTCATTAAGTATTTTGATTGATCAAGTGAATAACCTTCAGATGTCCTTTTAATTGAAATTCCCAGATACATTAAATTATCATGTCCCATATCTTTCATTTTAAAGTTAGTCTTTAAAAATAATTTAACCCGCTCAATATCTTTTAAATTGGAACCCAGAATTAACAAATCATCTACATATAGAAGCAAGTACATATCCCCTTTACTATATAAACAATAATCATTATTTGATCTCTGAAATCCATATGATGTGATAGTTTCGTGGAATTTTTCATACCAATACTTTGGAGATTTTTTAAGTCCGTACAATGATTTCTTCAGTTTTAATACATGTCCAGGTTTGATATCCAAGCCTTCTGGTGGTTGTAAGTATACTTCCTCATCTATTCGACCATATAAGAAAGCTCCTTTGACATCCATCTGGTTAATGTGATAGTCTCTATAAGCTGCTACTGCTAGAAGTGTTCTTAATGTTTGCATCTTCAAAACTGGTGAATAAACTTCCTCTATTATTCCTTCTTGTTTAAATCCTCTTATTACAAGTCTTGCTTTACACAATTTTTTCTTTTCCATATCTTTCCTTGTCTAAACCCATTTTCCATCCAGTATCTTCTTATCTTTCGGTGTTGGTACAATTTCAAAAGTTTCACTCTCCTCTAATACTTTTAGTTCTTCTTTTACTGCCTTCTTCCAGTCTTCCTTATCATCTCATTGTTCAATATCAGAATACATTACCGGAACATCATCTTGTGTACAAAACAATGCATACAAAGCATCTTCATATTCATCTTCCAAATCCATTTCATAATCCTTTTGCCATTTTGGTTTACTAATTTGTCTTTTCTCCCTTCCTGTTTCTGGCCTATCTTCTTTTCTGACATTACCTTTTATTATTTCTTGTTTTCCTTCTTTCCTTTTACCTTCCCTTCCTTTTTCCTGTGTGTCCTCTATAATTTCAATTTCTTCTTTCTTTTCTTCATTTGTATTATCTTCAATTCCTTGGTTTCTAAATGTTTTTCTTTCCTCCGTCTGTTTTGTATCTATTTCTTTTTCAGTGTTTTCATCTTCTTTGTTATAGTCAGGCAAGTATACATGTGTGTTTAATTTTCCGGCGTTCTTCTTCTCATCAAAAACAACATTTCTTCCAATTACTACAGAGTTTGTTTCTTCATCATATAATTTATATCCTCCAATACTATACCCAATCATAATCATTTTCTTTCCTTTGTTATCCAATTTTTTCCTTGTCTCTTTTGGCACATGATTTTACGCTATACTTCCAAATACTCTTAAATTTGTCACATCTGGTATTCTTCCTTCCCACATTTCACTAGGTGTTTTTTCTCTTCCTGCAACTGGACTTCTATTTGTTACATAAGCTGAAGATAATACAGCTTCTCCCCAAAATTCCTTTTTCATTCCAGAATCAATCAACATAGTCCGAGCTTTATCCATAAGTGTTCGGTTCATCCTTTCTGCGACTCCATTCATCTCGGGATTGTAAGGCACTGTGTGTTGCATAATAATACCTTTACTCCTACAAAAATCCCTAAACTCATTTGTGACATATTCACGCCCATTATCCATTCTCAATTTTAGAACATTCAAATTAAAATGATTAGTTGCCAAAAAATAGTAGTGTTGGAATTTTGAAAAGACTTCTGATTTATGTTTAATTAAGTATACCATTGTAAAGTGTGTGAAATCGTCAATAAATGTTACATAGTAGTTATTACCATCCCAGGTGCACGGGGAAATGGGCCCACATACATCTGTGTGAATTAATTCCAATGGTCTTTTAGCTCTATACCCGGTCTTGTTAAATGGTTGTCTATTACTCTTTCCTAATAAACAAGATTCGCATAACTCATTCTCATTTGTTTTATTTTTTAATTGTGAAAGCCCTTTCACCATGTCCCTTTTAATTAATAAATTTACATTAGCCATAGGCCATACCTAAATGTCCAAATCTTCTGTGCCATAATTCACAATCATCTTTGTTTGTTTGATTTAAAAAATTACATGAACTGACATTTGCCTTAAGGTTCAAAGAGTATAAAGAATTATTGCCGATCATTATCAATATATTGTGATTGTAAATCCTGACTTTCCCATGATCAAATACAACTGTGTGGCCAGCACTTTCCATCTTTGACACAGATAACAAATTCTTTCTTAAATCTGGAACATAATAAACATTTTTAATAAAACAAATATGATCTCTAGACCCTACTTTACTTACAACTTCAATATTTCCAATTCCTATCGCTTCCAGATTTACTCCATTTTTTGCTGCTGCAATTTTCTTTGGTGTTTTCAAATCTAAATAATCTATGAAATAGTCTTTGGAATTTATCAAATGGTCTGAGCAGCCTGAATCTACATAAAATTCTAACTCTGTATCTTGACTTACAATTTCCTGTTCTTGTCCGCTAAGGAATGCATTGCCGTAGTTAGCTGATCCTCCATAAGTACCTCTATTTCCATTTGAACTCTGTCCTTGTTGACTACCTTGATAACCTGCTCTTCCTCGACCTTGATAACTTCCTTGTCTACGTCCTTGAAAACCTTGTCCACGTCCTTGATAACCTCCTTGTCCTTGGTAACCTCCTTGTCCTTGATAACCTCCTTGTCCTTGATAACCTCCTTGTCCTTGGTAACCTCCTTGTCCTTGGTAACCTCCTTGTCCTTGATAACCTCCTTGTCCATGTCCTCGATAACCGCGTCCAGAATTTTGATAATTTCCTTGTCCTCGGAAACTTCCTATACCTTGTCTACATTGATATTTCTTATGTCCTGGTTTGCCACATGTGTAACAGTTGAATGCATTAGGCTGTTCAATCTCTACATGCCCTTTCTTTCGCTTTTCTTCCTCAGCAAGAAGTCTGTCCATTACAATATTCAACGATAAATCTCCCATAGTTTCCAAAGCAATTACTATAGATTCATACGACTTCGGCATAGATAATAATATGTAATTCACTTTCTCCTCTTCGGTTAATTTAGAATCGGCTTCCTCAAGTTGTGTACAGATGTTTATAATTTTAGCAAAATGTTCTTTTAAGGGGGTTGACTCTTTGTATTTTATGTCGCTTAAATTTCTTCTTAAGAAAAGTTTAGACCTTGTTCCTCTTTCTTTAAAGTTTCGTTCAAGGTTCTTAAACATAAGATATGCTGATGGCTGTCTTACGTACTGAATGTGGCTATCACTGAGCATATAAATAAGAGTGTCAACTCCGAAGAAAAAAAATGAAATCGCCTAATGTACTGAATTCATTGGAGTCACCTTACCAACCCAAAAGTAAAATGTAAATTTGATTTCTGATGTTGCCTGCACTGTTGTATGACATTAATTAGTGATGGGCAGTGTCGATTGTTAGTGATGGCCAGGTCGATAAAAATATATCGATAGTCGGCGCGACCCGTTGGACGGGAAAATTGATGATTTTATTATTTATTTTATAAATAAAGAAAAGCCATGTTATTTCAAAATAATATTTTAATATAATTTATTAATGCTGTTTTTACAAATAATGTGCTAATGAGTAATAAAATATATACAAATATTGTGAACAATAAAATTACATAACGTATATTTTATTATACAATACACCGCAAGCAGTTATAATACAGGAATCAGGAATAAATAATAATAATTTTCTCAAGAATGGTCTTATCGAATCTTATATCTATAAACTACTACCAAAAAACCTAACATAACTTAATCCGACTAAGTTTTTCAATGGGCCGAAAAACAAGCTCAGGATCTTCTACGACTCATAGCATCTGCACCTGTAAAACATAAAAGGCTATTTTTAAACAACGAAGTAAGAAGACCAGCAAGACGCTCTTTCTGTACATAAACTCGCCCATTCATTCATTTGGGGTGTCATTTTACTTATTCGGACAGTGTTGAGTGAAACGGAAATACTCAATCAAACATGTGCAAACGAGATGGACAAAACGAAGGAGTACTTATATAATTTTAGGGAACTAAATAATAACTTAGATGTCAACATTCTATTTCTTTTAAACTACCTACTGTCAAATTTATTATTATTGTAAACATTGGTTTTTTGTTCGTATTTTTCATTATTATTTTTATTATTTCAAAGATTTTGAGCAATAATACTGGTGATAAAAAATAAATAGGTAAGTAAAATAACCCATTGTGGTGCACGCCAAATGAATAATGTATATCCGGTGTATGCAGCAGTAGTTTCAAAAAGAAAAGTGGTTACTCCTTTGAATAAGTGTTTCTCAGAGAACTTTGTCTTTCAGATAACATCTGTCAAACTTGATATGTCAAAATCTGGAAGATCTTCAAAGATTTTTCATTTCTTCTATGACAGCGTCAGCCTCGGACGAATATTTTCCGAGATATTCACATTTCAAGTTTGACAGCTGTCATCTAAAATGAAGATCTCTCCAAGACCTTTAATTTCTTCTATGACACCGTCAGTCTAGGACGAGTATTTTCAGAGATATTGAAGTTTCAAGTTTGACAGCTGTCATCTGAAAACAAGATCTCTCCAAGACCTTTAATTTCTTCTATGACACCGTCAGTCTAGGACGAGTATTTTCTGAGATATTAACGTTTCAAGTTTGACAGCTGTCATCTAAAATGAAGATCTCTCCAAGACCTTTAATTTCTTCTATGACACCGTCAGTCTAGGACGAGTATTTTCCGAGATATTAACGTTTCAAGTTTGACAGCTGTCATCTGAAATGAAGATCTCTCCAAGACCTTTAATTTCTTCTATGACACCGTCAGTCTAGGACGAGTATTTTCCGAGATATTAACGTTTCAAGTTTGACAGCTGTCATCTGAAATGAAGATCTCTCCAAGACCTTTAATTTCTTCTATGACACCGTCAGTCTAGGACGAGTATTTTCAGAGATATTGAAGTTTCAAATTTGACAGCTGTCATCTGAAATAAAGATCTCTCCAAGACCTTTAATTTCATCTATGACAGCGTCAGCTTAGGACGAGTATTTTCCGAGATATTGACGTTTCAAGTTTGACAGCTGTCATCTGAAATAAAGATCTCTCCAAGACCTTTAATTTCTTCTATGACACCGTCAGTCTAAGACGAGTATTTTCCGAGATATTGACGTTTCAAGTTTGACAGCTGTCATTAGAAATAAAGATTTTTCACTGGGTACGTCTCTGTTCTATTAATAGTGTCATAATAGGACTACAGGATTAGCTATTGATATTGACCACGGATAAAATAAAATTTTTTCATTGGACATTTTTACGAATGGACGTTTTTCATGAAGGGTCAATTTTCAAATTGGACCTTTTTACGATTAGACATTAGGATGTGTGAGCGACGGATAAGTTGTACTTTTTACGCCCCGCCCATGTAGTTGTACTTTGCGTTGAATCACTTTTTGAGTTGAGTTCTGCTTCTATTATATCCCTAGTTCGTTGGAGTCACAAGATGTTTAGACTCTTCAGCCCAGTAATTTCATTAATTACAGTGCTTTCCTACCGAAGCACAGTAATGTTTGCACATCACTGCTCAGGCGATAGAATAACTGGTGTTAGGGAAAAAAATGCCTACTCCAAAGCAATTGGTGGCTGTTTGTGACTTATAACTTACCTGTTTTCATCCAAAGGAAATGATGTGTAGAATCCTGTTGTTGATTCCATACTTTATCTGGGGGCACGGTAGTGCCCCCGCCAAGTCGAGCGCGAAGCAAGCACTGCCGTACCATCTTTACAGGAACCATTTCGTCGCATTTTCAGGCCCCTATTTGAGAACCTCTGGATAAGACCAGAACACAGAAATTTTCGTCATCCAGTAAGCTATAATTACATACTTAAAATCCAAAATTTCAAGTCTGTAGGTCATTAAGTTCCGAAGTTAAGCGAAAGCAAAGTTTCGCATTTTCGACACTCATTCATTCACTCACTCACTCATGATCATCAAAATAGAACTAGTACTTCCCATAAACTCAGAGAGCTGAAATTTGGTACATACTTAGAATTTATTGTATAAGCCATAGGAAAACTAAAAAAACATGCAATTTCGGTCTCGTTTTCGAGATAATTCATCTGCATAAATAACTTTGTAATCTACACTAATATTATAAAGAGGAAAGATTTGTATTTTTGTATTTTTGTATGTTTGCAACGAATAAACTCAAAAACTACTGAACGGATTTAAATAATTCTTTCACCATTAGAATCATACATTATCCCTGAGTAACATAGGCTATGTTTTTGACTAAAAATAATTAGGGATCCTTATTAAAACTTCGATAATGTTAACCAAGGTATGAAAATTCAAGTCGTAAATTGTCTTTCATCGAATGCGCTGCGGAAACTATGGACGGTAGAACCAAAATATGTTCTACAATATTAAAGTACACATTATTATCTAAAAAAATGAATCCTTATCTAAATAAATTATTTGATAATTAAGGTGGTTTCAGTATCTGTAGATTGCTTTTTGAATTATCAAAATTGACCATTGCGTTCAAAAGAAATCACGATTTCAAAAATATCAATGTTAAATACTGCTGGTCGCGCCCATGCCATGGTCGCGCCGCGCCGATGCGTTGCTAGAGCTCGCGCTACATGGCGATAAGGGGTACGGGAGAGGGGCGTGCACGACGGCTTATTCGCGCGGTCGGCTCCATACGCAGCGGACGCTACCGACGTTGAATATTTTGATTCAATTAAGTCACGTTTAAATTTAGTTAAAAGGTAGTTTGACTACCATGAATGTATTCAAGGTAGTTTTCAACCCAAAATGTCACGGGAACGGGAACAATCTATGTATATACTCTATACCAATATATCCAACTGACTCATCATCGCATGGGATAAAACCGCTGGACCGATTGAGCTGAAATTTAAACAGCGTGTTTTTTAGGTAACGTAGGCGAGCAATAAGAAGGGATTTTGCGAAATTCCCACAGGAACGGGAATAAAATGGAAATCTGTAACCGTTGAGTCTATCAAGCTGAAATTTGGTGTAAAGGTAGTTTTACTACCATGGAAAAATTCAAGATAGTTTTCATTTCAAAATTCTTACGGGAACGGGAACAAAATGGAAATTTGTAACCGCTAGGCCTATTAATCTGAAATTTTGTATAAAGGTAGTTTGACTACCATGAATAGATTCAAGACAGTTTTCATTCCAAAATTCTTACGGGAACGGGAACAAAATGGAAATCGGTAACCGCTAGGCCTATTACGCTGCCGCGGACGAGTGTTTCGGCGTACCCGTAACCCCAACAAAGGTGTAGAGTAGAAACACCCCCGGGGTTTTAGTGGGTATCCCGCCAGTTGTTTTTGGCGGGGAGTCCTACATAACCACCTCACGTCCCCCGTGTGTAGGTGGTATGCGTAATGCATTTCCCCGGGTAAAAAAAAGGCCTATTACGCTGAAATTTGGAAGTTTGACTGTCAGGAAAGGGTTTACAATAGTTCTCATTCCAATATTCGACCGAGCGAAGCGAGGTCTTAGAGTCGAGAGCCGCGAAAAGCCTGCGTTTTGACCAGTTTAACGGTTGACCTCTGGTGCCTAACTTTGATCGACATTTACTCAAAAACAGTAAATCCAAATTAAATGAAATTTTGCACACCAGTTAAATAGGTTAATAGAATACTTATAGTAAAAAAAAAGCCAAATAGGCTTCAGTATTGCAGAGATATAAGTGACTTAAAGTCTTTAAGATAGGTCTGACGATAATTTCAAAACTGGTACGCCGATAATTTTTTTTCTGAGCTATTAACATTTTTTATAACCTACCTAAATATTTTATCAAAAGTGTATGTTTGTATGTATGTTTGTTACGCGATAACTTGAAAACCGATGATCCAATCTTGATGAAACTTTGCAAACGCGTAGTACATATCCATAGAATTTTTAAGTTCGAACATGAGCCAAATCGGTCGAAGGGTTCTAGAGTTAAAGAGATTCCTTGATTACCACGTTACCGAAGTTCCAATCTTGACGGAACTTTGCGAACGGGTAGTACAAACGCAAAGAATTCTCATGTTCAGAAATGAGCCAAATCGGCCCAAGAGTTGCAGTTAAATCTTTTATTAATAATGTAACCGGGATATAATTGCGATTCACTGTCTTAGGAGATGGGAACATTTTGGTAGGTAGATAAACGCAGTTTGAAATTAGTTCGAATAGTACGGACCGTTATGTAATTGCGATTCACTGTCGTTGAAGATGGGGCATTTCGGTAGTTTGATAAACGCAATTTCAAATTAGTACAGATATTAGAGTTGACCATTATAGATTTGCGATTCATTTTCTTAGAAGATAAAAACATTATGTAAGGTTGATAATCGCAATTTCAAATTGGTACAGAAATTAGGGTTGACCATTATAGTTTTGCGATTCATTTCTATAAAAACACTTACATTTTGTTAGGTTGATAGACACAATTTCAAAATGGTTCATAATTTAGAGATAATCATTATCCCATCAAAAACATAAATGTGAAAAGAGAGCCAAGTTCAATATTACGATGTATGTACTCATAGTTACCTATGATTTGGTAGTTGACTTCAACGACAAAAGAAGTGAGATCTAAATGGGTGCCAAGTTCAATGGTCAGTCCTGAAAAATATTTACAACAACATAAAATATTTTATTACAACTTAAAAGATTATTTATTCTTCTTATCACTTAGAATTAATATTATTTTGAAGCCTAAAGACTGACTTGGCCAGTTCTCATAATATACTAGGTAGGTACTCTATTAACTTTAGCTTCATCACTATTAAACGCACTTAATGCTAATTAGTGCGCCACCGTCTTTTATCGTGTAAATTAGTCCGCTCCATCCATTGCTTGTCTGGAAGAAATCGCTCTTTAACGATAAGACCGCCACTTGTACATTGTAATTTTTAATTATGTACTTATGTATTTTCTGTAACATTATGTGGTGTACAATAAAGTATCTATTGTCTTATTTTAATGATACTTCAACGTATGGTACCCATGAGAACTAGCCAAGTCAAACTTTGGGCTTCAAAATAATATTAATTCTAAGTGATAAGAAGAATAAATAATCTTTTAAGTTGTAATAAAATATTTTATGTTGTTGTAAATATTTTTCAGGACTGACCATTGAACTTGGCACCCATTTAGATCTCACTTCTTTTGTCGTTGAAGTCAACTACCAAATCATAGGTAACTATGAGTACATACATCGTAATATTGAACTTGGCTCTCTTTTCACATTTATGTTTTTGATGGGATATCATTGCTTTTTGTACAGTACTTTTTAGTATGTAATAGGTTTAAGACACTCAGTCATAATAAGATTAATACCAAATGATTATATAATTTTTTTGCCCACCCCACTGCTCCACGGCACGGCCGTCGCACCGCGGCCCGTGAGCCTCGCCGTGCTTCGATATACCTATACCTATAATTAATTTAGTACTTATTTATATATAGCATTCATGTGCACTATTGATTTGAATATTGTACCTAATCAATTGATTTTTAAACAATAGTTACTGATAAATTTATCTATATTCACCCAGCTATCTTATACCTACCGCCTACGTGGATGGAAATTTAACTTTTTAGATCATCTGGAACTGGATTAGAATTTCGATCAAAAGAAACCTAAGCCGACAAGACTTGTAATGACGACGACTTGGCGGGGGCACTGCCGTGCCCCCAGATACCGCCACATACCTATAATATTATGACTATACGTTACAGGTACGTAGGTATCTAAAATGTTTACTCCAACTAGCACCTAAGGCGATATACATACATTATTTTTATTGTAAACAATGTTAATATTATTACCTCTATGTTACTGAGCCGCCTTGTGCTGGTGAGTCGATATATTGATAGGTATTTACATAGGATATACAATTTTTACGTAGGTACCAGGAACCTATTTTTATTAGTGACTAGCTGTGCCTAGCTGTTTTACCCGCTATTACAGTTTGGTACAGTAGTGTATATTATGTTATTCCAGGGGTCTAAGCTATATTTTTTATTATACCAAATTTAAAGTCAATCGGCCCACCCGTTTAGGTGTGAAAAAGTAAAAAACATATATCCATACATACGTACAGTAGGTATAAAGTTTGTATTTATATTTATAATTATATTAGTAGGAATAGTGGACTCGCGCGCACTTCGTAGTATCTAACAGAAAATAGCCGCCTACACAAAAATTATAGCAACATGCAACATGTATTGCTTTATGCGTTCCTAGGCGTCCCAAACTTTAATATCATACATTTTTTTTAAATTAATAATAATTTAAAATGATAAAAAATACTAGTTTCTGATTTTTCCCTTTGTTACTACGACATTACCTATCGGGATGCCAAATTTCAGCTTTCTAGGTCATCTGGAACTGGGATATTACTTTTGATCTATCCCTCAGTATGTATTAACTTCACCGATTACTGGTTGTTTATATCTAAATAGCCGTTTGAGCTGTGTTATTGGAATTTGGAACAGAGATATAGTTCGTATATTTAAGTATATGTGCCAAATTTGACTTTTCTATGTGTAATAGTTTTTGTATAACGAGGGTGTAAAAAGTCGTCAAAACGCGCTTTGGACGGTTCGTGTAATATAACACACGGCGCGGTCGCCAGTTCCTTTGCTTGAACTTGGCTTGACTCGCTGCCGCGTGTCTAGATAGATTTGCGATTCACTCCCATAAAAGACAGTAACATTTTGTTAGGTTGATAGACGCAATTTCAAAATGGTTCATAATTTAGAGATGATCATTATAGATTTGCGATTCACTCCCATAAAAGACAGTAACATTTTGTTAGGTTGATAGTCGCAATTTTAAAATGGTTCAGTATTTTGAAAAGACCATTATAAGACCATTTAATAAGGCTGCAGCCTTTTTAATTATTAAATACACAATTTCATCTTGGGCATATTAGCTTTTTCGCTGGCAGTAAGATATATTATTATTTGTGTAGCCTATCTGCAAAACTTTTTAAAACTTAGAATAGTTTGTGCCGGCACATTCAACAATAAAGGTGCACGAGCACACCGTAGTGCAGCGCAGACCACTGGTGGCTCTCTCCAAAAAAGTTAGCAAAAAGTTGAGATCACTACGTACGCGCCCATCCAAATACGTACACGCATAACATTGCTTAACTTCGATGATTACGTTCTTTAAATAGCGCTATTTTTAAATGAATTAATTTTATTAAAAACTAGCAATCCCGGCGAACTCCGTTTCGCCACCAGATGGCTTCGTTTTAAATTTCTGTTGAAATTTTTCCTGAATTTTCTTTGCTATAAACCTCACGGAGCCCGAGACCTTTCCAACGAATGCAAAACCGTGGAAATCGGTTCGTGCGTTCTGGAGTTATAGCGTCAGGAAGGAAAACCCGACTTATTTTTATATAGTAGATTAAAAGTTTTCAGATTTTTTCCTGTATTTAAAATATATGTTAAGGTATGCCAAATTTCATAAACATAGGGTAACGGCAAGTTCTCTATGAATATTGATTTATTCAGAGGGACAAAACATTTTTTGAAGGATAAACGGGTGTATTTTTTCGACTTAAAGTTAAAGTTCTTGTATTAGGATATTTTAAAAAAAGTCTAAGGTTTAACGGAAATTGGGCCGCGAGGTCCCAGTTTGAGGCGAACTACTAGTCTTCTCGGGAACGGGAATAATATGAAAATCTGTAACCGCTTGGCTAATTAAGCTGAAACTTAATGCAAAGGAAGTTTGGCTAACAAGAAAGTACAAGATAGTTTTCAACCCAAAATTCTCACAGAAACGGGAACAATCTTTGTCTATGCCAATATTTAAAAGTGGAAATCTAACTGACATCGCAGGGATAAAACCACTGGACCGATTGACCTAAAATTTGTACAGCGTGTTTTTTTAGGTAACGTAGGCGACCGATAAGAAGGGATTTTGTGAAATTCCCACGGGAACAGGAATAAAATGAAAATCTGTAACCGTTTAGTCCTATCAATCTGAAATTTGGTTTAAAGGTAGTTTCATTACCATGAATGGATTCGAGATCGTTTTCATTCCAAAATATCTATGGGAACGGGAACAAAATGGAAATCTGTGACCGCTACGCCTATAACGCTGAAATTTAGTAAAAAGGTAGTTTGACTATCAGGAAAGGGTTCAAATAGTTTTAATTCCAATGTTTTTTCCCACGGGAATGTGAATAATATGGAAAATTTTAACCACGTGGTAAATTAAGCTGGTATTTAATGCAAGGCTACCAAGAAAGAATACAAGATAGTTTTCAACCCAAAATTCCCACGGGAACGGGAATAATATGAAAAATGTAACCGCTAACCTGAATAGTTTGAAACTTGGTATAGTAGTAGTTTGACTACCAAGGAACGATATGGATTATTTATTCATCCCAATATTCTTATGTAAATTTGGTATAAAAGTTGTTTGATTCCCAAGCTCAAGCGCATGGCCTCATTCTCGCATCGTACGCTCGATTTGCGCATTGTGGATACTTACCAACCTAACTAACATAATATGTGGGACTACACTAAACTCTGTAGGGTAATCTGACTGACTCATCATTATCATAGTAGAGACAAAATTCCTGAACCTAGAATGATAAAATTTGGAATACCTATCCTATAGGTTCTTTTTAATACCTAAAAATTGAATAAGAAAGGATTTTGCGAGAACCAGGATATTTTTATTATCTTTTTGCTGAACTGATAGAGTTGAAATTTGGTATAAAGGTATTTAAGTACCAGGAGAGGATGTAAAATAGTGTTTATCTCAGATATTCCCCTCTTAGAGGGGGAAAAGGGGGCCATTTTTCTCCTATAAAAGTGGGGGTAAATGTTGTATTGAAATTTCTAATACCGCTGGGCCTGAAATTTAGTAGGTACGAGTATAAAGGTAGTTTGTATAGGTACCAAAATAGCACATAGGATAGTTTTTATATGTTAGAAATCCCCTTTTTAGAAGGGGAACAGTGGTGAAGTTTGTATGTGTTATCTATATTCGTTAGGCCAATTAAGCTTTTTTTACTTCTACAAAGGTTAGTTTAAGTACCAGGAAGGACACAGAATAGCTTTTATCCGAGAAACCGCCTTCAGAGAGGAAACCAGGCATTCAAGAGTTTGTACAAGGAATCAGTATCCGTCGAACTGACGTAGTTTTATTTGGTTTTAACACAGTTTGAGTCCTGGGACAGAGCATAGGATAGTTTTTATCTCTGAAATCTTTTTAGTATCTTCAAACATTGTAAAGGCCGCGGCAGTGGCCGATGAAGCGCCAGAAGCTACTAGAATATTTTAAGATAGAAATATCATAAATAGGATCACAAGTTGTAAAAAAATGAGACTAAATTCATGTTAAAATGCGAATTTAATGTTCGTGATCATTGTCTATTTCTAGCAATATTTTACTAAATCTGTAGATTTTTCATTGAAATATTTATTGCGTAGGTCTTATTATTTCATTTTATTTTTTTATTCATAATGGCACCCGAAGCGAAGCGAGGACGGGCCGCTAGTCTCATATAAATGTATAGGATTACAAAGTTACATTTGCAGTCAATGGTTAAAATTGTGTAATATCCAACTTATTAATTCAAAATATATTTAAGGCATAGTATATGTACATGTGAGTGTGTATATGTGTCGTAAATCGTCAGTTATGATCAGGCGATATCTAGCGTGGCCAACTAAAATAAGAGCCCAACCAAACTATTAGAAGAGATCGACATACCGCCTTTACTACAAGCTTTTATTTACTTTCACCTGTCGGTCTGTCTGTCTGTAATTAAATCTTGCAAGTTTAATTAGGCCCACTTCCCGGTATAATATTATGATGCATTGGACTAAGAGTGAACGCACACGTATCTAGATGGCGCTGACTGTATTTTAAAACGCGCTTACGGTTTGTATTTCTGATAACCTTATAATATAGCGTTTCTACAAAAATAAGTGAAATCCCACCAAAAACATTCTGTAAAAAACTAGCCAAGTCTCGATGGAGCTGCTTGTTTATCTCTAAAAAGTAATGAAATCTAGACAAAGTCGTGCCAAGTATAAGGTTCCTTACTGCGATTTCTTTATTATTATAGTTAATGTTGTGTGACTTGGCCGTTGAAGGGTACACAAGGGTATTATACCAGGTGCTCCATGACACTATTGCACCAATCTGTCCGCTACCCATTCACGATAGAAAATTTCCACTTGGAAAACGTTGATTGGATAACCAGTTAATTGTAGGCTTGATAAAGCTGCGTATTTCAATAATACTTATGTTTAGGCGATCCAAGTGTCATGGAGCATCTGGTTTTGTACCATTGTGTACCCTTCAACGGCCAAGTCACACAACATTAACTATAATAATAAATAAAGAAATCGCAGTAAGGAACCTTATACTTGGCACGACTTTGTCTAGATTTCATTACTTTTTAGAGATAAACAAGCAGCTCCATCGAGACTTGGCTAGTTTTTTACAGAATGTTTTTGGTGGGATAAGATTTACCACACACTACACATTTGCGGTGTTATGCGCGAGTTCCGACTCATGATGAGCCGATAACTCTTCAGTCTCTTCGTGAAATAGGCACTAAGAATTACGAACGTTAACTGTACGAAATGAACCAAAAACTATAACAAACTAAAATCTATAGAATATAAACTAAAAACACGGCTGTCCAGTGCAGAAATTCGAATGTTTAAAGCAGAAAAAAAGATAATTTTCTCAAGTTACAAAATATAAACAAATAACAATGTCATGTTGAATTTGTCAATTTTAATTTTGTTTTTTTTTTTATTGTCAATGTTCAAAGGTCAAAGGAGGTGTGTATAAGAAAAAATAAACTATTTTTTATGTTGGTACTTGCTTCCTTGCGTTGGTAACGTGACTCCAATGAATCTCATACATTTTTTCAATGTATGGAAGTTATTGGAGACTGGTGGCTATCTGCCACGGCTGCAACTATTATCGCCTGTGCTTTGTTTTCTATTTTTCCATTTTGACTCGTAGTGGCGTCTGTCATAAAATTTTCGTTTTCGATAGCTTGCATGCACTCATTTTCCCGCAGGATACTTTTCAATCGAAATGCCTATGTACTAAAGCAATCTCCGCTGAAGGGCACGATGTTGTATTTATTGTTTTCTTTTGTAAAAGCCATTTTTACTAATTTTTTCTCGAACACGTGCACGCCGTTATTGTCCACTCTTATTACGCACTTGAAGCGGGCTCTGGGCCCATAACTATTAATTATTATTATTATGGTCAACAAACTACTTCAATTAAAGTCTCTTTTATATTTAAACACTGGTTTTAATCTTTATAATTATTAATTTATTCTTACGACGCCATGTTACACTTTTGGAGGTTTTTACCAGAGCCCCATTGACAGCTATAATGTTGCCATAGTAAAACTTAAAACTACTAACTCTAATAGATGAGTGTGTGGGTTGCTATTCAACATTTATCTTCTAATTAGTCCAAACAAAGTTCCTATAAGTTACCTATTTTTTCTGCTTTCGACTTTTCCATCCACAATCATTTTTTACTGGACTAATATTAACATGGGCCTATCCTCAATCCACGCTCAGTGCGTGAAGCGTATTAGGTCATGAGTCATGTCGGTCGGTCGTCGTCTCTTAAGTTGGTCGGACGTCTCAGGAGTGTTTCTTGATTATATTTTTCATTTATTTATCTATTTTGTCGAAAAGTTGTGCGCTAGTCAGTGAAAGTGAATTTATCGGTCCCTCTCGTTTATTCCTTGGTGATTCTCCGTGCTGGCCCGCGGCCATCTTTGGTTGTGTCGGACTTCTCGCTCTTCAGGGCGGCCCGTGGACTGACGTCATTGCCGTTGCGTGTGAGTGCTGTGTTTCGCTTTGGCTGTCACTGTCACTGTTACCGAGGACAGATTGTCGCTACTGACTTTTTGCCTAAGTCCGGAGTCCGGATTCGAACCCGCAACGCGCCGCGACGCGTCGAGTGGGTCCGTGCGCTGTGCCGCTGAGCTGCGCAGACACAGGCCGCTGGCTCCAATATTAGCGACCACTATAGGCGCTTAGCAATTAGCACTGCTTTGCTATAATATTTCGACCAGGATCAAAAATAATTCTTTATAACTCCGCTTCGTGTGCTTTGCTATTAATTAACTATGGCTGCTAAATGTGGTGCTTGCGGGAAGTACCTACGGCCAACAGAAAGCGTTGAATGCAGCAAGTGCCCGCGCTCCTACCATAAAGGGTGTGTAGGTCTACAAGACGTCGATGCCGTGGGAAAGAAGTGGGTTTGTCCCGAATGTAAGAGAGGGCAGCCGAAGGGGGACAACACAAATACCCCAGTGAAAGGAACGACTATCCCCCCCGCATCATCCCTCCCTTGCGAGCCAATCCCTGGCAACCCTAATCAGGTTCTGGTATCACACTCAGTCATAAATACAGACGAGGTAATGAGAGAGATTCGTGAGTTCCGGGCGGAATTCCGGAGCTACCGGGAAAGCATGGGGCAGCGAATGGATGCACTCGAGCAGCGAATTGTGGCGGTCGAACAGAGGGAGTCGTCGCCCGCACAAGATGATGTGGCCGAGCTAAAGGTGCAGGTGGCATTGCTAAAATGCGAGGTAAACGATCGAGAACAGGAACTGCTGTTGTCAGACTTGGACATCGGGCACCTGCCCGAGTCTCACGGAGAAAACGTCGGACATGTGGTGACAGTCCTGGCCGCTAAACTGGGGGTCCCCATAGAAGAGCGGGACATCGTTTTCGCTGAACGAGTCGGGCGCGCCGATCACCAGGGCGGGCCGGACGAGGCCGCGGCGGGACGCCCGCGCCGTGTCATCGTGCGCCTAGCGCGCCGCGCCCTCAGAGACCGGCTGCTGCAGGCTGCGCGCGTGCGCCGCACGCTCACCTCTGCTGATCTTGGGCTGGCGGGGCCGTCTCGCCGCTTATATATCAACGAGCGGCTCACAAAAACGAACCGGCAGCTATTCCATAGCGTCCGTGAGGAGTGTCGCGCGCGCCAGTGGCGCTACGCCTGGACGAAGCAGGGTCGTGTCTTCGTCCGCCAGGGGGATGGCAAACAGGTTTTCCTGATTCGCCCGGGTACTGATATAAAGCGGGTTTTTGTTACCAGAAATGTTTGACGAGTTAAGCAAAAATTCACTAACTATAACAATCACGCTTATGTTGGTCCAGTTACTCCGTACTCATTTTTTGTCATTATTGCATAGTTATAATATAAATGTAAACTCAGGCGAGCTATTACATTGTAAACACAGGTTCTGGTTATGTATTTTTTCTAATGAATTATTAATACTGGGTTATTTACTACTGAGAGGCATAGTAATGAAAGTTGTTTTTTGTTGTAATGTTATTTTTCATATCTTTTATATTTTGCTCCTTTGTAATATATTTATAATAAATTTATTTAAACATATAATTTTTATATATTATATAATTACTAACTATTACGAATACTACGAATTACGAACATTGTTTATCCTGATGTTACATATTATGTTTGTTATTCGCTTACATTTATCATAGCTACATATTATAACAACAGCATACAACAACAATATACCTTTTTTTTATCTACAGTTCACAATAATTTCGTTTATACTTATTTATAATTGTATTTCGTTTATACTTATAGTACATTACATTCTTTAAATATGTTATTATATAGTAATGACTAAGAATACATTGTTGAAAGTTGGTCTATTAAACGCAGGCTCTTTAAATACAAACCAAGACGATTTCATAGTCAAAATGAGTAGGCATAGTGTAGACATAATGGCAATCAATGAAACTTGGTTGCGTGCGGGGGCGGGGGGAGATGAATGCGCACCTGTGGTACCCGGATATAGATTGCGTCACATCCCGCGGCCGGCGGTGGTCCGTCGCGGCCGTGGCGGTGGGGTTGGATTTTATATTAAGCAAGGAATTAATGCGCGTACGCATCCTCACCCTTGCGACCACAAGTATAAGTCAATTGAGCAAATGTGGATTACCATAAGGGCTACGGGCAAAAAGATTGCAATTGGTACGGCTTATCGACCCCCCTGGCTTGACGTGGAGCTTTTTCTAGACGCTGTATCAGAATCAATTACCTCTGTTTCAAACTGTGACAATATAATATTGTTAGGAGATTTCAATATAAATATGTTAAATAAAAGTGACAGTAAAACCAAGACACTACAAAGTTTCCTGGATTGCTTAAATTTAATTCAAATTGTGACATTAGCCACGCATCACACTAACACCAGTCAAACGCTTATTGATGTTGTTTGTACCGACTTGAAAGCAAAATCACTTATGGTAGAGACTTTTTCGGCGTCTATATGTGGTCATTCTTTTGTTATATGTGAATTTAAAATTAAGCGTGAAAAAATAGCCCCCCGTAAAGTCTCGTATAGACCTTTAAAAGATGTGTGCGTGAATGATTTTAATGATTGTATAAACCGAATCAAATGGGAACATATATATACTTACAGTGATGTGAATGAGATGGTAAGTTTTTGGAACAGCAATCTACTCGCATTATTTGATATGTTGGCGCCAATTAAAACTGTCACTTTTAAAGATCAGAACTATCCTTGGATTACTGACAATATTAAATTTATGATGCGTTTACGGGATGAAGCATTAGAAGTATACAGGAACACTAAATTGCACAATAAAAAAGAATACTATAAACAATTAAAGTCGTTAGTATTGCAATCGATGTATTTTGAAAAAGTGGCTTATTATAAACAAAACATTAATAATAAAATTAAATGCCCTAAGATCCTATGGAAAAATTTAAAGTCTACCCTACTTCCGTCAAATAAAAATTACGAGTTGCCAGCGCATTTTAATGATGCGGATCGTATTAATGATCATTTTTTGCAAGTTCCTGGCCAACCTAGTGTTACAATATCGCAACTGACGTTTTACGAGTTTAATAGATTAAATACCGAGAGCAATTTTAAGATTAGTTGTACTACAGCGAGTGCTATATATAAAATTATAAAAAATTTGAAAACGAATGCCGAAGGTTGTGATCGAATAACACTGAATATGCTGTTGATGTCACTGCCACAAACGTTAGATGCTTTGACGTCTATAATTAACACCTCAATAAGCACTAGTACTGTTCCATCCTTGTGGAAAATTGCTATAGTTCGTCCGCTGCCAAAAGTAACCCTTCCCGCTGAGACCAAAGACCTGAGGCCTATCAGCATTTTACCTTGCGTCTCTAAGGTTTTGGAGAAGGTTGTTTGCCTACAATTGACCTCTTTTCTCGAAAAGGCTAATATTCTTCCGAGTTTGCAATCGGGTTTCAGGAAGCGACGCGGTACAACCACGGCTCTATTGGATGTTACGGATAACATATTAGCGGCTCAAGATGTTGGTATGTGTACTCTTCTAGTATTATTAGATTATTCCCGCGCGTTTGACGCTATTAATACCACACTTTTACTTTCAAAACTAAGTTATTATGGGTTTCATCCAGCCACTGTGAAATGGTTCCATAGTTATTTAAGTGATAGGTATCAGTATGTGGAGTTACGTCATAGTGGTGACACATGCATTTCCTCTGCCCGGAAAGAATTAAAAAGAGGAGTCCCGCAGGGATCAATATTAGGACCTATTTTATTTATTTTATATTGTGCGGATATCGTTCAAAATATAGTAAACTGCAGATATCATATATATGCAGATGATATTCAAATATATATTAGTTTTAAACCAGATGATCTAGACAACGCTGTAAGAGCTATGAGTGAAGATCTCGATAGAATTGTAGAGTGGTCGACAAGGAATTGTTTGGTTCTTAATCCAGATAAAACAAAGTTTTTGCTATTAGGAAGTAGATCTCAACTAATTTCTCTACCTAGTGTTGTCAATATCACAATTATGGGAAAAACTATCGAGCGGATATATGAAGCCCGAAACCTAGGCCTTATCGTAGATGCTGAGCTTCGATTTGAAAAACATATAACTCAATCCGTACAAAACTGCTTTTTCAAATTGAAAACTCTATATAAATTGAGGCCGTACATCTCGGAGGAGCTGCGTATACAGCTGGTAGAGTCCCTCGTGTTGTCTAGGCTTAACTATGCTGATATTGTCTACGGTCCTAGGCTGCTGGCGCGTACGCAGAAACTGATACAGCGTCTACAAAACGCCTGTGCGAGATTTTGTTTTGAGATATCTGCCAGAAGCCATGTAACACCATTCCTAAACAGGCACTACATACTCAAAATGAAATCTAGACGCAAGTTTCACCTGGCGTGTCTATTATTTGATGTTATTAAAACAGGACACCCGTCATATCTTCATGATAAGCTCAAGTGGTTTGACGATAAGAGACAGTGCTCAAGGAGGCAACTCTCCCTTCAGCTATGCTGCCCGCGACACCGTACGGCGGCCTTTCGGGGCAGCTTTCGGTACGCGGCAACCAAATGTTGGAATAATTTGCCTCCCCCTATCAGACAGTTAAAAACTTTAAACAGCTTCAGAAATTCTCTCAAAAAATTCCTTATTAGTTCTCAAAGGCTGCATGGGAATATTGATGTTGATGCTTCCTTTATTTAATTTTTACTTACATACAATATATTTATTGATAAATAAAATGTATTTATTATATACATGCCTCTTTTTTTATTTTTATATTTATTTATTTTATCATGAAAATTTATTTACACCTACTTATTTTAATTTAATACCTTATAATATATATATTATACATTAAAGTATTCATTGAACATATTATTGTAATTGCCTCTATTTTGTAAAAATATAATGTTAGTGTTTGTATGATACGCACGACGCACATGCACACCCTGCAAACTGTAAAATTTTCTTTGTTTGTTACTTTCTTTGTTTACAATTGGATATTTACCTTTTGATTATTATTGTTATTTTTTTTTCTTTACGTAAGGACCACCGACCTTACCGATGGGGGCTGCCAGAATACCAGCGCTGTGTGTTTCACTGGTCACACGCAGCACAACGCTGAGGCAGGTCCCATTCGGCGGCTTAGTCTATGTATTGCATTACTGTAATTTGTTTATCGTCTAAAATGTATTTTATGGGCCGTCGAATAAACATGTTTCTTTCTTTCTTTCTTTCTTTCTTTCATGAATCATTTTGTACATTTTGTGATAAGACTTTGACATACGCGTAGATACCTCATACCTATTGCAAATTTAGATGTGGAGTCATCTGCTAACTGCTCCCCTGATGGGACACTCATCACTCAACAGAGGGTGTACATTCAATACAAAGTCATTATTATTATTACCAGGAGAGCGTCTTGCTCTTATTACATTAAGATATAGGCATGAGTGTGCAGCGAGGGGCGCAAGATAAACGATTGTTTCTGCGGTTCCACAGACTCTACAGTCTCTCCTTTTCTTAATAAAACAAAATCAACTTAATTGTAACAAAACAATAGTTATTTGTTATACAAGAGTGCAAAGTTGCTTTTTTACCGCGTGCTCAGTTTGTATGACCGAGCAAGCGAAGGATTCTAAAATTAAATCACTCGCTTCGCTCGTGATTTAATAATTAGAATTCTGAGCGTTAGCGAGGGAATCAAAAGAGCACAAGGTCAAAAATCTTTGCACTCGAGTGTGACACATAATTTTTCATCCCCCCTCAGCGACGAAATAACTCAATGCTTAAAGTTTTTTTTTAAATTATTCTCACCATGGATGCGCACAGTGTTGCCAGTGCACTATCTTCAAAAATAACCAGTATTTAATTTTAATTTACGTAGGTACGCTTACTTAGAGTCCTTTTCACGAAAGAGGTCCCACGGAATTTAGCGGAACAAATTTTTTTATTCTTTAGGATAGGTTTAGGTTAGTTTGGGGTAAAAAAAAAAAAAAAAAAAAAAAGGTTAGTTTGGGGAAACCCCCGCAGCGTGTACGTCCTCGATCGTCTCTCCCGAGCAACGGAGTGGCAGACCGGGGAACGGCTAAAGCGCGCTGTGCATTCGCAGATTTCACTGGTGTTTGCTGTGATCGAGGTGTCAAGATGCCAAAAAAAGCTGAGCGGGACGCCTCCGGGCGTTTTGCGAAGGGCCCTTCCTTCTAAGGGCCAAACCAAAGGCCCTTCTCAGGGCCAATCCAAGGGCCCTTCTCAGGGCCAATCCAAGGGCCCTTCTCAGGGCCAACCAAAAGGCCCTTCTCAGGGCCAAACCTCCGACGCGCAAGCGTCGACTAGCCGCGCACCATCTGCGGCTAGTGTGGATGTACCGGTTCGGATGTCGGACGCCCCGTCCGACTCCGAGGCTGAATCCGTGGCGGGACGGGTCATTCCGTCTCCGGAGGTGCTGGAGGCTCTAGCGGAGCCGCTAGTTGGTGCCTTATGGGCGCCTACATCTCGGAGGAAACAGCGGTGCGACTTGTCGCCGTCACCCTAGGTGTCCTCCACCGAGGGTGAGTTGATGGAACCTCCGCCTCTGAAGGTTTTCATAAACCGCAGGGCGGAGTTCCGCAAAACCGAGGCTGGAAAGGCTCAGGTCGAGCAGACGGTGGAGCAAATGGCTCGCGACCTGGACGCCTCAATGACGTCGTTGGGCACGGTTGGGGAACAGCCTGCCGACGTGCTCCTTGGGCAGGCCAAGAAGTGCCTGCTCATAAATAAAGAGGTGGCAGCGAGATCCGGTAGTCTCAAGGGGGGCTTTGTAAAAAGCTTCAACTTGACGACCCGGGTCGTCGCGGAGATAGTGGAGGCTCTCGCCAGCAGGAGCTCCACTTCGAAGGTGGCAGTCTTGAAGGCGGAGAACGTCCGCCTTCGGACGGAGGTGGCGGGACTGCGTAACGCGGTGGAAATGCTCCGGGTCGAGATGGCGCGGAACAGGGAGCCTCCTGCGCTTTCACCGCCCTCGCCGACGCCGGCTCCCCGGAGGGTTTCTCCGATGCTCTCCGAGCGAGCGTCTCCTCCTGCCCTGTCGCAGGAAGAGTTCGCCAGGGGTATCATGGTCCAGGTCGGGACCATGGTCAACGCCCGGCTCGGGGAAGTGGAGAGTCGCCTCCTTCCGGCGCAGCGGGTGGCGCCTCCACTCGCGGCCAGAGAGAGGGCTGCAGCTGCAGCCGCGGCTCAACAGCCGAAGCCCGGGCCATCCACCGCCCCTGTGCCGGTGACTGCCCCTCCCGAGAAGCAACAGGGCAAGGGAAAGGCGGCAGCAGCCGCTACTCCTAAGCCTACGCCTCGCCCCCTTCCTCCAGCCCCACGGGCCTTGACTGCTTCGTGGTCGGCGGTGGCCCAACCTGGCGTGTCCAATGCTGCCCCGCAGCCTGCCTCGGCGCCTGTGCCGGAAGCCGGTTGGACAGTGGTTGGTAAGCGCGGTAGCAAGCGTACCGCCGCGCCGGTGCCTTCCAGGGAGGTAGAGAGGTGGAAGGAGGAAGCCAAGGAGGCACTGCTCGAGAGGTGGAGAACGCGTCTGGCCCACCCTCGAGCAGGCAGCTGGACAGTGGTGGCAGTCCGTCCACTACTCCAGCAGTGGACGGACAGAGAGCATGGGTCCTTGACCTTCCGGCTCGTGCAGGTGCGCCCCGGGCACGGATGCTTCGGAAAGTACTTGCACTACGTAGCCGGCAGGCAACCGACCACTGTGGTAGCGACGTGGATACGGCGCAGCACACACTGGAGGAGTGCCCAGCTTGGGTCAGTGAGCGCCGTGCCCTCGTCGCTGTTATGGGGGGCGAACTCTCGCTGGCAACCATGGTAAGAGCCATGGTTGCGAGCGGGGAGTCGTGGCAGGCCGCGGTTTCGTTCTGCGAGAGTGTCATCTCGCAGAAGGAGATCGCGGAACGCGAACGGGAGGTCACCACCGACCTCCCGATGCGTGCCCGGAGAAGGGGGCGTCGGAGGCGTATCTTCCACGCCCTTCTCCAGCCCCCATAACCTGGGTCTAGGCGGCGAGTACGGGGGTACTCGTCGCCGCAAGCACAGACCCACGAGGTGGCGCGCGCGGTGTTTCCGCGCGCCCCTTGAGAGGGTGGGGTAAAACTCCTCTTCACCCCACCGCGGAGGGGTCCTCCTGTCAGTGAGGACCAAACGCCGTCGGGGCCGCGGATGAATGCTTCGGCGTACCCGTTGCCCCGGCATTATGGCGTCCCGCAGGAACACCCCCAGGTTTTTTAGTGGGTATCCCCGCTTCCACCTTTGGCGGGGGAGTCCCACATAAGTATTATTGAAATACGCAGCTTTATCAAGCCTACAATTGACTGGTTATTCAATCAACGTTTTCCAAGTGGAAATTTTCTATCGTGAATGGGTAGCGGACAGATTGGTGCAATAGTGTCATGGAGCACCTGGTATAATACCCTTGTGTACCCTTCAACGGCCAAGTCACACAACATTAACTATAATAATAAAGAAATCGCAGTAAGGAACCTTATACTTGGCACGACTTTGTCTAGATTTCATTACTTTTTAGAGATAAACAAGCAGCTCCATCGAGACTTGGCTAGTTTTTTACAGAATGTTTTTGGCGGGATTTCACTTATTTTTGTAGAAACGCTATATTATAAGGTTATCAGAAATACAAACCGTAAGCGCGTTTTAAAATACAGTCAGCGCCATCTAGATATGTACGTGTGCGTTCACTCTTAGTCCAATGCATCATAAAAATATTATCCCATCAATAACATAAATGTGAAAAGAGAGCCAAGTTCAATATTTCGATGTACTTATGTACTCATAGTTACCTATAATTTGGTAGTTGACTTCAACGACAAAAGAAGTGAGATCTAAATGGGTGCCAAGTTCAATGGTCAGTCCTGAAAAATATTTACAACATAAAATATTTTATTACAACTTAAAAGATTATTTCTTCTTATCACTTAGAATTAATATTATTTTGAAGCCCAAAGTTTGACTTGGCTAGTTAGTAAGTACATAATTAAAATTAAAATGTACAAGTGGCGGTCTTATCGTTAAAGAGCGATTTCTTCCAGACAACCAATGGATGGAGGGGACTAATTTACACGATAAAAGACGGTGGCGCACTAATTAGCATTAAGTGCGTTTAATAGTGATCAAGCTAAAGTTAAGAGAGTACCTACCTAGTATATTATGAGAACTGGCCAAGTCAGTCTTTAGGTTTCAAAATAATATTAATTCTAAGTGATAAGAAGAAATAATCTTTTAAGTTGTAATAAAATATTTTATGTTGTAAATATTTTTCAGGACTGACCATTGAACTTGGCACCCATTTAGATCTCACTTCTTTTGTCGTTGAAGTCAACTACCAAATTATAGGTAACTATGAGTACATAAGTACATCGTAATATTGAACTTGGCTCTCTTTTCACATTTATGTTTTTGATGGGATTAACTTCACCGATTACTCGATGTTTATATCTAAATAACCGTTTGAGCTGTGTTATTGGAATTTGGAACAGAGATATAGTTCGTATATTTAAGTATATGTGCCAAATTTGACTTGTCTATGTGTAATAGTTTTTGTATAACGAGGATGTAAAAAGTCGTCAAAACGCGCTTTGGACGGTTCGTGTAATATAACACACGGCGCGGTCGCCAGTTCCTTTGCTTGAACTTGGCTTGACTCGCTGCCGCGTGTCTAGATACCGGGAAGTGGGCCTAATTAAACTTGCAAGATTTAATTAGAGACAGACAGACAGACCGACAGACAGATAGTCAGACAGGTGAAAGTAAATAAAAGCTTGTAATAAAGGCGGTATGTCGATCTCTTCTAATAGTTTGGTTGGGCTCTTGTGATAGATTCGTTATAGGTTAGCCTTAGACCACGATATCGCCTGATCATAACTGACGATTTACGACACATATACACACACATACATATACTATGGCTTTATATATATTTTTAATTAATAAGTTGGATATTACACAACTATTTTAACCATTGAATGCAAATGTAACTTTGTAATCCTATACTCAAACTCAAACTCAAAATTCATTTATTCAAATAGGCTACAATGGAGCACTTTTGCAAGTCAATTTTACATTTTATTTTAATATTCTACCGCTCATTCGCAAGGCACCTCTATGAGAAGAATGAGCAAGAAACTCATAGGGATTGATTTTTTTAAATATGTGTTTACAATTATTATCTTGGTTACATAATTTATTTACAGGTGGTTGCAGAGGTTTCCAGGCATCTTTGTCTTCTATGTATTGGCTAATTTTATAATAGGCTTTCTTTTGTAATATGTCTTTAACACGGCTTTTGAATTTACCTTCTGTGAGCCCCGTTATTTCATCAGGGATTTTATTATAAAAACGTACACAATTCCCTAAAAATGATTTATGGCTCGTTTTGGACAATCTGAATCGAGGTACAGCTAACTTATTCTTATTTCTAGTATTAAAGCTATGAGTGTCACTATTTAACTTGAATTTATCTAAATTTTTTCTGACATACCTACATAATATTTTCGTAAATGTACAAAGATGGTAGGGTCAGTATATTTATCTCTTTAAAGAGCTCCTTTAAAGAGTCTCTTGGGCGCATCTCATAGATGGCACGAATTGCACGCTTTTGCAGTATGAAAATAGTCTCGATATCTGCTGCTGACCCCCACAGTAAAATACCGTATGACATTAAACTATGGAAATATGCAAAGTAAACTAATCTCGCTGTAGCTACATCTGATAGTTGCCTGATTTTATACACCGCATATGCTGCAGAGCTCAATTTCCCTGACAATACATTAATATGATTACCCCATTGTAGCTTAGAATCTATATTCATGCCAAGGAACAAAGTTGCATTGTCAAGCTTTAGTATTTCACCGTCAAGAACTATATTAGATTCTATGTACCTAACGTTAGGTAATGAAAATTTCAGACATTTAGTCTTTTTCGCATTCAATAACAGATTGTTAGCTGCAAACCATTTAGATATTACTATTAACGCGTTATTTACATGTATAAGCTCACTATCTTTCCTATCCACTTTAAATATTAGCGAGGTATCATCGGCAAATAAAACGATGTCTGCTAGGTCTTTAACCATGTAAGGGAGATCATTTATATATGCCAGAAACAAGAATGGACCAAGGATTGACCCCTGTGGCACTCCTATTCTAACAGGACGGCTTGATGAAATGACACCGCCAATATCCACTTTCTGCTGTCTGTCTGACAAGTAAGATATACATTTATATGAGATTACAAAGTTATTTATGCAGATTAATTATCTCGAAAACAAGACAGAAATCGTATGTTTTTTTAGTTTTCCTATGGTTTATACAATAAATTCTAAGTATGTACCAAATTTCAGCTCTCTCAGTTTATGGGAAGTACTAGTACTATTTTGATGATCATGAGTGAGTGAGTGAGTGTCGTAAATGCGAAACTTTGCTTTCGCTTAACTTCGGAACTTAATGACCTACAGACTTGAAATTTTGGATTTTAAGTATGTAATTATAGCTTACTGGATGACGAAAATTTCTGTGTTCTGGTCTTATCCAGAGGTTCTCAAATAGGGGCCTGAAAATGCGGCGAAATGGTTCCTGTAAAGGATGGTATGGTACGGCAGTGCTTGCTTCGCGCTCGACTTGGCGGGGGCACTACCGTGCCCCCAGATGTGTTACTCTGTTTATTATTAGTTTTTCCATTAATTTACCGAACACATTGATAAGTCCTATCGGGCGATAAGCTGAGATGTCTGTATGGTCGGTCTTATTTGGTTTGGGGATGATCTTTGCTGTCGCGATTTTCCAGGGGGTGGGGAAATGTGCGCTTCGAAGGCAGTGGTTCAAAAGTTTTGTGATGATATCTGGGAAGTTTGTAGTGAAGAATAAACATATATCCGACTAGCTGACCCGCGCGCACATCGTAGCGCGTGACAGTAAATTATTCATATATTAATGAATTTGATGCAGACCATTTAATTCGATTTCCAATTCCACGGAAAAGAGGGATTCAATTCACGGGTTTTCTGCGACTTAATGGGCGTAGAATTAGTAAAGGCTGGCAAACCTTGCCAATATGTAACTACGATCGAATCACCTACTATTCAAAATGTCTATTGGACGTTTCGCCTACGTTCATAATAACTATTGGTTGAAATCAATATTGGACGATTCGCCTACGGTTAACTCAGCTACGGTCGATTGAGCTATGGTTGATTCAACTATTGGACGATTTGCCTACTTTTGACCGAACTAACGGACGGTTCACGTATTTTTAGACCATGTTTCCGGCTGCTAGTCAGGTATGACAGCTAAAAAATACTTGTTTATAGTACAGAATTCAGAAACGTGTTGTTTTTGATACCTGAATGATTTCTATCTGTAGGTGCGCAGACAGCTTATTATGCCACTTTGCCATGATGAGGTAGATGAAATAAGATGCCAAAATGCCTGAAGATGCCATGACACAGGATAAATAATTCAGTAATAAGAAAAATATCTGGCGCTTCGCCGGCCGCTGCCGCGGCACGCTCGCTTCGCATTGTGGTCACTGTTCAAACCTAACCTAACCAACAGATTTCGGTTTGCCCTGAATACTGTACTAAAAACACGCGTAGCAAAGAATTTATAAACCGTAGGTGAGTCGTCCATAGTTGAATTAACCAATATATCAAATGAACATTGGCCGAATCGCCCATTAGTTCACATGCCCATAGTTTAATCAACCGCAGGCGAGTTGCACTGTAAGCGAGTCGTCCAATATGTGAAATGAACTTATGCGAATCGACCGTAGTTATATCGACCGTAGTTGAAACGACCGTAGGTATTATGAAACGTAACCCGTCCATGCGGGCAAAGCCATGAGAATAAGCTAGTGACTGATGTATCTGTATAACGTACAGCCTCAACCGCTAGCTGGATTGGGTTGAAATTTGGAACATAGAAAGGTTTCATGACGTAGACCACTGCTAACAGAAGCGGGTGCCACGCAGCGACGGGCGGACGTCGCGATAGTTTTTTGCAAGTATTTAGTGTAATTTACGTTATTTACTTTTGACGTATGTATACATAATATAATAAATTATATAAAACTAGCAATCCCGGCGAACTCCGTTTCGCCACCAGATGGCTTCGTTTTAAATTTTTGTTGAAATTTTTCCTGAATTTTCTTTGCTATAAACCTCACGGAGCCCGAGACCTTTCCAACGAATGCAAAACCGTGGAAATCGGTTCGTGCGTTCTGGAGTTATAGCGTCAGGAAGGAAAACCCGACTTATTTTTATATAGTAGATGTCAAAAAAATAGCATGCGATATTATGCTGTTTTTGAGGTAAGTTAGTAAGAAGTTATTTTTTATTTTTAAAAGTATTCTGCTGAAGTAAGAGTGCGAGTAAGAGACCGAGTAAGAGTCCAAGTAAGAGTCCAAGTAAGCGTCCGAGTAAGAGTGCAAGTGAGAAACTGAGTAAGAATTCGAGTAAGACTGCGTGTAAGTGTCCGAGTAAGACTGCGAGTAAGAGTCCGAGTAAGAGTGCGAGTAAGAGCCCGAGTAAGAGTTTGAGTAAGAGTGCGAGTAAGAGACCGAGTAAAAGTCCGAGTAAGAGTGCAAGTGAGAGACCAAGTAAGTGTGTGAGTAAGAGTCCAAGTCTTGTCTCTTGTCTTGTCTCTTGTCTTGTCTCTTGTCTTGTCTCTTGTCTTGTCTCTTGTCTTGTCTCTTGTCTTGTCTCTTGTCTTGTCTCTTGTCTTGTCTCTTGTCTTGTCTCTTGTCTTGTCTCTTGTCTTGTCTCTTGTCTTGTCTCTTGTCTTGCCTCTTGTCTTGTCTCTTGTCTTGTCTCTTGTCTCTTGTCTTGTCTCTTGTCTTGTCTCTTGTCTTGTCTTGTCTCTTGTCTTATCTCTTGTCTTGTCTCTTGTCTTGTCTCTTGTCTTGTCTCTTGTCTTGTCTCTTGTCTTGTCTCTTGTCTTGTCTCTTGTCTTGTCTCTTGTCTTGTCTCTTGTCTTGTCTCTTGTCTTGTCTCTTGTCTTGTCTCTTGTCTTGTCTCTTGTCTTGTCTCTTGTCTTGTCTCTTGTCTTGTCTCTTGTCTTGTCTCTTGTCTTGTCTCTTGTCTTGTCTCTTGTCTTGTCTCTTGTCTTGCCTCTTGTCTTGTCTCTTGTCTTGTCTCTTGTCTCTTGTCTTGTCTCTTGTCTTGTCTCTTGTCTTGTCTTGTCTCTTGTCTTGTCTCTTGTCTTGTCTCTTGTCTTGTCTCTTGTCTTGTCTCTTGTCTTGTCTCTTGTCTTGTCTCTTGTCTAGCTCTTGTCTTGTCTCTTGTCTTGTCTCTTGTCTTGTCTTGTCTCTTGTCTTGTCTCTTGTCTTGTCTCTTGTCTTGTCTTGTCTCTTGTCTTATCTCTTGTCTTGTCTCTTGTCTTGTCTCTTGTCTTGTCTCTTGTCTTGTCTTGTCTCTTGTCTTGTCTCTTGTCTTGTCTCTCTTGTCTTGTCTCTTGTCTTGTCTCTTGTCTTGTCTTGTCTCTTGTCTTGTCTCTTGTCTTGTCTCTTGTCTTGTCTCTTGTCTTGTCTCTTGTCTTGTCTCTTGTCTTGTCTCTTGTCTTGTCTCTTGTCTTGTCTCTTGTCTTGTCTCTTGTCTTGTCTCTTGTCTTGTCTCTTGTCTTGTCTCTTGTCTTGTCTCTTGTCTTGTCTCTTGTCTTGTCTCTTGTCTTGTCTCTTGTCTTGTCTCTTGTCTTGTCTCTTGTCTTGTCTCTTGTCTTGTCTCTTGTCTCTTGTCTCTTGTCTTGTCTCTTGTCTTGTCTCTTGTCTTGTCTCTTGTCTTGTCTCTTGTCTTGTCGCTTGTCTTGTCTCTTGTCTTGTCTCTTGTCTTGTCTCTTGTCTTGTCTCTTGTCTTGTCTCTTGTCTTGTCTCTTGTCTTGTCTCTTGTCTTGTCTCTTGTCTTGTCTCTTGTCTTGTCTCTTGTCTTGTCTTGTCTCTTGTCTTGTCTCTTGTCTTGTCTTGTCTCTTGTCTTGTCTCTTGTCTTGTCTCTTGTCTTGTCTCTTGTCTTGTCTCTTGTCTTGTCTCTTGTCTTGTCTCTTGTCTTGTCTCTTGTCTTGTCTCTTGTCTTGTCTCTTGTCTTGTCTCTTGTCTTGTCTCTTGTCTTGTCTCTTGTCTTGTCTCTTGTCTTGTCTTGTCTCTTGTCTTATCTCTTGTCTTGTCTCTTGTCTTGTCTCTTGTCTTGTCTCTTGTCTTGTCTCTTGTCTCTTGTCTTGTCTCTTGTCTTGTCTCTTGTCTTGTCTTGTCTCTTGTCTTGTCTCTTGTCTTGTCTCTTGTCTTGTCTCTTGTCTTGTCTCTTGTCTTGTCTCTTGTCTTGTCTCTTGTCTTGTCTCTTGTCTTGTCTCTTGTCTTGTCTCTTGTCTTGTCTCTTGTCTTGTCTCTTGTCTCTTGTCTCTTGTCTCTTGTCTTGTCTCTTGTCTTGTCTCTTGTCTTGTCTCTTGTCTTGTCTCTTGTCTTGTCGCTTGTCTTGTCTCTTGTCTTGTCTCTTGTCTTGTCTCTTGTCTTGTCTCTTGTCTTGTCTCTTGTCTTGTCTCTTGTCTTGTCTCTTGTCTTGTCTCTTGTCTTGTCTCTTGTCTTGTCTCTTGTCTTGTCTCTTGTCTTGTCTCTTGTCTTGTCTCTTGTCTTGTCTCTTGTCTTGCCTCTTGTCTTGTCTCTTGTCTTGTCTTGTCTCTTGTCTTGTCTCTTGTCTTGTCTCTTGTCTTGTCTTGTCTCTTGTCTTGTCTCTTGTCTTGTCTTGTCTTGTCTCTTGTCTTGTCTCTTGTCTTGTCTTGTCTCTTGTCTTGTCTCTTGTCTTGTCTCTTGTCTTGTCTCTTGTCTTGTCTCTTGTCTTGTCTCTTGTCTTGTCTCTTGTCTTGTCTCTTGTCTTGTCTCTTGTCTTGTCTCTTGTCTTGTCTCTTGTCTTGTCTCTTGTCTTGTCTCTTGTCTTGTCTTGTCTCTTGTCTTATCTCTTGTCTTGTCTCTTGTCTTGTCTCTTGTCTTGTCTCTTGTCTTGTCTCTTGTCTTGTCTCTTGTCTTGTCTCTTGTCTTGTCTCTTGTCTTGTCTTGTCTCTTGTCTTGTCTCTTGTCTTGTCTCTTGTCTTGTCTCTTGTCTTGTCTCTTGTCTTGTCTCTTGTCTTGTCTCTTGTCTTGTCTCTTGTCTTGTCTCTTGTCTTGTCTCTTGTCTTGTCTCTTGTCTTGTCTCTTGTCTTGTCTCTTGTCTTGTCTCTTGTCTTGTCTCTTGTCTTGTCTCTTGTCTTGTCTCTTGTCTTGTCTCTTGTCTTGTCTCTTGTCTTGTCTCTTGTCTTGTCTCTTGTCTTGTCTCTTGTCTTGTCTCTTGTCTTGTCTCTTGTCTTGTCTCTTGTCTTGTCTCTTGTCTTGTCTTGTCTCTTGTCTTGTCCCTTGTCTTGTCTCTTGTCTTGTCTCTTGTCTTGTCTCTTGTCTTGTCTCTTGTCTTGTCTCTTGTCTTGTCTCTTGTCTTGTCTCTTGTCTTGTCTTGTCTCTTGTCTTGTCTCTTGTCTTGTCTCTTGTCTTGTCTCTTGTCTTGTCTCTTGTCTTGTCTCTTGTCTTGTCTCTTGTCTTGTCTCTTGTCTTGTCTCTTGTCTTGTCTCTTGTCTTGTCTCTTGTCTTGTCTCTTGTCTTGTCTCTTGTCTTGTCTCTTGTCTTGTCTCTTGTCTTGTCTCTTGTCTTGTCTCTTGTCTTGTCTCTTGTCTTGTCTCTTGTCTTGTCTCTTGTCTTGTCTCTTGTCTTGTCTCTTGTCTTGTCTCTTGTCTTGTCTCTTGTCTTGTCTTGTCTCTTGTCTTGTCCCTTGTCTTGTCCCTTGTCTTGTCCCTTGTCTTGTCCCTTGTCTTGTCCCTTGTCTTGTCCCTTGTCTTGTCCCTTGTCTTGTCTCTTGTCTTGTCTCTTGTCTTGTCTCTTGTCTTGTCTCTTGTCTTGTCTCTTGTCTTGTCTCTTGTCTTGTCTCTTGTCTTGTCTCTTGTCTTGTCTTTTGTCTTGTTTTGTCTCTTGTCTTGGGTTTCAATATACGCCGCCACGACATGATAGGTAAGTAGGTAGGTATAGTAGGGATACTATGCTGGAATAAAACCTATTGTAGTTCCCAGATTAGGCTTCTTAATTATGAACCAACTTTAGTTTTAATCTACCTGTTATTATGTACCTACTTTTTATTGAATTGAAGAGTGATCAATCGTATTTATTTTTAACTTCCGACGCAAAGACGAAAGGGTGTGATAAGTTTGACGTGTCTGTCTCATAGATTCGATTTAGATTTTGTTTGAAAAGTAAGTTAGGCGGAAGTGTTCTTAGGTATTTTTAGTCATAGCCGCAAAAAACGCGGCTTCATCCCGCGTGTACTAAGTTTGATACAATACATTTTCACCCCTATGATTTGGTAGTTGACTTCAACGACAAAAGAAGTGAGATCTAAATGGGTGCCAAGTTCAATGGTCAGTCCTGAAAAATATTTACAACAACATAAAATATTTTATTACAAATTAAAAGATTATTTCTTCTTATCACTTAGAATTAATATTATTTTAAAGCCTAAAGACTGACTTGGCCAGTTCTCATAATATACTAGGTAGGTACTCTCTTAACTTTAGCTTGATCACTGTTAAACGCACTTAGTGCGCTACCGTCTTTTATCGTGTAAATTAGTCCCCTCCATCCATTGGTTGTCTGGAAGAAATCGCTCTTTAACGATAAGACCGCCACTTTTACATTGTAATTTTTAATTTTAATTATGTATGTGTTGTGTGTTTTTAATTATGTATTTTCTGTAACATTATGTGGTGTACAATAAGGTATTTATTGTCTTATCTTAATTTTTTTTTTATTATTATTATTTGGTACGCAATAAAGTATTATTCTATTCTATTCTTAATTATACTTCGTCGTATGGTACCCATGAGAACTAGCCAAGTCAAACTTTGGGCTTCAAAATAATATTAATTCTAAGTGATAAGAAGAAATAATCTTTTAATTTGTAATAAAATATTTTATGTTGTTGTAAATATTTTTCAGGACTGACCATTGAACTTGGCACCCATTTAGATCTCACTTCTTTTGTCGTTGAAGTCAACTACCAAATCATAGGGGTCTATGAGTACATACATCGTAATATTGAACTTGGCTCTCTTTTCACATTTATGTTTTTGATGGGATATCATTGCTTTTTGTACAGTACTTTTTAGTATGTAATAGGTTTAAGACACTCGGTCATAATAAGATTAATACCAATAAATGATTATTTTATTGCACCTCCCCCCACCCCACTGCTCCATGGCACGGCCGTCGCACCGCTCACCGCGGCCCGTGAGCCTCGCCGTGCTTCGATATACCTATACCTATAATTAATTTAGTACTTATTTATATATAGCATTTATGTGCACTATTGATTTGAATATTGTACCTAATCAATTGATTTTTAATCAATACTAGTTACTGATAAATTTATCTATATTCACCCAGCTATCTTTATACCATCCGCCTACCTGGATGGAAATTTAACTTTTTAAATCATCTGGAACTGGATAAGAATTTCGATCAAAAGAAACCTAAGCCGACAAGACTTGTCATGACAACGACTTGGCGGGGGCACTGCCGTGCCCCCAGATACCGCCACATACCTATAATATTATGACTATACGTTACAGGTACGTAGGTATCTAAAATGTTTACACCAACTAGCACCTAAGGCGATATACATACATTATTTATTGTAAACAATGTTAATATTATTACCTCTATGTTACTGAGCCGCCTTGTGCTGGTGAGTCGATATATTGATAGGTATTTACATAGTATATATTGTTACGTAGGCACCAGGAACCTATTTTTATTAGTGACTAGCTGTGCCTAGCTGTTTTACCCGCTATACAGTTTGGTACAGTAGTGTATATAATGTTATTCCAGGGGTCTAAGCTATATTTTTCATTATACCAAATTTAAAGTCAATCGGCCTACACGTTTAGGCGTGAAAAAGTAAAAAACATATATCCATACGTACAGTATGTATAAAGTTTGTATTCGACCGAGCGAAGCGAGGTCTTAGAGTCGAGAGCCGCGAAAAGCCTGCGTTTTGACCAGTTTAGCGGTTGACCTCTGGCGCTTAGGTTTGATCGACATTTACTCGGATACGGTTAATCCAAATTAAATGAAACTTTGCACACAAGTTAAGTAGGTTAATTAAATAATGTTACTGAAAAAAAATAGCCAAATAGTCTCCATGGTTGCAAAGTATAGGTGACTTAAAGTCTTTACGATAGGTCAGGCGATAATTTCAAAACTGGTGCTCTGATAATTTTTTTTCTAATATATAGACATTTTTTATAACCGACATAAATATTTTATCAAAAGTGTATGTTTGTATGTATGTTTGTTACGCGATAACTTGAAAAGGAATAGTCCAATCTTTATGAAACTTTGCAAACACGTAGTATGAAACAATAGAATTTTTAAGTTCGAACATGAGCCACATCAGTCGAAGGGTTCCAGAGTAATAGAAAATGCTTAATTACAACGTTACCAAAGTTCCAATCTTAATGGAATTTTGCGATCAGATAGTATAAAATAAAAGAATTCTCAAGTTCGAAAATGAGCCAAATCGATCCAAGGGTTGTAGAGTTATAGAGATGACTAAATTATAATATTTTGCACAATTTGTTAGGTATATTAAGTTTGAGAAAGATCCTATAGACAACAAGAAAGAGCAGGCAAGTAGATCAAGATAAAAGATTAATAGTCCAGAAATTCGGGAATTTCAAGCAATTTATCTTATTTTCAATAAGATTACTTTTTAGTGTATTGCGTAATACCAATTGCGTCAATTATAGTCCGGCCGCATAAAGTTTGCGATTAATAGGTTGACACCTATCAATATAGGTAAGTACGTAATATTATAATATTAAGTATAGATATTGTGATGGGAAATAATCTTCTGTGCTGTTTTTTAACCTCTTTTTATAAACCTCGCTTCGCTCGGTCGGATAAAATATAAAAATAATAATATACGTTATTTAATTTTAAGTGGGTTGTTTTATTTTGAAAATATTTAAAAAAAAAATAACCTTATTAACAGCGTTATTTTATGCCCACTGCTAATGGCAAGCAACCAAAGTTTGATTTAGTAGTATGGGCATAATCATATGACGACAATAATTACGTCACATTGTTTAAAATTTTGTATAAACTTTCCCGAACACAATGTACCGGACTATAATAACTCGCTGTCAAGTAAAATAATATTTAAGGCGCTGTCTCCACGAGCGAGAGAATCGCGGCGATATCATCATCGTGCCACGTATTTCTATATACTTTCTAGGGAACCGTCTCCAGTCTCCACACGGCGATATTATTGCCGCGATGCGACGAGTGGCAACGAGCGTGCGAAACGTCATTACATCGTCGCTAGCCCGACTAGCAGCGGGCCCGCCGCGCGCTCGCGCAGCGGACCCGGCGCTCTCACGACGAGCGCAAACTGAATTCTTTCTTTCGCAACGCGTCGTCAAGGAAACGCAGTGATACCGTTACGAGTCGCCGCGGAAACGTTGCGATTCCGTTACGATACGCGGCGGAATTATCAATCGTTCGTGGAGATTATCCGACGATATAAGGGCGGACTCGTCGCGATTCTCTCGCTCGTGGAGACAGCCCCTTACTGGTAAAACACGAAGGTTGAGGCCATAAACAATATAAATTTTTCGTAAAAGCAGGCAACAATGTCTATGGAAGCGGTGATAGAATAATAAAAAAAAACTCGCTGTTATAAAACCAAATCAAATATATAATTTATATATACATACATACATAGGTATAACATTTTTAGTAGTATATATCTATTGAACAGAGATGCCACGCACAAAAATAAAATCATCAGAAACCGTTGCAAGAATTGGAGCCGAAAAAAGGAAGCGGGAGAGCTCATCAGATAACGAAAGTCGTCTGCAGTATCAGCGAGATTACAGCAGCACGTCACGTTCGTATGAGTCAGAGTCACAGCGACTACAGCGCCTAAGCCTTGCGTCGCAAAATGTTACGAGATCCCGGTCCGATGAGACAACCGACTCACGCGAACAAAGGCTCACCGTGATGCGAAATTATTCAGCTGAAGTTCGGGAGCAGGAAACCTCAGATACATACGAGCAGCGACTAGCGTTAACGAGAGAGCAGTCTCGTATTGCTCGTGATCGGGAGTCTACAGAAGCTTATGAACAGAGGCTCAGCGCAATGCGACAACATTCAGCCGACCTTCGAGAGCAGGAAAGCTCAGAATCTACAGAAACTCATGTCACAACACTAAACAATGACGAGTCTGCAGCGTCGAGCGTTGAGAATATGAATAATACAACTACACTTTATACAGATTTTGAAAAATATCAAAAATCACTGTCATGGAAAGAATGTAGTTCTTGTAACGAGTCCTTTCCAGGTATTAACGTCAATGGAGAAATATGTAGTCGTTGCTGTAAATATACCACAGACCAGCTCAATATATTTTCAACTGAAAATAATATGGATCCCGGTGAATGCCCACCAGAATTGAAAAATCTTTCAATGATCGAAGAACAGCTTATTGCTAAGGTGCATCCAGTTATTTCTGTATATCGTATTCGTGGTCAACAATATGCATTTAAGGGCCAAGTTATTAATTTCCCACAAGATGTTAATAATATAACAACACAGCTTCCACATTCAATAAATTCACTATCATCCGTTATAGTGATAAGAC
>OX382352.1:600000-774536 GCA_947507615.1 Hemithea aestivaria
AACATTTGGGGTGGCAGCTGCATTTATGCATCAAAATCGGTTTAGGCCCTTTTTTGTTACATTTTTTGATGTTCAACCAACATGCTGTTCTTTTCATAGAGATGAAAAACAAATCAAAATTTTCTTTTTAATTATTTATTATTACTAGCTGCGCCCAGTGGTTTTACCCGCAGTACTTATGTAGCCAATGTGTTATTCCAGGGTGTAAGCTATCTCTATACCAAATTTCAGCTCAATCGGTCCACACGTTTAGGCGTGAACGAGTACCAAACATCCAGACATCCATTCTTACAAATTTTCATGTTTAGAATATAAGTTAGACTAGTGATTTGACTCTGACAGTGTAAGTAGGGTAACCTGTTCTGTTGGAGTATAAACCACAATTATTTTATTTATTTATTAAAAAATATTGAACACAATTTTTTTATTTGTAAATCTGATATAAAACGTGGAAGATACAACGCACTAAAGTTGCTTGATCGTGACGTCACGCCACTCAATCTATACATTTTCGTTCAGGGTGGTGACGTCACGCGCCCCAACACATGACTTATAAGCGTTATATCTCAGCTATTTTAAATTTTATTCAAAATCAAAAAATTTAGACACGCGGCAGCGAGTCAAGCCAAGTTCAAGCAAAGGAACTGGCGACCGCGCCGTGTGTTATATTACACGAACCGTCCAAAGCGCGTTTTGACGACTTTTTACACCCTCGTTATACAAAAACTATTACACATAGACAAGTCAAATTTGGCACATATACTTAAATATACGAACTATATCTCTGTTCCAAATTCCAATAACACAGCTCTAACGGTTATTTAGATATAAACATCCAGTAATCGGTGAAGTTAATACATACTGAGGGATAGATCAAAAGTAATATCCCAGTTCCAGATGACCTAGAAAGCTGAAATTTGGCATCCCGATAGGTAATGTCGTAGTAACAAAGGGAAAAATCAGAAACTAGTATTTTTTTATCATTTTTAATTATTATTATTTTTTTAAAAATGTATGATATTAAAGTTTGGGACGCCTAGGAACGCATAAAGCAATACATGTTGCATGTTGCTATATTTTTTGTGTAGGCGGTTTTTTCTGTTAGATACTACGAAGTGCGCGCGAGTCCACTATTCCTACTAATATAATTATAAATATAAATACAAACTTTATACCTACTGTAAGTATGTACTCGTATATATGTTTTTTACTTTTTCACGCCTAAACGGGTGGGCCGATTGACTTTAAATTTGGTATAATAAAAAATATAGCTTAGACCCCTGGAATAACATAATATACACTACTGTACCAAACTGTATAGCGGGTAAAACAGTTAGGCACAGCTAGTCACTAATAAAAATAGGTTCCTGGTACCTACGTAACAATTGTATATCCTATGTAAATACCTATCAATATATCGACTCACCAGCACAAGGCGGCTCAGTAACATAGAGGTAATAATATTAACATTGTTTACAATAAAAATAATGTGTATGTATATCGCCTTAGGTGCTAGTTGGTGTAAACATTTTAGATACCTACGTACCTGTAACGTATAGTCATAATATTATAGGTATGTGGCGGTATATGGGGGCACGGCAGTGCCCCTGCCAAGTCGTCGTCATTACAAGTCTTGTCGGCTTAGGTTTCTTTTGATCGAAATTCTAATCCAGTTCCAGATGATCTAAAAAGTTAAATTTCCATCCAGGTAGGCGGTAGGTATAAAATAGCTGGGTGAATATAGATAAATTTATCAGTAACTAGTATTGTTTAAAAATCAATTGATTAGGTATAATATTCAAATCAATAGTGCACATAAATGCTATATATAAATAAGTACTAAATTAATTATAGGTATAGGTATATCGAAGCACGGCGAGGCTCACGGGCCGCCGCGCCGTGCGCGGTGCGACGGCCGTGCCATGGAGCAGTGGGGTGGGGGATGTGCAATAAAATAATCATTTGGTATTAATCTTATTATGACTGGGTGTCTTAAACCTATTACATACTAAAAAGTACTGTACAAAAAGCAATGATATCCCATCAAAAACATAAATGTGAAAAGAGAGCCAAGTTCAATATTACGATGTATGTACTCATAGTTACCTATGATTTGGTAGTTGACTTCAACGACAAAAGAAGTGAGATATAAATGGGTGCCAAGTTCAATGGTCAGTCCTGAAAAATATTTACAACAACATAAAATATTTTATTACAACTTAAAAGATATTATTTCTTCTTATCACTTAGAATTAATATTATTTTGAAGCCCAAAGTTTGACTTGGCTAGTTCTCATGGGTACCATACGACGAAGTATCATTAAGATAAGACAATAGATACTTTATTGTACACCACATAATGTTACAGAAAATACATAAGTACATAATTAAAATTAAAAATTACAATGTACATGTGGCGGTCTTATCGTTAAAGAGCGATTTCTTCCAGACAACCAATGGATGGAGGGGACTAATTTACACGATAAAAGACGGTGGCGCACTAATTAGCATTAAGTGCGTTTAATAGTGATCAAGCTAAAGTTAAGAGAGTATCTACCTAGTATATTATGAGAACTGGCCAAGTCAGTCTTTAGACTTCAAAATAATATTAATTCTAAGTGATAAGAAGAAATAATATCTTTTAAGTTGTAATAAAATATTTTATGTTGTTGTAAATATTTTTCAGGACTGACCATTGAACTTGGCACCCATTTATATCTCACTTCTTTTGTCGTTGAAGTCAACTACCAAATCATAGGTAACTATGAGTACATACATCGTAATATTGAACTTGGCTCTCTTTTCACATTTATGTTTTTGATGGGATATATCTTACTACTAGTCTTACTTATCTTACTAATATTATAAACGTGAAAGTTTGTAAAAATGTTTAGATGTCTGGATGTTTGTTTCTTACACTTTCACGCCTAAACGGGTGGCTGAAATTTGGTATAGAAATAGCTTTGACTCTGGAATAACACATAGGCTACATAAGTACAACGGGTAAAACCGCTGGGCGCAACTAGTACTAAATATTTATTTAAATTACGGACTAATTATATTTTTATTAAAAACTAGCTGTGCCCAGAGGCTTTACCCACTGTCCTATAGCCTATGTGTTACTTCAGAGTCTAAGCTTTTCACCCAGGATTTTACAAAGGTAAAATTCTGGATGCACTGCGCCAACACTTCTTACTTGAGAGTCATAAGATGTTAAGACTCTTCAACCCAGTAATGTGACCAAAATTTTGGAAAATGCCTTTATTGTCAAAAAGAAACTAAATAGTTAATTTTAATCAGTTATTTTAAATTATTATACATAGTTTTATGCAATAAATTAAAATTAATTCAATATGACGAGTTCTGGGTGAATCCTGAGAGACAAAATTTTACGTGTCCGGGGGAATAAACTACCCGTAACATAAAAATTCTACCCAAGGGTATTTTTTTTCTGTTACTTTAAGGTTTAATCTACTTAATGCATGATAGATATAAGGTTAAATTTAATTGCAAGTATCTGAAAAAAAATGTTAAAGCCCTGAAATTTGATTACCATGGGGTGTCCCTTACACTTTTTTGGAACAAAATATATTTTTTACACCAACTTATAAACGGAATTTTATTAATTGCTGTGATCTAAGCTGTAAAGGGTGAACTGTTATATGATCAAAAAAATACGCGAAGGCTGTAATTAGCGTAATTTTAGAAAAAATAACAAATTTAGGTTTGTCCCCGGACAAATAGTGATTCCCATGGCGCGCGACATAACTACTCACATTTCATAAGCCACAAGACTTAGAAGCTTGTACACACGGTGTTGGCTAATTTCAATTGCGCTCTAAACATCGTGAAGAAATGTTACGCCTCTCGTGGTTATAAACTGGATTTACGAAGGTGAGAAAATGATTACCGTGGTTTTGGTTCACTAGATCATTGATTACTATTTCCATGTTTAAAAATATTTTTTTATCCATTACGGTTTTTTGACTAGGGTGTGCAGTTAGGAAAAGGGTATTGTTAATCATATATTTTATTATTATTGGTCTATAATTATGGTATTTAAAAATATTGACAAAAAACTATACAATTTTGATTTCCATGGTATTGATTCTCATGGCGTTTTACCACGGTGATCAATTTTCCCCTGAGTTTTCTTGCGCATTCTTTCACTTTTTACCCAACTACAGCGAAGCCGCAGGTATGGAAGTGATTTTGACAGTTTATATTTGTATATTTCATTATTTCAGATGTTTTTTTTATATGGTATACCTACATCAGATGGTTTTTTTTTATATTGTACTATAGTAGACAGCCGCTCTGGCTTATGCGGCACCATTATATCCCCACATTAAAATAAGTCGCTCAGCGAGGTATGGAGAGGGCCGCTATACTCGGGATTTCTCTACGTGATCGAATCAGGAATGAGGAGATCCGAATCGCGCGGATCAGGAAGCTGAAGTGGTAATGGGCAGGCCACATAGCACGTAGAGCGAATGGCTGATGGGGTCGAAAAGTGTTCAAGTGTAGCACGGACAAGCAAACGCAGCGTAGAACGTCTACCCACAAGTGTGGCAGACGACCTTATTAAGGTCACTGAAAGACGCTTGAAGCAGGTAGCTTCCAACACCGGTTTTATATATGGAGGTCTAAAAGAGAGGTTTATGTTTAGTAGAAGACGTCTTATGGCTGAGATGATGTATGATGAAAAAATAAAACGAAACTATATGGGCTGACTGCAACTTCAGTCCGGATTAATCTAACTAATGATAAATGTACAATCTGATGACAGCTTCTGGAGTTAATCCTGTCAGTGACTGTGACTGAGAACTTAATCTCATATTCTAGGACTATTTATTCAATATTTTTCCTTTACCTTTTTAATACTTTATGTTTGATGTAAATTTGTTTGGATCACCGCTTTTAATCATTTCTTTTTTATATGATTAGTATGTAGAGGTCAATATTTAAATAATAACATAGAATTTAAACAAAATAGTTTTATTTTTGATTCCCATGCCACACTTTATTGATTCCCGTGGCACCAAAAATTTAAATTGAAATATCTTCTGAACAAAACAAGTTATAATGATGCCTATTTGATGGATGTGCTTATAATTATGGGAAATTTGATGTTTTACATGTAAAATTCAATAATACTTAGATTTAAAATCTGCCACGGAAATCACTTAAATACGGCCGATCTCAGGATTTACCCTTCTATATGCTGAAATCTGTTCTAAAAACATCTTGCGACTCTTGAGTAAGAAGCGTTGGTGCAGTGCACCTAGAAGTTACATCATTGTGTTCACTGTTCATTGTACCTACTGATTATGGGCAGCGTTATCTATTAACATTAGGAGAGCGTGTTGCTCGTCTTCTCCTTCATCACATAAAAAAAAACAGTTTTTTATTCATTGTAGGCCTCTAAGATCTCGCGTGATTTTAAGCGACAATACGGCCAGAGATGGTAGCAAACTGAACTTAGGAGGCGGGGTAAATTTCCCCCTTATTACCGCAGTGATATTCTTTTATCCGTCAGGGAACCGAACCGAAGACCGAATTGTCGATACGAAATAATACGTCCTTTCATACATTTTTGACAATTCGGTCCTCGGTTCGGGTCCCTTACTATGCTAAAGGGGCAGCTCCTTTAGCATCATCATCATCATCTCAGCCGTAAGACGTCCACTGCCTCACATAGGCCTCCCCTTTGGACTTCCATATGTACCGGTTGGAAGCGACCTGCATCCAGCGTCTTCCGGCGACCTTTATAAGGTCGTCTGTCCACCTTGTAGGTGGACGTCCTACGCTGCGTTTGCTAGTCCGTGGTCTCCACTCGAGCACTCTTCGACCCCATCGGCCATCCGCTCTCCGCGCTATGTGGCCTTTAGCATAGTAAGACATTGACATAAGAGTAGCAACTTCCGTTCCACTGTCAAGAGTAATCTGACATGTATCAAGACGCTACTCTTGCTACTCGCGCTGTCATTGCATACAATGTGCAGCTACTCCCAATGTCATTGCGCTCTTACAAACTTTTTTATGTAAAGAAGTATGTAGGTACACGAGCAAGACGCTCTCCTGATGTTAAGAGATAACGTTGCCCATAATCAGTAAAGTGCTACCTAGGATTTCACAACAAATTCTAGGTCCACTGCACCGACGCTTCTTACTCAAGAGTCATAAGATATTAAGACTCTTTAGCCCAGTAATTTTACTAGCTACAGTGCCCTCCTACCTGTGCACAGTAATGTTTGCACGTCACTGCTCAGGCGGTAGAATGACTGGCACTGTTGGGGTACCCACCTAAACGACCAAAGCAAAGAAAGTCTACCCCCGGTAATTCTTCAATTACTCTGGAAAGAGGGACGGGTGGGGACATGGGATAGCTACTTTTATGTAAATTTTGCTTTTAACTTTTGAATACGGAATCTAATTTTCTAAAAAAGAGTTTACTACCAAAGAGTTCATAAGGCAAAAGTTACCGGTTTTTATATAATCTCAGCACCTCTGCGGTCGTCGAACTTTTTGCGTGTTCGTGTGATACGTCACAGCGTTGTGTGTGTGCGTGCCTTTCGCAGAATTACGTATGTGTGGGTGGTTACGCGAATCCGTACATTAACTAACTATAAGATGTGAATGATGAGGCAATAGTAATTGTACTCGTAGTAATAATATAGCTATAATAGTATATATCGTGGCTTTGTGTAACTCTAAATATATCATTCAAAACAACCAACTAAAACAACAAAAACGGCACAACTCACGTCTAATATTGTCGAGAATTTCTCGACCACGATTTCGGACAGTTACGTTGATGATGTTGATTAAAAATCTTGCAAAACAACCGAATTAAACAAAAAACTGATTTCAAGATAATTACTGCATAGTATAAAACAAAGTCACTTCTCGCTGTCTGCCTGACTTTCCCTATGTATGCTTAGCTCTTTAAAACTACGCAATAGATTTTGATGCTGTTTTTTAATAGATAGAGTGATTCTAGAGAAAGATTTAAATATCTTGCGTAGCCGGGACTATATTCTCTAGATTTCTGTAATCAAACCGCACGTTACAAATCATAATTTAATAAGGAATCCTAAAAATCACTCAAGCAATTTCGATAAAATATTAATCGGACCGCTAAATTAAGTAAATACTTAGCTCAGTTACTAAAATGTACGACCGCAATGTCACACAATGGTGAGCAGTTTCGCGAGTTTGTATGTGTGAGTGCAGACTTGTACGTACTTTGTATGTGTGTGTGTATATTGATAATACAGTGTGTTTCTTTTTTTTAGTTTATTTTTTGTTTTGAATTTACACTATTTTTGTTTATTTTTTACTAAAAAAATAAATTAATATAATAACTGTGAATGTTTGTAAGAATGTCTGGATGTATGTTTGTTACTCTTTCACGCCTAAACGGGTGGACCGATTGAGCTGAAATTTGGTATAGAGATAGCTTAGACCCTGAACTAACACATAGGCTATAGTATAGCAGGTAAAACCGTTAGGCGCAGCTAGTATATTATTAATTATGTTTATTTTTTATTGTTATATTATAAATTCAAAATCATAATTGCATTTATTCAAATAGGCTACAATAATTATTATTTACGGTTATAATCAGATTTATTTTTATGCGAGTATTAATTATGATTTTAAAATAGGAATATTTATTTTTTTTGTTTCGAATATAATGTTATGTATTTTACATTTTTCTTACTTGATTTAAATTCTTATTGGAAATAATTTAATACATAACAATAATAGATTATATATAGATAACATAATATGTATGTATTGATCTAATAAGAATATAAGTAAGTATACAATGTTATATTTCTAAATTAAAATTCTAAACAGATTTTATTCTAACTGGGTTTTTAATTCACTTTAATAGTATTATATCTTATTAGAATAACTTATACAAATGTTATAAAGAAATAAATAAAAAAGTCTTATACATATTTTATAAAGAAATTTAATGTTGTGTATGTAATGTACTCGTTTTAGTATTGTCATAGTCATATTCATAAATTTTAATTTTGTGTTATAAACAAAAAAAATTAAAATTAAATTAAAATCTAGTACAAATTAAAATTAAATCTTTGCCTCTAAAAGTGTTATATATTTGTAATTGTCTTATAAGAATATTTATGTAAGGCCACTTTTTTATGTTATGAAGTATAATAGAAGACGAGCAAGAAGCTCTCCTGATGTTAAGAGATAACGCTGCCCATAATCAGTACAGTGCTACTTAGGATTTCACAATGTGAAATTCCAGGAACACTGCACCAACGGTTCTTACTCAAGAGTCATAAGATGTAAAGACTCTTTAGCCCAGTAATTGCACTAGCTACAGTGCACTGTACATAGTCTTGACATGTAGTCAACGTGACAGCGTTAACTCTCGTATTGCTGGTAAATAGTCTACGCAATCAACTTTGTAAATAAACGGCATAAACTCACTTGTATTTACTTCGCAATGTCTACGCAATGTCTGTGCTTGGCCCACTGATATGATGGTGAGTGGCTACCGTCGCCTATACCTGCAATACCAGGGGTACCGCTGGTACGTTGCCTACCAACCAACACTCTGTTCACTTGCCTTTTGAAGACTCCCATGTGATGCTACACGCTTCGGTTTTAGTTACATTCTAAATTTGCGCACAATCGGTTCAGCAGTTTATGTCTTGAGGCTAAAGGCGTGTCTTCTGTTTCATTAAGATGTGATTTAGGTCCTCTCATTTTCACTGCTGTATACTTTTAAAGAAGCGAATGGGCTTACTATTGGGCTTCACTTTTTAATTTTACTCGTAATACAAGTTCTAAATCTTTATTTGGATGTACAATATTGTGATCTTAAATTATGGGTGCTTTTCTTATTATGGGTGCTACACTTTTGTGTGTTAATTTAAGATATATAACGCTTTATTGAAATACAAACAAATAACAAAATATACAAAAAGAAACTTAAAACAAAAAACACCATGTAATTTAAGTGTTACAATAGGCAGTCTTATCGCTATGACAAACCTCCCGACGAACCATCATAGTTCGAGCAAAGGGGCAGCCTGAAAATCTGCAACTCTGGGTTGAAAGGTTGTTACACGCTATCCCTATTGCCAAACAATGTTTTTTTTCTTTTTATTAAACGGATTTTATATTTTAGCTTTAAGTTCATGTTTAAAATAAAACCGTTTAACTTAAAACCATTTTTTTATAATTTCATTTATTTTGTAAATTAAGATTTTTTAAATTTTAATAATACATAATTAAGCAACACGCTGTATACTCCTATAACAACACAACGTACATGTGTGCGTCGTCTGGCTTCGTATGTGTGTGTGTCTCTTGCTTACTGACCCGATTTCGTCACTTTTGGCTTATTTTTAAACTATTGGGGGTTGAAAGGTGTGTAGTTAGACTTAAAGGGGATCAATCTTACAAATATTATAAACGTGAACGTTTGTAAGAATGTATGGACGCCTGGATGTATGTTTGTTACTCTTTCACGCCTAAACGAGTGGACCGGTTGAGCTGAAATTTGGTATAGAGATAGCTTAGACCCTGGAATAACACATAGGCTACAACACAGCGGGTAAAACCGCCGGGCGCAGCTAGTTTATATAAACGAAAGTTTGTAAGAATTTATGTAGATATGTTTGTTACCCCTTCACACTTGAACGTCTTAACCGATTGAGCTGAAATTTAGTACACAGATAGCTTAGACCCTAACACAAAGGCTATTTTTTAATGGGCAAAACTAGTAGTACCTAATACTAATATTATAGGTATTATGTAATGACCTAGATTTCACTGTTTCAACCATTTTGTTGACTAAGGTCAGTTACATACAGCCTATTTTATGTAATACTAGCTGCGCCCAGCGGTTTTACCCGCTGTACTGTAGCCTATGTGTAATTCCAGGGTCTAAGCTATCTCTATACCAAATTTCAGCTCAATCGGTCCACCCGTTTAGACGTGAAGAGGTAACAAACATACACACTCACAAATTTTCGCATTTATATTATTTCAAAATTATACTCAAAATTCATCAAAATTCTTCAAAACTTTCCTTTTTTTCTTCAAAATTCATTTATTGAAGTAGGTAGCCTATTTTGGGAGCACTTTTGCAAATCAATTATACATTTTTTCTATTTGAACACTATACCGCTCGTTCGCAAAGCACCTCTATGAAAAGGACGAACAAGAAACTCAAATAGATTGCATTTTTTTTTTGTTTGTTATCCTAACCACCATAATACAAGCATTAAGTTGCTTAGTTTGGGGTTAGGTGGCGCTATGTGAAACGTCCTGAAATATTTATTTATTTATGTGATGAAGTAGAAGACGAGCAAGACGCTCTCCTGATGTTAAGAGATAACGGCTGCCCATAATCAGTACAGTGTCACCTAGGATTTCACAATTATGTGAAATTCTAGGAGCACTGCACCAACGCTTCTTACTCAAGAGTCATGAGATGTTAAGACTCTTTAGCCCACTAATTTCACTAGCTACAGTGCCCTCCTACCGGAGCACAGTAATGTTAGCACATCACTGCTCAGGCGGTAGAATAACTGGCACTGTTGGGGTACCCACCTAGACGACCTCCTGCAAAGGAAGTCTACCCCCGGTGATATTTTTTTTTTTTTTAAATATGTGTTTACAATGGTTACATAATTTATTGTGCGTTTGAGGGGCACCAGCTGGTTTATTATGCAGAGGTTTCCAGACATCTTTATCTCTATGTATTGGCTTATTTTATAATAGGCTTTCTTTTGTAATATGACTTTAACACGGCTTTTAAATTTACCTTCTGTGAGCCCCGTTATTTTCCTTAGGAATTTTATTATAAAAACGTACACAATTTTCTAGGAATGATTTCTGGTTTGTTTTGAACTATCTAAATCTATTTTCTATATTATAATATACAAAATAGATTTATTCATATAAATCATTATTAATTTATTACTGCATTTTCCATAACTTATCTGAGTGCTTGGTCGAGGCGACATGTGACCAAAATGCTGGGGTATATTTGGCCTAAATAAGTATTGCCATTCAACGTGGCAATGCTGCCAGCATTCTGGGCACTCTGCCATCTGACAGTGGTTTGGAGCACTTGGACTTTCTGTAGATTGGCTTGTGGCCGATCTGTGGTTAATAAAAGTGTTCTTTACTGCTGTAGTATTGTTAGTTTGTTTTTCTCAGTTTTTCTCAATAAAGGCATTTGCCATTTATTAATAGATTAATGTGATATTGAGACTTTTTCTTTGTTTACAGATGAATCAGAAGTCAAGAGATGAAAAACATATCAGATTGCTTGGATAAGGATAGACAAAACAAAACATTGTATTCGAATATACACTTATTTCTTCATTTTAGGTAAGTTTTCTTTTTTTTATACAACGAAGTAAGAAAACGAGCAAGACGCTCTCCTGATGGTATCAGATAACGCTGCCCATAATTAGTACCCCAGTATTTTACAAAGGTAAAACAAAAAAATATAAAGTTTACCGGGGGTAGACTTCCTTTGCAGGAGTTCGTCTAGGTGGGTACCCCAACAGTGCCCGTTATTGTACCGCCTGAGCAGTGATGTGCAAACATTACTGTGCTCCGGTAGGAGGGCACTGTAGCTAGGGAAATTACTGGGCTAAAGAGTCTTAAAATCTTATGACTCTTGAGTAAGAAGCGTTGGTGCAGTGCTCCTAGAATTTCACATAATTGTGAAATCCTAAGTAGCACTGTACTGATTATGGGCAGCGTTATCTCTTAACATCAGGAGAGCGTCTTGCTCGTATTCTACTTCAACACATAAAACAAATTCTGGGTGCACTGCGCCAACGCTTCTTACTTGAGAGTTGATGTTAAGACTCTTCATTCTATTCTATTCTTCTTCTATTGGGGCTATCTATAGACAAGCTTTCAGGTTTTATAAAATGACGTAGCGTAGGTCTGCCGATCGCTGGCTCTTTCTTAGGTATTAATTTAATCCCTAGGCAGGTGAATGACCTGAGGAACCCTCAGGCTAGACCATAGACAGCTGTCTAGACTCCTAGACTAGTCTATTTATAAAGCATTGTCTTTAGATTTGTTTTGTTTTAAGAAATCTAATAAAAACCTCGTATATGGACGCGGATACTGGCTAATACTTGAGTGTGAGACCACACATATCCCGTTAAGATAAATAAATAAAAATAATAAATATTTCTGTACATTTCACACAGCGCCACCTAACCCCAAGCTAAGCAACTCAATGCTTGTGTTATGGTGGTGAGGGTAACGGATATAATACTTATATACTTTTCTTTTGTAAATACATACTTATAATAGATATTGAACCGAGACCAGAAACAAATACCTGTGGATCACACAAACATTTGTCCCATGGGGGAATCGAACCCGCAACCTTCTGCGTTGCAAGCGGGTATTAGCCCCTGCACCACAGAAGTCGTCGGTTATTATTATCTAGCATCTAAAGCTTTACCTAGAAACATTTCAAAAAGGCCCAATTATGAGCCCTATGCCTACAAAACTTGCTAGACCAGTTTCGATAACTCTAACAATGGTTCTGTTAGGGTAGGTCATGTCCTATACTTTATAATTGTTTTACCTACGTTGAAAAACTAGTAATTTAACAAAAGATCTTTAAAAAATAATATATTTGAAAGCTCTGTGCATAATAGCGTCTGGAATAAACGGTTTGTTAGCAATAAGACAGCCTTGAGTTTAATTAAAAGCTATTTATTAACAGCAGTGCAGTAAAAAGTAAATCTAAATAAGTGAAATTTACAACAAAACTTTTTAAAAACAAGCTTTTATTATTATTACCATCTCACACCAAAGTACTCGTCAAGACGAATCAAATGAGCCCAAACTCGATGGGGTTACGTCGTTTAATTACGGAGTTCCTATAGCCTTCCAGCTCCATCATCAGATCAGCTGCATGTCATAATAATATACTGCATTGTCATCCGATTTATACATGCATGCAAAATTTCAGCTCAAACGGAAACCGGGACGTGATTTAATTTGATAAACATGCAAGATTTGATTACAGACAGACAGACAACAGACAGATGAAAGTAAAAAAGTTTGTAATAATATATAGAAGGAAAGAGTGACTGACTGATCTATCTACACCTAGCCGCAACCGCTGAACGGATTGGGTTGAAATTTGGCACTCAAATAGGTTTCATGACGTAGTCCTCTAAGACAAGATTTAAGGATTTTTTCACACGGACAAAGTCCTAAGCGTGACCTGGTACCAAATATTCACATGAAAATACATACTTAATTCTAAAAATTAAATTCTGCGAATTTTAAAATTTACATTTTTTATTTAAAATTAAATTTAATTCAATGTAATCAATTTAGTTCCGCATTTTTTGACTGTTTGTACAAAATTACTAAGAATTTGTGCCGGATAAGTTTTTAAGCGCCATTCAAAATGTGTAGTTTGTAAGAACTATTTTTATCTAAGTGGTTTTTTTTTTACTGCTTACGCATAAGGTCGTGTTTTTTACATGACTCTGGCAAATATACTGACGTATGTGTATCCCGTAGAAATAGACATAATATAATAATAGGGATATTGACAAATTTTTTTGTCCATAATGTAGATTATTGAAAAATATTGGACACGTATTTTTTTATTTGTAAATCTGATAAAAATATTCGGAGATACAACGCACTAAAGTTGCTTGATCGTGACGTCACACCACTCACAGTACATTTTTGTTTAGTGGTGTGACGTCACGCGTCCCAACACAGACTCTTATAAGCGTTATATCTCAGCCATTCTTTATTTTATTTGCCAGAAAAATACAAATCTAATATTTTATTATATTGTTACCTATTAATTAATAATTACGGACTAATTGTATTTTAAAAATTTTGAACATGTCATTATCCCTATTGTCTATTAAAGGGGTCATAAAAAATTCGTAAAATATAAAAATTTTGCGAAATAAGTATATTATAGTCGGGCCGGCCTAAAAGGCCACATTTGACACATCATCAAAATTCCCTTACAGGATGATCTTAAAATTTTACTTATTTTTTCTGTAAATAATATATGTCAACACTTAGCTGAACAATAAATAATATGACAACACTTAGCTGAACACTAAACACTATACTCGAATTTACAATTAACAATTTACGCATTACCATTAAAATTTCTACCATTTGGTAGATTTTTTGCCTACCATTTAAATTATTACCAAATTCTTATATCATAATTTCTGCCAAAACTACCATTAAATTTTTCTACCAAAAACTACCATTGAAATTTCTAGCAAAATCTACCATTCTTTTTTTATCATTTAGTTGATTTTTTACCATAAAAAATCTATCAAAAACTACTATTAATTTTCTACCATTTGGTAGATTTTTCTATCATTAAAAATTCTACCAAAAACTACTAAGTAGATTTTTCTACTGTGCATTTTTGAAAACTAACGTGAGAGTTATCCATATTACTATGTAAACAAAACAACTAAAAACTCACGGAAAAAAAAAACAACTAAAAATAATGGTCGGAGCTAGGCTCGATCCTGAGTTTCGGACAATTACGATGTCCTTCATCAGGAGCTCACGCATTTTTCTACCATAAAAAAGTCTACCAAAAACTACAATTGAAATTTCTACCAGAAGAAACGTAAAGAAGGAACAAACATACTCACACACACACACACACACACACACACACACACACACACACAAACACACACACGCACGCACGCACGCACGCACGCACGCACGCACGCACGCACGCACGCACGCACGCACGCACGCACGCACGCACGCACGCACGCACGCACGCACGCACGCACGCACGCACGCACGCACGCACGCACGCACGCACGCACGCACGCACGCACGCACGCACGCACGCACGCACGCACGCACGCACGCACGCACGCACGCACGCACGCACGCACGCACGCACACACACACACACACACACACACACATTATTAAAAAAAATTAAAGTCCTCAACGGTGTCAATTTCGGATAAGCCGATGGTATAGATTTTATTTCTAATATAAAACAACGGTTTTTGTGGCATTATGTTTAACCAAAAAAAAACTAAAAATAAAAAATAGGTACTCAATTTTTGTTTCAAGTCATTGTTGTGTTTATTTTTAAACTATAAAGAATATGTTATACACATAGCTAAGAACATTGCCGAGTAATATTATTAATCTTATAAACGAAAAAATAAACAAACTTCATTAATCCGTTCGGCTACGATGGCACAGACAGATACACAAACAGACAGACAAACAAACACGTCAAACTTATAACACCCCACCTTTCTTGCGTTGGGGGTTAAAAACATTAGATGAATAAATAGGACACCCTATACAAGGTCACGTCAATCAGTTTTTGTTTTTAAAACAATAAGGATGCTACCCAATAAAATCGCGAAATCGAAATTTGAAATGTAGAATCGAATGCAATTATAACTTGGATTGAATATTTGATCATAAATAAATAACTATATTGCGATTAAAATAAAATATGTTGTTAATATTGTGATTATATTATAGTAAAATATTATGTAATTAAAATAAAATTGTGTAATGTATAGAGTATAAACATATTTTTTTATTACAGGTTTTTTTATAACTCGTGAGATGTTTCTGGCAAAACTAGCCCATGACGCCATTACATGTTTACAAAAAAAACCTATTAGAATTAAAATTAATTAGACTTTATGAATTTTTTCATAAAACTGTATTCGATTCCAACGTGTTTGAAGATCGTATCGATTCATATCCTGTAATCGAAATAAACAAACAATGTCCCAACACTTGTTTGCTATGACTGACATCTGTCAAATGTGGCCTTTTAGGCCGGCCCGACTATAATGGTAAAGCTAAAAAGCTTCTTCTTTGTCATAAAACCTATCTGTGAATCAAATTTTTTTTTTTCCGTTCATCGGTGTCGATTTTTATATCCAAATATTCGAAATTTCTATCATTAAATTTAATAATAATAGCGAAATTTGGAATATCACATTATAACGCATAAAAAATCAAGAAATAATAAGTAGCTTTAGTGCCAAAGCTCTAAGAAACATTCGTATGGTTTATCCATTTCAACAAATAAAAAAAACTATGGCAAATAGATCTCTTTAACACACCAAACTTACGCGCCAAAAAAAGTCAATTAAAAATCATAACGCCAATTTCAAAAGCTTCCGTTCGAAAACTTTCTTATTTCTACTCATTTAAATTAACCTCTAATACTATTGTAATAAAAATCAATTTTCTATGCACGTACTTCGTCTAGACATTAAAATAGATATACAAAGAAAAATCAACTTTAATGTCCCACAATAAAGTCTTTAATTCTTTGAACTAAGTTTCTGATAAGCTTTTAATATAAACATACAAATTTCAACTTTAATGCTTCTGTGTAAGGCATAAATTCATGTGTAAGTTTATTTTATTACTTTTTTTAAAGGTGGCCAGACTCAGTGTGTTGCGAAACTTTGAACGACGAACTCGTTTTTGATGCAGAAAATTTGCGCGCCAATTTTTTTAACCTCAAATTTGGAATTGACAATAATTGTTTTTTGAATGACAGTTTTATTTTAGTGAAGTAGCAAAGTGTTTGATTAGCGAAAGTGGTGTGTTGGAAAAAAAGTGTATTTTTAATATAAAAATTAAAATAGTTTTAAGTGTTGCGAAATATTGTGTTAATAAAAGGAAATTGTAATGATTACTAATTACTAAATCGGTGAGTAATAATACTATACATAAAACATGGTTTTTCTCTCTAAAATGAATAATTTAAATGATGAATGATTTTTAATGATATTATGAATGGAATTAGACGTACCTACTTTTGGGAAATCCATTATACCTAATTATTAGTGGAATTAGGTAAAAGAAAAAACTCGCCTGAAATCCACGCCACCTACATAAACTCTTTTGCAAAAAAAACGGGCACTTTGATGATTTCTCTGCTTCAATGACGAAGAACAAGAAAGAGGTTTTATTAATTTGACGATGCATTGACTTATCATTTATAAACATCCTGGCATGATTATAAATGTTCCAAATTTAAAATTTGAAATTAAAAAAGAAAAATACTGATTATATAGTGAAATTGCTTTGCTTTTTGGCGCGAATTGATGCGAATTGATGTAACAATTTTATTACAATTTTAAAACTTTTTGAGTATTTTCTGCAAATTAAACAATTTATTCTTTCTTTCCACAATAAATACCACTTTTTGATATGAGCGATAAAGCGATAAGGGCCGGTAAAATTATAGCCCTACTTGAAGAAGGTTGTTCGCAAACTTACGTGGCTCAACGGCTAAATGTGAGCCGTTCAACTGTCCAGAGGACGAGGCAACGATATCAAGAGACCGGTTCGGTTAAAAGAAGACCCGGCTCGGGAAGAAAACGATGCACAGAACCAAGAGACGACCGCTTTTTGGTGAGTCAGGCGTTGCGGAATCGTAAGGCGTCAAGTGTGAACCTGAAAAAAAAAACCTTGAAAAGTAAGAGGAGTAGAAGTAAGCTTGTGGACGGTTAGAAGGAGGCTTTTGGCTGCCAATATCAAAAGTTACCGCCCGGCTCGAGGCCCTAAATTACTCCGTGAGCACCGTGTTGCTCGACTTCAGTTTGCTCGAAACTGTGCTTCATGGACTATGGAGGACTGGAATAAGGTACCTATTGTTTTCTGATGAAGCTAGAATCTCTTTGTGTGGAGAGGACCGACGCCGGCGAGTGCTGCGAAGACCACGGGAACGCTATGCGGAAGTGTGTTTCGAACAAATCACTCTTTATGGCGGAGGCTCCGTTATGTTTTGGGCAGCAATTAATTCGACGGAGCGTACGGAGTTAGTTTTCTTAGAAAGAGGAACATTAAATGCACACCGGTACATAATGGAAGTCCTAATTCCACATGCACAACCCGCATTGACTGCACTTGGGGAAGATTCCATTTTATGGACGACAATGCCCGCCCGCACCGTTCTGGTGACGTGGAAGCTTACATGCAAGAAGTTGGGATCCGTCGTTTAGATTGGCCAGCTCGCAGTCCTGACCTCAATCCAATCGAGCATGTCTGGGATGTTCTAAAAAGGCGGGTAAGATCAGTGCAACCTGCTCCAAAAAACATCAGGGAGCTAAAAAGAGTACCTAATTGCTGAAGAGTGGGAACGTATTCCTCAAAACGTACCTAATTAAAAACATCGTAGAGAGTATGCCCAGAAGGATTCAAGCTGTGATTTTGGCAAGAGGAGGTCACACTCGTTACTAGGTTTTTACAGTTGTAAATTTATTTAAATAAAGAAGTAAAAAAATCTTCTTGTCTTTATTGCCGGCCACTTGTTATTGTGTGGTCGTGTACGTCGGTTTTGAAAAAAATCATCAATTTAAATAAAAAATTGCCAAAATTTACGCTTATTTCACATGATTATTACACGATTAGGTACGAGTATAAGTACACAAAGTGTGTCAAACAATTAAATATTTTTAAACTAACACAAATCTACCTTAGAAAGTAAGTTTCCTTAGGTGCCCGTTTTTTTTGCAAAAGAGTGTATATAATAACTTAGACAATATAACTTAGTGCACAAATTAGAGTAGAGTTAAAACTAAATATGAATTATATAAATATTGAACTACTTAATTAATAATTAAATATCCAAGCTATTGTCTGCCAAAAGTAAGGACATTTCTTTTGGAGATTTCTTTCTTTTTTTCATACAACGAAGTAGGAAGACGAGTAAGACATTCTCCTGATGGCAAGAGATAACGCTGCCCATAATATAATTAGTACAGTACTACCCACAGGATTATACAAAGATAAAATTCTGGGTGCACTGCGCCAATCCTCTCGCTTTCTTTCATGATTGTCCATGTGCCTAGCTAACTTAAAAGCTAACTAAGAAATAAAAGAACACTCATTTAACTTAGATCTTATCAATTTTAGGGCTTCTATAAGCGATTTATTCGAGAACCTAGGTAACACCACGCTAGAACGTGGTCAAAGGCTTACCTATTATGAACAAGTGAAATTTTAAAAAAAACTTTTTAAAAACAAGCTTTATTATTATTACCATAAAGTACTCGTCAAGACGAATCAAATGAGCCCAAACTCGATGGGGTTACGTAGTTTTATTACGGAGTTCCTATGACCACCTTCCAACTCCATATGATCAGATCAGATCTACGCACAGCCCAAGCCACTGGACAGATTGAGTTGAAATTTGGCATACAGTTAGGTTTTATTATGAAGACCTCCGATAAGAAAGGGTCAAAGCCGCGAGCACAAGCTAGTAGATAATAATTTCAGACTTAAGCTATTTTTTTAAAAGCTTGCGCGTACGTCGATTCCTTTTTCAATCAAACAACCCCATTTTATACAAACTCTAAAAAAAGTATCGAACCGTCACTAAAGAGGTAAAAAAAGGTTAACAAAAAGTTCGCATTTCCGAAAAATACAGCTTTTTAAAATAGTTTTTTTGTGTAAAATTAGCTACCTTTTGTCATGGCACCCTTTACGAAACCCCATCGGAAATTGAAGGCAATTCAATGGGGTTAAAATAAAATCAATAATACCCCGTGACATAAAAAATAATGCAGTTTTTTTGTCGTTTTTTGTGACAGCAGATGGTTGCGAAAAATGCATTTTACATTAGTATTATTACTAACTGGGGCTGCAAACTAAAATAAATTAATATAATACTGGTGGTAGGCTTCGGCCGTGGCTAGTCACCACCCACTGGACAAAACCGTGTCGCCAAGCGGACATTGTTTTTCTGGGTTACCCTTCTTTATTTCTTCATTTTTAGGGCAACTGCTAGAAAATGCTATAGAATTAAGTTACTTTTACCGGGGGTAGACTTCCTTTGAACTCGGTCGACTAGGTGGGTACCCCAACAGTGCCAGTTATTGTACGGCCTGAGCAGTGATGTGCAAACATTCGGGAGGATGGCACTGTAGCAAGTAGCAAGTGAAATTACTGGCCTGAAGAGTCTTATCGTCTTATGACTTTTAAGTAAGAAGCGTTGGTCCAGTGCACCTAAAATTGGACATGATGCACTGTCCTCATTACCGGCTTTGTCTCTTAATTTTTTGCATAAAAAAAGCTTTGTAGTTTTAAGTTACTTTTCCTATATTTTTCAGCCCCCATATATTTCTAATACATTTTTTTCAACCTTATGGCAGCTAGTAGAAAATTTTATTGTAGAGAGTTATATAAGTTTGTCCTACCTCAATAGTTGTGCAGAATAAAAAATCAATATAACACAATAATAACACAAATATATGTGCCTAATCAAAAAATGTCTTCTAGCTTATTGCGATCTCTTCCAGACATTCTGATGTCTACTTAGTTAATTTAAAAAGTGAAGTTATTGAAGTAAAAGTGCGGAAAGTGTAGAAAGCTCATGTTTTAAGCTCTAACTTGATTCACTACGATTGCACTTAAGATAAACTGCGTGTGGTACACGTCATAAACTCATGACGACCAAGAAAGAATAATAATGAGACTTTGTTTATTCTTAGATTTCAGGTACTTAAAGAGGCAAATGCCTTTATTGAGAAAAAACAAACTAACAATACTACAGTTACTACAGCAGTAAAGAACACTTTTTATTAACGACAGTTAGGCCACAAGCCAATTTACAGAAAATCCAAGTGCTCCAAACCCCTGTCAGATGGCAGAGTGCCCAGAATGTTGGCAGCATTGCCACGTTGAATGGCAATACTTATATTAGTTTTTATATATCACAGATAGGTTTTATTACGTAGTCTTCTACTAAAATAAGACTTACGCGGGTAAACCATAAGTTAGTCGCTTATCGTTGGGGCAGCGGGTACGCCGATTCAGTTGTCCGCGACAGCCAAAGCTACCTTTTTTTGACCCAGAAAAAATGCGTTACGCATCATCACCCGGGTCAGTATGTGGGACTCCCCCGCCGAAGATGAGCGCGACGGGATACCCACTAAAAAACCTGGGGGTGTTCCTGCGGGACACCGTAATGTCGGGGCAGCGGGTACGCCGAAGCACTCATCCGCGGCAAAGTCACCTGACCTTACTTTACTAAGAAGTCCAAGCGTATCGCTCGCGCTTATGTCCTTGTACCAAACACCGGCGCCTTGTAAACCGGTTGCCGCGTTGCAAAAAAACCGTCTGGCTCTGTAGCGACTGCTGCATAAACTGTGGCAGGTCGACGACTACTGTGACACAGATTAACAAGTAGTATGTACTGTGTGCCACAGATTAACAAGTAGTGTGTACTACTGTGTGACACAGATTAACAAGTAGTATGTACTGTGTACTGTAAGCTACAGAATAACAAATAGTATGTATGCCACTGATTGACAAGTAGTGTGTACTGTGTGTCACAGATTAACCATTAGTTTTTAATAGCAAACCACAGTTTCTTATGAGAGAGTAACAAACATAGACCACGGTAAAGAGATATACAGTAGTTTGAATGAGCGTGATTTTTGAACATAAATACCTACAGTCTCGCGGTACATGCGCGAGTCATAGGGCTGCCGGGCAGCCGCTGCCCGCATACAGTAGGTACCTACCTATTTCATATCATCTACTTACTTGAGCTACTATTTAGATGAGTTATTGTAAATTAATTATATTATTTTTGTATATTTATTTTTATTGATATTTTTATTACAAGCTTTTATTTCATTTTCAAATTACCTACCTATATGTACCTACTTATTATGTCCATATAAGAGACAAGACAAGAGACAAGACAAGAGACAAGAAAAGAGAAAAGACAAGAGACAAGACAAGAGACAAAACAAGACAAGAGACAAGACAAGAGACAAGACAAGAGACAAGACAAGAGACAAGACAATAGACAAGACTTGGACTCTTACTCGGACTTTTACTCGATCTCTTACTCGCACTCTTACTCAGATTCTTACTCGAACTCTTACTCGCATTCTTACTCAAACTCTTACTCGCACTCTTACTCGAACTCTTACTTGGACTCTTACTCGGACTCTTACTCAAACTCTTACTTGAACTCTTACTCGCACTCTTACTCGAACTCTTACTCGGACTCTTACTCGGACTCTTACTCAAACTCTTACTTGAACTCTTACTCGCACTCTTACTCGAACTCTTACTCGGACTCTTACTCGGACTCTTACTCGCACTCTTACTCGGACACTTACACGCAGTCTTACTCGAATTCTTACTCAGTTTCTTACTTGCACTCTTACTCAGACTCTTATCGGACTCTTACTTGGACTCTTACTCGGTCTCTTACTCGCACTCTTACTTCAGCAGAAAACTTTTAAAAATAAAAAAAAACTTTTTAAAAACTTGCCTCAAAAACAGCATAATATGCATGCTATTTTTTTGCCATTTTATATAATTTATTATATTATGTATACATACGTCCAAAGTAAATAACGTAAATTACACTAAATACTTGCAAAAAAAAACTATCGCGACATCCGCCCGTCGCTGCGTGGCACCCGCTTCTGGATAATATACCCACTTCTACCCACATCTGCCCACATCTACTCACTTCCACATTCCGGCCGTTTCTATGGAGTCAAACTACTGTATATCTCTTTACCGTGCATAGACATACATCCATACATTCTTACAAACTTTTACGTTTATAAATAGGTATTATAGTAATGGAGAGTCTTAAAATAAATTACTCTAATAAAATTTTACTTGCAATAGTATCTATAGGTACTCGAATTGAACAAGGAGAATCTTTTTTGTAAACAAATGAGTTCCCACACCAAAAAAAAGATTAAGCAATGGAAGATCTGTCAAAAGAAAAAGATTTCAATAAATAAAATAGCTTGAGTTTATATTTTTCTCAAAATTCAAAGAATTAATATTATAAATTATATTTTTGTATTTTTTTGCGCACAGATATTATTATTTATTAAATTAAAAAAATATAAAAGATTTTGTAGAAGAAAAAAAATTGTGGGAATGGTATCATCGGTGATTATGACAGTTGTTCAAAACATTTTGTGCTCGGAGTGAATTTTTGTTATTGAAAAAGTTGTTTTCGTTTGGTAAAAGGTTCTGTTAAGTTATTGTGTTGCTGTTATTTGTTACTTTTATGTTTTAATCATTAAATTTAAATAAATATTTAAAAATAACGTTTTGAGAAATTAAATTGTTATGAAAGTACAACCTTAAGTTTTGCTCGATGTTATTTTACGTAACCTTTGTCATGCTAACTGTCAATACATCTATTTTCATGCTTAGCTTATAGATTTTTTATATAATAATAATAGTTAGTGGTACAGCAGTCTTATCCGCTTAACAAATAGCAACCTAGTTATGTGTTATTCCAGGTCCTGAGGTACATACGACTTAATAGTGGGGGACTTTAGTGCAAAACCTGTTTTTTTCTTGCAGAAGCATGAAACTTGGCACATTGATTCCTTATGTCAAAATAAGCTGATTTCGATCGGTAGCCTAATGGAAGGGGCCCTCTGGTAGCGGGGAGGGGGGGTGGAGGGTGCGCTCCACCCGGCTTAGTTTTAAAAATTCTGGGAGACCACGCATAGCTAATACGTCAAGTTTGGTATCAATTTCGGATAAATCGAGGACGTAGATTTCATTTCTAGTATAAAAAAATGACATTTGTGATGATTTGTTTAACAAAAAAATTAAAAATTATAATTACGTAACTTCGTTTTTATTGTTCAAATTACTGTAAATTCAAAAATACTAGTTTTTTTAATAAACAAAAAATATGTTAATAAAGTCTAGTTTATGTAGATTAAAAAATATATAATTTTATATTACTTTTCTTAATAACAAACCGCATAAAAAAATCTTTTGCTGTCCCGGGCCGCAATTTTCTTTTAACCGCCATGAAAAGGGTTGTTAGTAAAAAACTTACTATTTCATGCTGAAGTTTAAAACTTGCCACAATTACAATTCCTTACGTTAAAATAAGCCGTTTAGAATCAGTAGCTGTCGGTAACCAGCCTTCTGACAGCGGGGAGGGGGGGTGAAAGGGGCGCACCACCCAGCTTCACTTAAAAAAATCTGGAAGACCACGTATAGCTAATACGTCATGTTTGGTATCGATTTCGAATAAATCAAGAACGTAGATTTCATTTCTGATAATAAAAAACGCATTTTATGGGTTTTTAACCAAATTATAACACAAAATTAGTTCTTAGTTTTTTTTATTTAGAGGCACTTAAATTCTAAATTATAGTAATATTTTGTGATAAACATAAATATTTTTTAAAAGTTTATTTCAAGTAGATTAAATAAAATAGAACTTTTATATTTTTTTTATAAACATTTACTCGTACAATTTTTTTTAAGACACTAGAGTCGCTATTTTCTTCTCACCGCTGCGCTGCGTTGTAAACCCCAATCAACTGTAAAATACGACTATGTACATTCATTTAACATGTTATTGATATAAGAACTTGATATTGTCAAACATAAAATTCAGAAAAATCCTATGGCACATCATAATTTACTCTCCCTGAGACAAACTTTTGAAAAATAGGTGCGATAAAACGCGATCAAATCGCGGAACGGAAACTGCTAAACATTGTTAAGAATCAAACTGTTTCAACAAATTGTTATCTAGCAAAATTATAAATACTCCAGGCTTAAAGCTTTTTTATATCAGTATGTTACATTCCAAGACTGATTCTTCCAAAGATAATATTGTTATTATAGCTCATTACATTTTAAGACCGTCTTCATGCAGTTTTGCATCAATCTCAGCAATCCGCCCTTTATTTATATATTAAATCAGTTTCGTGCATAATATACTGGCCACCAAAACGGTGTTAGATGAATAAGGTGTCCCTTTGTTTGCTTATTGCTTCTAAAACCAAGCAGGAGGCTGGAAAATAGCAAGACTCGTATCCTTAGACTAGCATAAAAGTACCGCACACAAACTTAACTCTACCTATATGGTTTTGATATGATGTTTTGCGGTCAATGAAACTGCAGATCAAGCAGTAATTACTACTCGACAATCAATAACTATGTAGGAAACACCTTATCACAAAAAAACACTATTTGGAAAATATACTTCTACTTCCATGATATGTCTGTATACCAGCATTTGTTACACTCATTTTACAAGGAACTTTGTTTGAGAGAGGCTAGGCATAATTTCTTGGTTAAGTCTAACCCATCCTCTCTTTTGGTTTAGGAAGCAAGAAGCAGACCATTCCTTCGTCTGAAAACCTTTCAGTTGTCAGAATATTGTGCATGGGACTGATTAAATAAATAAATGCAAGGCTTATCATAATTCGTCATAAAATGTTTTGAACTATATTATTATTATATTATATATGGAGCATCCGTCTTGGAAAACAATATAACGATATAAATAAGCTGTAGGTAGGTGCCAGTAGTATTTATAATTTTGCCACATTACATTTAATTGAAAAATAGATGCATAACTTTGGTTAACCGTTTATTATTAAAGAGATACGACTTTCGGGCCTATTTTTTAAAAGTTTGTCTCAGGGAGAGTAAATTATGATGTGCCATAGGATTTTTCTGAATTTTATGTTTGACAATATCAAGTTCTTATATCAATAACATGTTAAATGAATGTACATAGTCGTATTTTACAGTTGATTGGGGTTTACAACGCAGCGCAGCGGTGAGAAGAAAATAGCGACTCTAGTGTCTTAAAAAAAATTGTACGAGTAAATGTTTATAAAAAAAATATAAAAGTTCTATTTTATTTAATCTACTTGAAATAAACTTTTAAAAAATATTTATGTTTATCACAAAATATTACTATAATTTAGAATTTAAGTGCCTCTAAATAAAAAAAACTAAGAACTAATTTTGTGTTATAATTTGGTTAAAAACCCATAAAATGCGTTTTTTATTATCAGAAATGAAATCTACGTTCTTGATTTATTCGAAATCGATACCAAACATGACGTATTAGCTATACGTGGTCTTCCAGATTTTTTTAAGTGAAGCTGGGTGGTGCGCCCCTTTCACCCCCCCTCCCCGCTGTCAGAAGGCTGGTTACCGACAGCTACTGATTCTAAACGGCTTATTTTAACGTAAGGAATTGTAATTGTGGCAAGTTTTAAACTTCAGCATGAAATAGTAAGTTTTTTACTAACAACCCTTTTCATGGCGGTTAAAAGAAAATTGCGGCCCGGGACAGCAAAAGATTTTTTTATGCGGTTTGTTATTAAGAAAAGTAATATAAAATTATATATTTTTTAATCTACATAAACTAGACTTTATTAACATATTTTTTGTTTATTAAAAAAACTAGTATTTTTGAATTTACAGTAATTTGAACAATAAAAACGAAGTTACGTAATTATAATTTTTAATTTTTTTGTTAAACAAATCATCACAAATGTCATTTTTTTATTCCAGAAATGAAATCTACGTCCTCGATTTAACCGAAATTGATACCAAACTTGACGTATTAGCTATGCGTGGTCTCCCAGAATTTTTAAAATGAAGCCGGGTGGAGCGCCCCTTCCAACCCCCCTCCTCGCTGCCAGAGGGGGTGCTACCGAGGGCTACCGATCGAAATCAGCCTATTTTTACATTAGAAATCAATGTGCCAAGTTTCATGCTTCTGCATGAAAAAAACAGGTTTGACCCATTTTTGTCGCTTAGTGACTCCACTATAATTTCATTTTGGCGTCAAGTGTCACCCGTAAACCGATAAATACACCCTTTATAAGGTCATTGTACGAAGAAGGAATAATCATAATCTACCGCCGAATATATCCACATCATGTCTTTTTAAAAAGTAATTAAATTATTACTATGAAAAAATAGACAACGATTTAATTTAAACAAAATTTTATAACAAAATTTTGCAAATTCTTAATTTCTGCCCTTTTGTTTTTATTTAGCTTAGGCATAAGTTTGGCCAATATCTATTATAATAATTATAAATACGGCACAAGCGAAACCGCGCGCTGTTATTATATATAACGATTCTTGCTTCAAAAAATGTTTATTAGCTCTGCCTCTCACTTTTGACACTAACATATAGTGACATTAAGGTGCTTACAAAAAAGATCTAGGATTATGAAATGGGGTATAGGTATATGATTTTTGTAAAATTTCAGGAATAATTTATCAAAGTAAAATAAAAAAAGTCTTTTGAACTTACTAATACATACGTAGTATAGGTACGTATTATAAACGCGAAAATTGTATGGACGTCTGGATGTATGTTTGTTACTCTTTCACGCCTAAACGGATGGACCGATTGAGCTAAAATTTGATATAGAAATAGCTTAGACCCTGGAATAACATATAGGCTAGTATAGAGGGTAAAACCGTTGGGCGCTGCTAGTTAACAATTTTGATTAACCGCCACGCTGAAAAGTTTTTCAGACGTGGTCCTTAATTAAACTTACCTTGTATATATTTATGAATAATTAATCGTTAAAATAATGTTAAGATACAATAAAAATAGGTACTTACATATAACTACAGGTAGGCTTCGGCCGTGGCTAGTTACCACCCACTGGACAAAACCGTGCCGCCAAGCGGACATTGTGACCGTGTTCCGACATGATGTTCAGTGAAGCCAGGGAGGGATTTATCCCGCCTTTTAGGTATAGTCTGCTACCATCCTAGACCGTATCGTCACTTTACATCACGAGAGATCGTGGTCAAAGACTTACCTAAAATGAAACAAAAAATAGGAAACATGCCTTAAAAATATATTTCGTATGAATAAAGGAAAGGCAGTCTTTAGGATTATTTTTTTTATGGCTATTCACTAAAAATATTCATTTTTAATTTCTATTTTAAGTTTATTTACAACCTGTGTAAAAAGCATCATACATAAAAAATGTCTTCCTGAAAAATCTACTAGATACTACATAACTTTTTTTATGCAAATTTATATTAATTAAAAGACCACTCCTGTTAAACTAACTAGCGATATAATATAAATAACTACAATGAAAACAATGGAAGGAAATCAAAAAAGGACTTTTCTTTAAGGTGAGATAATTTTTATTGTGTTTTGGCTCTAAACTCTGTACCCAGTTTCCAATAAATTATATGATTTGACTCTGACAGTAAAAGTTTAGAGTAACCTGTTCTGTTGAAGTATAAACCCCAATATTATTATCAAATATGAAAATTGACTGTAAAATTACTGTAGTTTTTTTAATAAGGAGTTATCAATAGGTTCATCAAACTGCCTCAAAATCAAGGAGCTAAAAACTCATTGCTCAAAATCAAATCAAAGTTTTAGCTCAAATAGGTACTAAACATAAAAATCCCAGCTTTTGAAAGAAAGAAAGAGAAATAAATAATTTTATTTGCAACAAGACATACATACAGAAACATTGACAAGTGATATATAAGTAAAGTAAAAGTAAATTTTTATTGACATAAAATTACATGTACATAATATTATGTGAATCCATAGGTCCCCAAACTAGTCAAAACTGTGTTTTGGGGACCAGTGGCTTCTCCCATACAGTGGCTCTTAATAAAATTATGTCATTAACAATATGAGGTATTTATAAGCAAAATCTAATATAACCTATCAGAATATTGAACTTACTGTAATATATGTAACTAAATAGAACATAGGTATATATTCATTATCTTACAAAGTATATTTAAGTTTAAGAGAATAATAATTAATAATTTGGAACCTGCATATAAAAAAGATAGGTAGAAAAAAGTAGTCTTGCCACAAAAAGGTACCAACTCATGTGTAAATCTGGTCTTTTCACCCCTAATGAAATCCATGCTATTTTCGAAACATTTTGTATATAAATACCAACGAACAATAACAAAGTCTGTCTCGACGTCTCTAAGGGGGTAAAGGGGGGGATGTCTAGACAAAACAGCTGATCGAACGTTGCCATGGCGACGAAAAGCTTCTACTACCTACTCAAATACTTTACAAGCTATGTTCATCGGTTTTACGTTCAAACGAACAATCACACTTCACATTAATGTTATAAAAAAGTTTAGTAATTATCTGGGGGCACGGTAGTGCCCCCGCCAAGTCGAGCGCGAAGCAAGCACTGCCGTACCATCTTTACAGGAACCATTTCGCCGCATTTTCAGGCCCCTATTTGAGAACCTCTGGATTAAACCAGAACACAGAAATTTTCGTCATCCAGTAAGCTATAATTACATACTTAAAATCCAAAATTTCAAGTCTGTAGGTCATTAAGTTCCGAAGTTAAGCGAAAGCAAAGTTTCGCATTTTCGACACTCACTCACTCATGATCATCAAAATAGAACTAGTACTTCCCATAAACTCAGAGAGCTGAAATTTGGTACAAACTTAGAATTTATTGCATAAGCCATAGGAAAACTAAAAAAACATGCAATTTCGGTCTCGTTTTCGAGATAATTCATCTGCATAAATAACTTTGTAATCTCATATAAATGTATAGGATTACAAAGTTACATTTGCAGTCAATGGTTAAAATTGTGTAAAGCTTTTATTTACTTTCACCTGTCTGTCTGTCGGCCTTATAGTAACCTTATAATATAGCGTTTCTACAAAAAGAAGCGAAATCCCACCAAAAACATTCTGTAAAAAACTAGCCAAGTCTCGATGGAGCTGCTTGTTTATCTCTAAAAAATAATGAAATCTAGACAAAGTCGTGCCAAGTCTAAGATTTCTTACTGCGATTTCTTTATTATTATAGTTAATGTTGTGTGACTTGGCCGTTGAAGGGTACACAAGGGTACAAAACCAGATGCTCCATGACACTTGGATCGCCTAAACATAAGTATTATTGAAATACGCAGCTTTATCAAGCCTACAATTGACTGGTTATTCAATCAACGTTTTCCAAGTGGCAATTTTCTATCATGAATGGTTAGCGGACAGATTGGTGCAATGGTGTCATGGAGCACCTGGTATAATACCCTTGTGTACCCTTCAACGGCCAAGTCACACAACATTAACTATAATAATAAAGAAATCGCAGTAAGAAATCTTAGACTTGGCACGACTTTGTCTAGATTTCATTATTTTTTAGAGATAAACAAGCAGCTCCATCGAGACTTGGCTAGTTTTTTACAGAATGTTTTTGGTGGGATTATTATATACATATAGAAACTCACTTTTTTAACCCCCGACGCAAAAACGACGGGGTGTTATAAGATTGACGTGTCTGTCTGTCTGTGTGTGTGTGTCTGTCTGTGGCATCGTAGCTCCCAAACGGATGAACGGATTTTGATTTAGTTGTTTTTGTTTGAAAGTAGAGTTAGTCGAGAGTGTTCTTAGCCATGTTTGGTGGAAATCGGTCCAAGATGGCCGCCGCTACAAAATGGCGGATTACTTTTTTCTTCCACGACCCCCTCAATATGGGTATCAAATGAAAGGGCTTAACGAGTAGAATACAGCCCACTACATAAAAATTAAAATCCAATGGCCGCCATCAAAAAAATTGTGAATTACGTATTGCGTTGGGGGTTTTTTAAATTTTTAATTTAATTCACTTGTTATTACTTAGTTTTTTCCGCTCGACGAACATCTAAGATCGAGCACAGGTATATGCTAAATCAGCGTTGCGCATTCTTGCCAGCATAAAAAAAAAATACATATTTCAGGACATTTCACACAGCGCCACCTAACCCCAAACTAAGCAACTTAATGCTTGTGTTATGGTGGTGAGGGTAACGGATATAATATGCATATACTTTTCTTTTGTAAATACATACTTATAATAGATATTTAAATCACCCAGACCAGAAACAAATACCTGTGGATCACACAAACATTTGTCCCATGCGGGAATCGAACCCGTAACCTTCTGCGTTTTAAGCGGGTATTAGCCCACCGCGACACAGAGGTTGTTATTTTTAACCCCCGACGCAAAAACGACGGGGTGTTATAAGTTTGACGTGTCTGTCTGTCTGTCTGTCTGTCTGTCTGTCTGTGTGTGTGTGTGTGTGTGTGTGTGTGTGTGTGTGTATGTGTCTGTCTGTGGCATCGTAGCGCCCAAACGGATGAACGGATTTTGATTTAGTTTTTTTTGTTTGAAAGTAGAGTTAGTCGAGAGTGTTCTTAGCCATGTTTGGTGAAAATCGGTCCAAGATGGCCGCCGCTACAAAATGGCGGATTACTTTTTTCTTCCACGACCCCCTCAATATGGGTATCAAATGAAAGGGCTTAACGAGTAAATTACAGCCCACTATATAAAATTTAAAATCCAAGATGGCCGCCATCAAAAAATGGTGAATTACGTATTGCGTTGGGGGTTTTTTTAAATTTTTAATTTATATTTATTTAAATGCGAAAGTTTGTGTATGTTAATTACTTCTTGACGCCTAAACGGGTGGACCGATTGAGCTGAAATTTAGTTTAGAGATAGCTGAGACCCCGGAATAACACAACGTACAGCGGGTAAAATCGCTGGTCGCAGCTAGTAAATTATACCGGGGGTAGACTTCCTTTAGAATAGTGAAATTATTGGGCTTAACATCTTCCCTATATGACTCTCAAGTCTCAAGTAAGAAGCGTTGGTGTGTACCTAGAATTTCAATACCTAGAATGTACCTAGAATTTACCTTTGTAAAATCCTGAATTTTACCAGCTACCCAGAATTTACCTTTGTAAAATCCTGAATTTTACCAGCTACCCAGAATTATACCTTTGTAAAATTGAGCACTGTACTAATATGTATTATAGGCAGCGTTATCTCTTACCATCAGGAGAGCGTCTTGCTCGTCTTCTTACTTTGCATAAAAAAGTCCATTCTACGAATTTATATATTACTAGCTGTGTCTAGCGGTTTTACCGCTGTGTGTGTGTGTTTTAGCCTATGTGTTATTCCAGAGTCTAAGCTATCTCTATACCAAATTTCAGCTCAATCGGTCCACCCGTTTAGGCGTGAAAGAGTAACAAACACACATCCAGACATCCATTCTTACAAACTTTCACGTTTACAATACATAAAAATAATTAGTAAGATATAATTAGTATATAATTAGTAAGATTATTACAAATTCGTCATTTCATAGCGCGAGAGTAGTTCGTAAAGTTTCCCTAAAAAAGGTAAAATTAAATAAAAAAAGTGGCACAATACATTCCGTGCGAAATCACCGTAAAAAATAAAAACAGGTGTGAGATGCTCGCTTCCTTTGGATTCCGTTAAAAAAGGTAAAAAAAACTATGGGATTTTATGGCAGATGGTCACCGTGTAAAGAAATGGGGAGGAAATATTTTTTACTTGAAATTTGTCATATTTTTTATTCAACCAAAACTTATACAATTATATTACGGAGTTCCTATGGCCACCTTCCAGCTCAATCATCAGATCAGGTCGATGTCATAATTAATATTGTATTGTCATCCGATTTATAGGTACATGCATGCAAAATTTCAGCTCAATCGAAAACCGGGAAGTGGATCAAATTGAACTTGCAAGATTTGATTACAGACAGACAAGACAGGTGAAAGTAAATAAAAGCTTGTATTTAAAAGTTTTTTTTTTATTTAATTTGTTCACTTTATTTCCCATGATATGCTTTAAAGATTTATAAAAACAATTCTTTTTCTAATTTCAGGTGTTGAAGACCATCGGCAAAGTCAAAAACGCCCCAATTGACACAAAAATCAATAAGCCACGTTCCAGCACGATGTTCAGTGAAGCTACGATCCCGCCTTCTAGGTTCAGCCTGCTACCATCTTCGAAAACATCGTCGCTTAACAAAGAAAATCTTTGACATCCTACCAATATTATAAAGGTGAAACTGCTAAAGGACGAACGACGACGACGACGACGTAAAAACAGCGAACATATACATACACTTACATAAAAAAAAATCACCTATATAGACGAGGATCCGGTTAACTTCGCATCGCCTTATCTACATGTACCCAGCAACACCATTGAAAAATTAATTAATTGTTTAAACTATATAAACAAACGACTAAACCCACGGATATAATAATCGAAACTAGACTCGACCCTGGGTTCGGACAGTTACGATGTCCTTCATCAGGAGCTCACGCCTCTCGGTCGCCTCTCAAGCTCGGTCTCAGTTGAGTAGAGGCGTTAGCTCCTGATAAAGTCTAAGACTAATTAAACTAAAATAAACTGAGTCCAGTCAAATTGTTGATCGGTAAAATAACAGGGGAAAGTACGTTCGGTAGGAGCAGATTCTTAATTCTGCGTATTCTTTCTATTGTCAGCCTTTTTGTCAACTCTGTAAGAGTACAATGTCATTGGGAATTGGGAATAGCAGCAAATTCCTTTGCAATGACAGTGGGAATAGCAAGAGTAGGCTCTTGCTAAAGACAGTCAGTCAGAATACTCTTGACGCAAGATAAGAGTTGATTTTATGCTGTGGCCTATGTGTTATTCCAGGGTCTAAGCTATCTCTTTACCAAATTTTAGCTCAATCGGTCCACCCGTTTAGGCGTGAAGAAGTAACAAACATACACACTCACAAACTTTCGCATTTATAATATTAGTGTGATGAGGTCACGTGAAACATAGCTAGACTTCTAAAAGGACGAAAGTCGACGACGAAGACGAAAACCGTGGTGTCGCTGCGCAAGAAATGGATTACAACGCTGACACATTTTCCACTTCTACACGAGCTGTCTTTTATTATGTACATCGATCGAAGAGTCAACATTTTTTAAGAGGATGCCTCGTGTAGAAGCGAAAAACGTGGCAGCGTTGTGGCCTATTTCTTGTGTAGCACGACCAGCGGCTTTTATCTTCTTCCTCGACCTTCGTCCTGTTAGAAGTCTAGCTAATTTTCACGTAACCACTTTTGGACTTCTTTCTTTGCAATTTTCGCTTGTACGATTTGTATTGGTTTAAGCTAATGGCGAGCGTTCACTCCGCTCTCTCATCACTATCACTGCTTAGTATTTTTTTTATACAACGAAGTAAGAAGACGAGCAAGACGCTCTCCTGATGGTAACAGATAACGCTGCCCATAATTAGTACAGTGCTACCCAGTGCACGCCAACGCTTCTTACTTGAGACTTGAGAGTCATAAGATGTTAAGACTCTTCAGCCCAGTAATGTCACTAGCTACAGTGCCCTCCTACCTGTGCACAGTAATGTTAGCACATCACTGCTCAGGCGGTAGAATAACTGGCACTGTTGGGGTACCCACCTAGATGACCTCCTGCAAAGGAAGTCTACCCCTAGTATCAAACAAAAGTGTAGTGTAAAACAAAAATCGCCTCCCCGCCTGTCTGTCCCTATGTATGCTTATATCTTTAAAACTACGCAACGGATTTTGATGCGGTTTTCATTAATAGATAGAGTGATTCAAGAGAAAGGTTTATATGTATAATACATGCGTAATATAGTAGAGAAATACTGATAATTTTCGGTTTGATGTAACGAAGCGAGCGGGTCCAGTAGTTTGTTAAAATTGCCTTCCAACGATAGCCAACGAGCTCCTTCGTTGGTATTCGTTTGTCTAGTGTAACTAGTATTTAAATTTTGACTTTTTTCATTTGTTTTCTTATGATAATTTTATAAATCGAGACTTATCGCGTAATTATTTTACTAAATTAATTAATAATAAGGAGTTTTCTATTCTGTTCTATTCTAAAATAATTTTAGAATAGAATAGAAAATAGAATAGAAATATACACATAACTTAGTACTATTATAATAAATCACGGCATAAGTGTAACAATTGGCGATCTTATCGCTAAAAGCGAACGCTAACTATTTTAATGTTAGTTTTAAAAACATCGAACTAACCTATTGAACCTAATCGATCGAATCGAAATAATTACGCAAAAAGTCCCGATTAATAAAATTAACATGAGTTCAAAACGTAAAGTTTAAAATTTTCTTATGTTTTTTACTTTGTATTTTCTTTAAAATGAGGGTTTTCTATACTTTTCTGTCACTAGATGGCGTTTTTATACGGCATTTCTAAACTCTAAACAGCTGTCAAATAACAAAACCGTGCCGCCAAGCGGTCATTGTGTCCGTGTTCCGGCATGATGTTCAGTGAAGCCAGGGAGGGATTTATCCCGCCTTCTATATTCAGTCTGCTACCATCTACGACCGTGTCGTCGCTTTACATCACGCGAGACCGTGCTCAAAGACTAACCTAATATTAATTACAAAAACACACCAAAATGTCTCATTTTTTTTTTCCAAATTTCACAGAAACGCAATCTGTTTTTTTTTCTTAGAAAAGCATTAAACTTAATGTTTTGCAAACTTTTAACGTTTTAAGCATTAAGTATAATTGTTTTTCTATGTATATGACTTAGGTACTTTGGTTAAAATAAATTGAATTTAAATTGAATTATAACTGAAATCTGTCAGTGTCAATTTTCGAGTAAGCGAAATGCACGTATAGGTCCTACATTATTCCCAAGAGTATCAGCTCAGAATCTCAGTTTTATTGTCCGACCCAATCTACTTTTCTATGAACCGTATCAAACAGACATACAAATTTGACCTTTATTACCTTCTGAAATGTTTTGTTTATGTCCCTTTCAGCTGTAACATTGTGACCAAAATGCTGGGGTATATTTGGCCCAACGTATAAGTATTGCCATTCAACGTGGCAATGCTGCCAGCATTCTGGGCACTCTGCTATCTGACAGTGGTTTGGAGCACTTGGATTTTGGTAGATTGGCTTGTGGCCGATCTGTGGTTAATAAAAGTGTTCTCAACTGCTGTGGTATTGTTAGTTTGTTTTCTCAATAAAGGCATTTGCCATAAAAAGAAAAAAAAAAGCTGTAACATTAAGTCATATAGTGTGCTTTTCACGAAAGGAGTCCTTTTTGCGGGGCGCCACTATCGCACATATTAAAAGTTAAAATATCTTTAATATTTTAACTCTTTATAATTTTTCATGTTTCTTAATTAAGTGGTAATCTATTTCATCCAACAAATAAAAAATATTTAGGATTTCATATCTAGTCGATCGATAAAACTAAATATGGTTCCGCTAAATTCCGCGGGACCACTTTCGTGAAAAGGACTCTACCCCTGGTTTTTTAGTATGTACTTATTTTAAAAATTAGTTTCCTTATTTGACAGTTGATTAGACCTAATGCTAAGTGCTGCCATCTCTAATCTAATTTTAAAAAACTCTCATTGCATGTTGATTAAATACTCATTTTCTTTTTCCTTTGACGATATACATACTATTCAAAAGAACAAAGATTTTTTTTGAAACTTCCAAAATCAATGAAAATCAAAAAGCTTTTATTTAAATACTCGTAGACTACAAAGCAGTTTTGCAAGTCAATTATCACTAAGTACTTAATTTATTTCAAGACTCTCCCACCCATTCGGAAAGTACCTCTATGAGAAGTACGGGCAAGAAACTTTTTTTTTATTTATTTAAAAGCTTTTGAAATGTACTTTTGAATATGTATGTATGAAAGTCATTGCATTTAGAAAATGGTTACTTGTTACGAACATGATTCGAAATAAAAATATTAAAAAACCACGGACTGGACAAAACTGTGTCGCTAAGTGGACAAAAAGTGTCATCAACACTCATGTTTAGTGAAGCCAGGGAGGGATTTATCCCGCCTTCTACGTTTAATCTGCTACCATCAGCCGCAACATCACATAACACGTGAGATCGCGGTCAAAGGCCTATACTTAATGAATATTTTTAGCCATTTTCATTGCATTGACTTTTTGTTTTTTTTTTTAGCTGACGCCGTTGTAACTGAAACCCGTAGATCCGAACTTGTGCGCATTGACGATGGGACGGCGACTTTTCCGTCGCGAGCACGCAACTTTTTGTCGCTCGTCTGTACACTACATTTTTTTTCTACGATCTACGATCAGAAATGGTATTTCTGTCTAATAAGGCAATGTTCAAATGTAATAAAATTGTGTAGAAATTTTTATTCTATTTCTATGCAGTTTTGTTTCACTGAGTTTGAATTAGCCAAAAAAACATTAAAAAGTCTTTCTTATAGAAAATGTGTTATTATTTTTATTTTAACACGTCAGCATTTGTTTTTGACTCGTAGAGCAACAAATATCAATGTTTTAGTGGTTTTTATGTAAAAAAAACCAGAGAGCGATTTAACCCGCCTTCTAAGTTTAGTCTACCATCTTCAGCATCGTCGCTTAAGATCAGGCGAAGGTTAAAGAGTAACCTATAAAAAGTTGCTCAAAAGGTGCTCGTGTGAATTCAGCAGCAAGCAAAATATTAACATTTTATGAGTAAAAAAAAAGTTGCGTCAAAGTTGCTCGTGTGTTACTAGCGATTAAAAAGTGGTGTGTCAGTCGCCGGTGAGTCGCGTCGTCCCACACAAGTTCGGTGATACGCGGGCGCAGTTACCGCGGAAAATCTTCGACTTCGTTTTTTTTCCACTATTTTTTAATTGTTTTTTTTTTCTATTGTTATTTTTAGTGTTAATTTTATGTTATTTTTACTTTTACATTATATTTATAAACGCGTAGTTTACTTAAAATTGCGTCTCCAGCGCGTGTTTTGGTACTATAAACATTCAACAAAAACATCACAACATTTTTCACCAAACATTGTCAAAGTACACTTTTTTGGTTTCCATACCCGATGGAAAGTACAATACTAATACAACATAATAATATCAATTTTCATCAAAATCGCCGAGATTTTTTTTTTAATGTTGTCATGTTTATATTGAATGTTTAAACCAAAACTTGGCTTAGAGTTTATTGAATTTTTATGTTCTGTTTCTTTATGTAAAATTTATAGGTAGGTTAATTACTTTTGTAAATAATTGAATTCATTTTATTTTCCTAGGATACACACGTACGCTTTTTTTGTATCCAAAAAATTGTACAATGTAGTCACTACATTTCTTCTAATATTTTTATTTGATCTTTTAGGCATTTTTAGTAGCTTATAATACTGTATTAATGTAATTTTATTATAAACTATTGTAAATACCGGCGTATATAAGGCACAATGTAAAAAATCCAGAAATTTCCAAAATTTTCCAGAAAGTCCTAGAAAATTCCTAAAAATTCCCAGAAAATCCTAGAAATTTTCAGAAATTCCCAGAAGTTTCCAAAAGAAAGAAGAACTGCCCCCGGCGTGGTGAGGTAGTAGGTTGTATAGTACTGTAATACACCCATAGGAGACTGTATAGCCTGCTAACTTTCCTTGCCGGGGGAATATACTTCTAGAACGAGACAGAAGATGGAAGAACGAAGAGAGAAAAACGGAGAATACGACGCGTAGGAGGCGGTCGATTGTTTTATTTATTAGATTTGGTTAGATGTGTAATTCTTTATTGTAAATTTCTAATAATAATAATTACAATAATATTATTCCAATCTAATAATAATATTCCAAATCATTTTAGGGAATCGAATTTAACACTAAATGTGTTTAAATATAAATTGACGCAATGGTTGGCGGAGAAATGTTTTTATAGCATAAATGAATTTTTTGAAAACAAAATATAAATAGTCATGCATACTCCATACAATGTAACTAAAGGCATTATTCTTAGCTATAAGTCATTATTGTATTATTCATACGTCTGGAAAAGACAGGTTTTGGCAGAACAATGCATTACATTAAGATCTGATATTATGTACCTGAAATCTATGAATAAACAAATTCTTATTCTTATTCTACAATAAAAAGCTTAAAATTACGCTTTAAAGCTGACGTCAGACAAACGAGCGATCGCGCGGAAAAGCGGTCGTTCATTGTTTTGTTCCTGCCCGCATTTCACACTATCTTACTAATATTATAAACGTGAAAGTTTGCAAGAATGGATGTCTGGATTTTTGTTACTCTTTCACGCCTAAACGGGTGGACCGATTGAGCTGAAATTTGGTATGGATATAGCTTAAACCCTGGAATAACACATAGGCTACAGTACAGCGGGTAAAATCGCGGGGCGCAGCTAGTGTAATATAATTGTTTAAGTTTTGGTTACTTAAATAAAAAATATGACAAATTTCAAGTAAAAATAATTTCCTGCCCATTTCTTTAAACGGTGACCATCAGCCATAAAATCCCAGTAAAACGGAGCTAGTGCTTCATGTGACGACTTTGAACATTACAAAAATTCCATCCGGCTTTCCCGCGCGATATTGCACCTGTGTGACATCAACTTGAGAACAAAGTGTTACAATTGGCGGTCTTATCGCTATAACGATTTATCCAGACAACTGAATTATATTTTTGTAGGCCTAATCTAGCATCAGCTTTAATCTACCGTTTAAATATTTTTAATACTTATTAAGTAGGTATAAAACTATTGTATAGAATTAAGTTTACCTACTACTTTTTAATGCCTTCAGTCTACAGTTTGGCAAGAAAAGAGTTGAAACTGAACTCTAATGTTTGTACATGGGAATATAAGAAAAACTAAAATATTATTAAGTATGGTATTTTTATTTGGATAATAACTTTAATAAGAAGACTGATAACTCATATAAATATAACTAAAACCAAAAACGGCACAACTCATGTCTAATGTTGTCGAGAATATCCCGACCACGGTTTCGGACAATTACGATGTCCTTCATCAGGAGTTCACGCCTGCAGTAACCGACGCTGAGACCGCCGCGCCGCCTTCTGTGTGAGCGTCGGTTACTGCAGGCGTGATATTCTCGACAATATTAGACTTGAGTTGTGCCGTTTTTGTTTTTAGTTATGGATAACACTCGCGATAGTTTTAAAAATCATAATATAAATATTTTAATTGCATAACTGTGGTACCTACCCTCATTTTCCTCTCTTATTTTGTAAAGTTTTATAAAATATCTGGATAGGATTATATATTATTTTTAATGTAACTAAAATAAATTTGCTATCACAATCACGACTCATTGTTTTATTTTATTTATTCGTAGACTGAAACTGAAAAATAAATTTTATTAGAAAACTTAGGTAACTTAGTCTATTTTTTTCCGCCAGGGAACAGGATATGTTAAAACTGCAATAAAACTTAATAATTTACATTATCAACAAACCAAAATCATTTTTATTAATACAAGATGAATGCACCTATTTTTATTATAGGTATTTAAAAATATCTAATTAGTGCTTTTCACGAAAGGAGTCCTTATTGCGAGGCCCCACAATCGCCAATTTTAAAAGTTAAAATATCTCTATAACATTTTAACTCCTCATAATTTCTCATATTTAATATCTTATTTAAATATGTTATTTTTTTGTCTAACAAATAAAACATATTTATTATATGAAGTCCAGTAATAATCGATAAAATTAAATTTAGTTCCGCTAAATTCGCAGGACCTCTTTCGTGAAAAGGACGCTATAAAGAGTCAGTGCTGCCACACAGTTCGAGTGACATAAAGTAGAACTAATGAATCCAGACTTATGTAACTCTACCTTCATAGGCGTATTTAGGGGGGGGGGAAGCAACCCCCCCCCCCCCATAAGCTTTGTAGAGGTACGGATTTTGCACATATTTCATGGTCAAGATTATAATTTTATTCTCGGCGCTCGCAGCAAGCTGCTCGCGCACTTATATTTTTTTTTTTATAAAATATTTCAGGACGTTTCACACAGCGCCACCTAACCCCAAGCTAAGCAACCTAATGCTTGTGTTATGGTGGTTAGGATAACGAATATAATATGCATATACTTTTCTTTTGTAAATACATACTTATAATTATAGATATGGAACCACTCAGACCTGTGGATCACACAAACATTTGTCCCGTGCGGGAATCGAACCCGCAACCTTCTGCGTTGCAGGCGGGTATTAGCCCACCGCGCCACAGAGGTCGTCAAACTTATTATTAAGCATATTTGAACTTTCTAACTGTTCAGAGCGAGCTAAACACAAACTTTTCGTAGTAAAAATTATAATATTTTTGCCCGTCTGCACCTTGTCGTCGTCCCCCCCCCCCCATCCAGAACCAAATCCTGGATCCGCCAGTGTCTACCTTTACATTATATCTATATGCTCTACCGCTCTACCATTACCTGAGACAGAGTCTACTATATATATAGAGTCTAAATTTTAGGCTACAATAAATAACTTATTGTAAGATTCGTAGGATTGAGTACGTAAGGCACCGAACCTTGGAGAGCTTTTTAGGGAGTTCTGCTTGGCATTGATTAATTTTATTAAAAGTGGCTATTTTTTACAAAGAATGTGTCCAACTGATTAAACTAGTGTAGAACCGATTTCAGAATCGTCACGAGTTTTAGGTCACACTATCAGTAGTGGATAAGTTCTAGAACTGAAATCTATAGGTATTTTCTGAAAAATTATAATTTGCAAGAAAAACCATTGTTTGTAGCAATTTCAGGATTACTAGCGCCATCTATGTTTTTAGTACTTCAACTTTACCAGTATATTCCCGAGATAGTTATAAAATAATCGTAAAGATGGCGCTCATAACATGTTGCGATTTCTTAATGTTCGTTTAAATTCATTATAATATATTTTTCAAGGGTTTATAATTTTTCAATATGATGAAATTATTTATTTCGATATTTCTTTTTCGATTTGAAATTTATTCAGTTTTATTAATTTTAGGGAGTTTGGAGAATTTAGTGTGGCAGTACAGCTGCTAACTTCATACTAATTCTTGTCTATGGATTTTTGACGTGTCGTACAAATTGCAGCTAACTTCACACAATTATCATCAAGTTTTGAAAAATGGCCTCCGTAAAGTTTGCAGTGATCGATGTTAGCGATTTCTTGGCTAAAAAGCAATCTGCCGAGCCAGATTTGGCGGCAGACTGGGCCAAATTAGAAGAGCTTTACAATAAAAAGTGAGTACAGCGGGTAACCTACGTATTTTTATGTGAAAGTGTCTCTAACCTATTCGCGTTGTTTTCTTCAGATTATGGCACCAGTTGACGCTAAAAGTCCAGACTTTAGTGAAGCACCCGACTCTACAGCGCGGCGACAACCTCATCCAACTGTACAGCAACTTTTTGACTACTTTTGAAAACAAGTAAGCGTACCTTTATGTATTTTTTGCATGTCATCATTTCGCCAACAAAAACAATGAAACTCTGGTAGAATAAGCTTTGACCAGTGTTAATTACCACCAAATAAATAAAACCTTGTTGTCAGACAGTAGTTATGTGTATTCCAGTGCGATGTTCAGTGAAGCCAGGGGCGAATTTTTCACGCATTTCTTCACACAGCGCTTATGCCGCTGGGAGCTCTCTCGTTCGGAGAATTTGATACATTTTGCAATATAAATTCATAGAATTAACTCTGAAAATTCCTCAAGAGAAGACCTGCACAATATTATCATTTCATACATATTAAAAGTATTTCCAGTTTGATACCTAATAAAAAAAATGTCATGGGGAGATTTTTATTTTGCTCGATGCTAAAATGTATCAAATTATCCGAGCGAGAGTGTCCAATTGTATAAGCACTCTAAAGCAACTATTTGATATCTGTATAGGTATAGTTTAGATTCAAAATAACACATAAGCTACCCTATCAAAGTAAAACTGCTGGACACAGCTAGTCTGTTGATTAACACATTACCTGTGAAAAACACAACAGCTTTGTTTTTGAGGTCAAAACGTTATTCAAATAGGCTACAATGGAGCACTTTTGCAAGTCAATTTTACATTTTATTTTAATATTCTACCGCTCGTTCGCAAGGCACCTCTATGAGAAGAATGAGCAAGAAACTCATAGGGATTGTTTTTTTTAAATATTTGTTTACAATTTTTATCTTGGTTACATAAATTATTAACAGGTGGTTGCAGAGGTTTCCAGGCATCTTTGTCTTCTATGTATTGGCTAATTTTATAAATTTGCATTGCAATTTGCTTGTGTGTACAAACTTTGTGCCATACAAAATTTATTTCCAGTCCTGTGGATAGTAGGTACTGAAAAACATCGCCACAGCGAGTGTTAAAAACAAGTGAAATTTAAAAATAACTTTTTATAAACTTTTATTATTATAACCATAATATAGCACCAATGTACTCGTCAAGACAAATCGAATGAGCCCAAACTCGACGAGATTGGATCATTTAATTACAGAGTTCCTATGTCCAGCGTCCAGCTCAATCATCAGATCAGCTTGATGTCATAATAATATTGCATTGTCCGACTTATACATGCTAAATTTTAACTCAATTGGAAACACAAACATGCAATACAAATTAAACATGCAAGATATGATTACATACTGACAGACAACGGACAGTTGAAAGTAAATAAAAGCTTGTAATGACTTATCAACTTGTCTTATTAAAAGTAACACTTAGTTTTATATTATTTTAGTTTTCAAGTAGTTTTTGTACATTTTCTTTAGTGTTTCGTAATGGGACTTACCACATTTATCGACTCGGAATCAGCTTAAATCACTACAATCCCGACAAACAGTTCGTTTCGCCGACGGCCGTTATCGCGACGCGTCGTCCGAGCCGAGTCGATGCGAATGGTATTGGTAACACCCTTATTTCATAGACCTAAAGGCTTTTTGACCAGCGTTAGCCGATTCCGGGTCGATAAATGTGGTTGTCCCTAACGGGTTATCTATCTATTTTGCAGGATAAACCCGCTGTCTCTAGTAGAAATAGTAGCGCATATAATAGAGCAGTATACTGACAAGAAGGAAGCCATCACATTCTTGGAGAAGATCGAGAATAAAGTCAAGATCAACGATGAGGCAATGGCTTTGTGTAAGGTGAGGAATTGCAGTTATGTTAAAAACACAAACCAGCTATCTAGACACGCGGCAGCGAGTCAAGCCAAGTTCAAGCAAAGGAACTGGCGACCGCGCCGTGTGTTATATTACACGAACCATCCAAAGCGCGTTTTGACGACTTTTTACACCCTCGTTATACAAAAACTATAACACATAGACAAGTCAAATTTGGCACATATACTTAAATATACGAACTATATCTCTGTTCCAAATTCCAATAACACAGCTCAAACGGTTATTTAGATATAAACATCCAGTAATCGGTGAAGTTAATACATACTGAGGGATAGATAAAAAGTAATATCCCAGTTCCAGATGACCTAGAAAGCTGAAATTTGGCATCCCGATAGGTAATGTCCTAGTAACAAAGGGAAAAATCAGAAACTAGTATTTTTTTGTCATTTTAAATTATTATTAATTTTTAAAAAATGTATGATATTAAAGTTTGGGACGCCTAGGAACGCATAAAGCAATACATCTTGCATGTTGCTATAATTTTTGTGTAGGCGGCTATTTTCTGTTAAATATTACGAAGTGCGCGCGAGTCCACTATTCCTACTAATATAAAAACAAACATAAATACAAACAACAACATAAATATAAATACAAACTTTATACCTACTGTACGTATGGATATATGTTTTTTACTTTTTCACGCCTAAACGGGTGGGCCGATTGACTTTAAATTTTGTATAATAAAAAATATAGCTTAGACCCCTGGAATAACATAATATACACTACTGTACCAAACTGTATAGCGGGTAAAACAGCTAGGCACAGCTAGTCACTAATAAAAATAGGTTCCTGGTACCTACGTAACAATTGGATATCCTATGTAAATACCTATCAATATATCGACTCACCAGCACAAGGCGGCTCAGTAACATAGAGGTAATAATATTAACATTGTTTACAATAAAAATAATGTATGTATATCGCCTTAGGTGCTAGTTGGTGTAACCATTTTAGATACCTACGTACCTGTAACGTATAGTCATAATATTATAGGTATGTGGCGGTATCTGGGGGCACGGCAGTGCCCCCGCCAAGTCGTCGTCATTACAAGTCTTGTCGGCTTAGGTTTCTTTTGATCGAAATACTAATCCAGTTCCAGATTATCTAAAAAGTTAAATTTCCATCCAGGTAGGCGGTAGGTATAAGATAGTTGGGTGAATATAGATAAATTTATTAGTAACTAGTATTGTTTAAAAATCAATTGATTAGGTACAATATTCAAATCAATAGTGCACATAAATGCTATATATAAATAAGTACTAAATTAATTATAGGTATAGGTATATCGAAGCACGGCGAGGCTCACGGGCCGCGGGCCGCGGTGCGACGGCCGTGCCATGGAGCAGTGGGGTGGGGGGAGGTGCAATAAAATAATCATTTGGTATTAATCTTATTATGACTGGGTGTCTTAAACCTATTACATACTAAAAAGTACTGTACAAAAAGCAATGAAATCCCATCAAAAACATAAATGTGAAAAGAGAGCCAAGTTCAATATTACGATGTATGTACTCATAGTTACCTATGATTTGGTAGTTGACTTCAACGACAAAAGAAGTGAGATCTAAATGGGTGCCAAGTTCAATGGTCAGTCCTGAAAAATATTTACAACAACATAAAATATTTTATTACAAATTAAAAGATTATTTCTTCTTATCACTTAGAATTAATATTATTTTGAAGCCCAAAGTTTGACTTGGCTAGTTCTCACGGGTACCATACGATGAAGTATCATTAAGATAAGACAATAGATACTTTATTGTACACCACATAATGTTACAGAAAATACATAAGTACATAATTAAAATTTAAAATTACAATGTACAAGTGGCGGTCTTATCGTTAAAGAGCGATTTCTTCCAGACAACCAATGGATGGAGGGGACTAATTTACACGATAAAAGACGGTGGCGCACTAATTAACATTAAGTGCGTTTAATAGTGATCAAGCTGAAGTTAAGAGAGTACCTACTTAGTATATTATGAGAACTGGCCAAGTCAGTCTTTATGCTTCAAAATAATATTAATTCTAAGTGATAAGAAGAAATAATCTTTTAATTTGTAATAAAATATTTTATGTTGTTGTAAATATTTTTCAGGACTGACCATTGAACTTGGCACCCATTTAGATCTCACTTCTTTTGTCGTTGAAGTCAACTACCAAATCATAGGTAACTATGAGTACATACATCGTAATATTGAACTTGGCTCTCTTTTCACATTTATGTTTTTGATGGGATATGTATAACTAGCTGCGCCCAGCGGTTTTACCCACTGTATAGCCTATGTGTTATTCCAGGGTCTAAGCTATCTCTATACCAAATTTACGCTCAATCGGTCCACCCGTTTAGGCGTGAAAGAGTAACAAACACACATCCAGACATCCATTCTCACAAACTTTCACGTTTATAATATTAGTAAGATTATAGTAATAAGCACATTTGTAAATTTTGGTTTGCAATAAAGTATAATCTATTCTTTTCTTATAGAGACTATTTTTTTAAATCAAGAATTTAGTAGATCCTGACTGAAACTGAATATTACAGAAGGTTATATTGCAAAAGGTTGCCTGTTCGATTCCCACAGAGGATGATTGTGTGATCCACAGATATTTGTTTCTGGTCTGGGTGGCTCTCTGTATATATTATAAGTATGTATTTATAAAAAAAAACAGCATCAGAAATGAGGTGATTCGGCAGAGAACCAAAGTCACTGACATAGCCGAAAGAATTAGCAAGCTGAAGTGGCAATGGTCACATTTGCCGCAGAACCGAGAACCGATGGGGTAGACGTGTTCTAGAGAGATCGCTTTTCGGCAAACGTAGTGTAGGGTGTCCTTGGGCGAGATGGGGCGATGATATCCGGAGGGTCGCTGGGAGTGGTTGGAGGAGAAAGACGGAGGACCGAGCTGAGTGGTGTGCCTGCGGGGAGGCCTATGTCCAGTAGTGGACGAACATAGGCTGATGATGATGATGATTTACAAAAAAAAGTATTAAATCCATTATCTTAACCACCATAAACAGATCAATAAATCATTGTATCATTATCATTGTATCATTGTATCATAACACAAGCATTATGTTGCTCAGCTTGGGGTTAGGTGAACAGAAATATTTATTATTTATTTTTATATCCCATATTGCAGGTGCTTCAAGGCCAGATATACCTAGAGAAGTTATCAGATCTGGACAACACGGAACGCATCATCGATCACCTGGAGACAACTCTTCATGATGCAGACGGAGTCACACCCGTGCACGGACGATTTTATAAACTGGCTTCACAGTATTATAGGTAACTAGTGGACTTGTAGTGTCTAATCTTACTAATATTATAAACGTGAAAGTTTGTAAGAGTGGTCTGGATGTATGTTTGTTACACTTTCACGCCTAAACGGGTGGACCGATTGAGCTGAAATTTTGTATAGAAATTTTTTTTTGGTGTTGTGTTCATATCTGCAATCAGTCTCTAGACTATGAGCGGATTTGCTGGAGGTATTGGACATTTCAGGGAATTAATCCAGTGATAATTTCCCTGCTTCAATTTCAATCACTTGTCGAGCTCCATGATATGCTGTCTCTTTAGCCTCTTCGGATAGCTTATGGATGTCAGCTGTGTAGCCAGATGATTTGGGTGATTGAGCAAGCGCTGTCTGTATCTGGTGAAAAATTTTTGGTGCTAGATGGCAATAATAAAAGCTTGTTTTTAATAGTTTTTTTATTTATTTCACATGTTATAGTGAAAAATAACCGTTCTAACTCTACTGTATGACCATATTTTCCCTTCCAGAGTCCGTGGTCCAATGCACAAGTACTACAGAGCAGCCCTTCGTTACGTGGGGTGCTCGTCTGGTGGTGACGCATTACCTTTGGACGAGAGGAGAGCCGCCGCCAAGTCTCTGGCGTTGGCTGCCGTTATATCTCACAATGTGTACGATTTGGATGAGCTGGTGAGATCTCACATAACATATAACATAGCCTCTACTCTTGCTACTCGCACTGTCATTGTATACAGAATACAGCCCGTTTAGCATAGTAAGATATTGTATATAATAAGTACCCGCCGGCATTATGGCGTCCCGCAGGAACACCCGCAGGTTTTTTAGTGGGTATCCCCGCCGCGCCCGGCTTCGGCGGGGGAGTCCCCACATATCGCCCCGCGCCCCTCGGCGTGGGGTGATGATGCGTAACGCATTTTTACTGGGTCGAAAAACTACGACTATTTCCCTCCATTTGGTACGATCCTGACACCTCTTTCGCTAGAAGAAAGTTAAAAAAACACGACTTTAAGGCCTTAGGCCACCCTAGAGGCTGAAAAAATAGGCTTTTTGGGGATTTTTTTTCAGAAAAACTACAAAATATATCGAGATAACAGAAACGTGATTTTATTATCTATATCAGTGACTGCTTACAATAATTTTTTTGAAGCGATTTATTACAAAATGGCGGATGTGCAGCGTTTTTGCGACGACGTCTTTTTTTTATTTTCGGGGTCTACGGCCGGACTAACAGCACCTGTAATTTTTAAAATAATAATGAGCAAATGAATTTCCCGATTGCTATAGAAGTACGATTTTTGGCCAAATGGCGCCCTTCTAAAGTGAAAAGTGAAAAACTTTCCTGAAAAATTGTCAGATAATTGTTAATAACAATAAATGAACTACGCAATATAAAAAAATCCTACGTACTTCCATAGACAATGTATATTTCAAGATATTTTCAAAATTTCAAGTTAATCGGTTGAAAATTGCTTGAGTTACGAGTCCGCCCAATTTGAAAAATTCAGTATTGAGATAAACGCGTTTGAAGTTTTGAGTAGTAGAAAATCATGAATAATTTGAAATAATTTCACAATACCTTTAGTCTGCGATGCCTGCACCATACTATTGGCCTTCCAGATCATCTTCCTGCTCTTGCATTTCTTTTCTGCTTGATCTTAACCCGGCGTCATGGGGGTTGGGTCATAATGACCCGGGCCTTTTTTGTTAGCTTATAGATTGGTAACTATGCAAGCAACGTTGCTGCTCTTCTCAGTAGCTGGAGTCAATGAACTGCGCTAAGCATTGTTTGAAAAATAAGATTCACGGCGACCGTGCTTGGAGATAAGTGCGTCTAAAGTTGAAAAAGGTAAATTTGACCCAACCCCGTACTCGGTGTAACACTTTTGCGCCATTTTGTCAATGTATATTTTTTAAGTTTTGTCATTGCTATATAGTGTTATTTAGTGTTCTATTTTTTGAAGTGAAAACTTCTTTAGCGGCGCTGAGCACTTTTTTTTGTATGGGTAAAAACTTTAAAACTCGCGTCAGGGTCACGTGATGCTGATCGAAAAAGCGTAAGATCGAGGGGAAGGGAGAGGAACTAGTATCTCCCACTCTTTCTACCGTGCCTGAGTGTGCTGCTCTGTTGATGGTGTAAAAGTCGTCGAAATTATGGATGGAAGTTGATTTTTCTGAGAGATAAAATTTAATGTAATATATAAATAACGATATAATATTATAAATAACAACATATAAATTGTCATATTTGTGTACGATAGCGCAATAAATAAACATTGTATTTTTTTAAATGGCCTTGTCCTTGCGAGACTTGAAAACCCGCTAAAATGTGATTTTTTCAAATTTTGCCTTGAAAAATAAAATTCAAAAATTTGCTACTGAAGGTTCACAAGACTCACCAGATAAGAAAGTTAATGCTCAGAAAAGGTGCCGAGTAGGTAAAACTAACGAAAAAATCCACAAAACCATTTAAATACATCTAAGATGGAACAAAAATATTTGTTCTGAACATGCACTTTTCTGCAGTGATTGCAATTATAATGATGATTCTTATTATGATTTTTTCCAAAGATATCTTACTTGTTTATGAAAAATCTATTATTATAATTAAAGACTGTTCATAAGTAGTAAGAAAAATAAGATTACGCTAAAGAACACCATTTATGTTGGTTTTTTCCCGTGTTTTTTTAATGACATTTAAAGATATATACTTAAATAACCTAGTAAAACAAATTCTAATTAAATTTACTAAACCATGAAATAATTAAGCTGTAAACTTGAAATAATTCACAATATCCTTTAAAAATGTAAAAATATCGTAAGTCAAAATATCGGGTCATAATGACCCCACCCCCACGTCCGTGTAGTCGTTTTCCACCCCCATGACGACGGGTTAAATAAGATAAATTTTTCGAAAATTCTAGGGTGGCCTAAGGCCTTAAACTCGTTCTTTTTCACACAGGTTTTTTTCAGGTAGTTTAAAGTGTTATATTTCTGTTATAATTTCAGCTAGCACACCCAATCTTATCCTGTCTAGAAGGCACCTCGGACGCAGCGTGCGTACAATTGGTCCGCGCGTGCGCACGCGGTGACGTCACTGCGTACGAAGCTCTCGTGGCTGCGCATCACTTGCCTGATGTCGTCGCTAACGATACGCTCGTGAGGAGGAAGATCGCTCTGCTGTGTCTTATGGAGGTGGGTTTAATTAATATTATATCAATATATTAGGAAATTGCAATAAAAAATGTGTAATTATTAAAAATAAGAAAATTTTGTTTTGACGGATTCGTGTCGGATTCGTGACGTATTCGAGACGGATTCAATACGTAGAAGGAGAGTGTCTTACGAAGGTAGGGTTGTAAATTTTATGAATAAATAAGTGTCTATTATGACGGATTCGTGTCGGATTTAGTGATGTAAGAGCGCATTGCCGGAGCACATAATCCAGTGCTATACAGTCGGATTGGCTATGTATCCCCCTCAATAGTATGTAAGGGCGCGGTGACGTCAAGGCGTACGAAGCGCTCGTGACGTCACATCACTTGCCCGACGTAGTCGCTAACGATACGCTCGTGAGGAGGAAGATCGCTCTGCTGTGTCTTATGGAGGTGAGAATAAAATGTGTAATTATTAAAAATAAGAAAGTTTTGTTTTGACGGATTCGAAACGGATTCAATACGTTGAAGGAAAGTGTCTTATCAAGGTCGGGTTGTAAATTTTATGAATAAATAAGTGTCTATTATGACGGATTCGTGTCGGATTCAATACGTAGAAGGAGAGTATCTTATGAAGGTAAGGTTGTAAATTTTATAAATAATTATGAGTCTATTATGTCGGATTCAAAGCGGATTCGATGCAGAGAGGAAGATTGGCTTGCTGTTTTATGGTGGTTAGTTACGTAGGCCAATGATATATAGTCGGATTCATTGTTGTAACAGTGCATTTCTGTATTACGTAAGTTTTAATTTACTTTTGCAAGATTACAGATTACCTGTCCGTAGTCTGTAATCAAATCTTGCAAGTTAAATTTGAACCCATTTCCCGGTGTCCGATTAAGTTGAAATTTTGCATGCCTGTATAAATCGGATGACAATGCAATATTTTTTATGACATGGAGCTGATCTGATGATGGAGCTGGAAGGTGGCTATGGGAACTCCGCAATTAAACGACACAACCCCATCGAGTTTGGGCTCACGTTTTGACGAGTATTTTATGGTGCTAGATGGTAATATTTTTTTTTTTTTTTTATGTGATGAAGTAGAAGACGAGCAAGACGCTCTCCTGATGTTAAGAGATAACGGCTGCCCATAATCAGTACAGTGTTACCTAGGATTTCACAATTATGTGAAATTCTAGGAGCACTGCACCAACGCTTCTTACTCAAGAGTCATAAGATGTTAAGACTATTTAGCCCAGTAATTTCACTAGCTACAGTGCCCTCCTACCGGAGCACAGTAATGTTTGCACATCACTGCTCAGGCGGTAGAATAACTGGCACTGTTGGGGTACCCACCTAGACGACCTCCTGCAAAGGAAGTCTACCCCCGGTAAAATAATAATAAAAGCTTGTTTTTAAAAAGTTTTTTATGTTCTATGGATAAGTCTTAATGTATTTTCTTCGTTTAATTCCAGATGGCGTTCAACCGTCCATCATCCCAGCGTCGCTTGACATTCTCCAGCATCGCTGCAGCAGCCAGGGTTCCATTGGCTGACGTGGAACTGCTGGTGATGAAGGCACTGGCTGAAGGACTGGTCAAGGGTCACATCGACCAGGTAATGTTCCATCATCATCAGCAATTCTCTTCACAGATTTGCTTATTTGATTCACTTTCCGGTTTCCTATTGAGCTGAAATTTTTCATGCATGTTAAAATCGGATGAAAATGGAATATTATTATGACATGGAGCTGATCTGATGATGGAGCTGGAAGGTGGCCATAGGAACTCGGTAATCAAACAACGCAACCCCATCGAGTTTGGGCTCATTTGATTCGTCTTGACGAGTACTTTGGTGCTGGATGGTAATAATAATAAAAGCTTGTTTTTTTAACTTGATTTGTTTTTATAAATGTTATAAGATATGTAGGAGGCAGTCGTTAGGTCATGTTGCAGGCTCAGTAGGAATCTTGGCTACCTGACACTGCAACATATAGGTTCAACACACAACCTATACATTGTGATTAGACTCTGACAGTGTAAGTAGGGTAACCTGTTGTGAGTATAAACCCCAATTATTATTTTGTGCAAAGCGCGTAGAGTGGATGGCCGATGAGGTCGAAAAGTGCTCGAGTAGAGACCACGGACTAGCAAACGAAGCGTAGGACGTCCACCCACGCAGTGGACAGACGACCTTATTGCGGTCGCCTGCAGACGCTGGAGGCAGGTCGCTTCCAACCGGTATATATGGAAGTACAAAGGGGAGGCCTATGTGAGGTAGTGGACGTCCTACGGCTGAGATGATGATAATGAGACTAACAGTGAAGTAGGGTAACCTGTTCTGTTGAAATGAACTCTAATTATTATTATATGTGTTTCCAGGTGTCATCAACAGCGTACATATCCTGGATAAGGCCTAGAGCCCTAGACCGAGCTGGGGCTGCGTTGTTAGCTTCCAGGCTCGAGTGGTGGTGCAACAATGTACACGACACAGCTAAACTGTTGCACGCGGGGGCCGCTGACGTCATCACTGCTTAGGTAACTGTATTATATACTGTGACACACACCCGTGCGCACTTCGTACAGTCAACTACAAAGAGATGTATCCATGTTAGGCTTACAAAATGAAGTAAATTTTCATTTGCCACAATGAACTACCCTTGGTTCGTGACATTTCTTTGAAATCAACATACAACCAACGAATAGGTATATTCATATCGTAATATTGAACTTGGCTCTAATTTCACATTTATGTTACATATATAGGGGGTCTTTGGTAATTCAGTACATTGGTGTATAGGGCCTTATTGGGGAGGTCATTGGCCATGTTTTGAGCGCAATATATGTTCCGCGAAAATTTACGTTTTTTGAGTTATTTAATTTTTTTCGAAAAATCGAGGTGACCATTTTAAAAATACATAAAAAATCACCTTGTTTAATTATTTATTTTTTATTATCTGATTACGTGGACAAAATATCAGAATACTGAGACATCCAACAATTCATAGATCATCAAAATCAAAATATGTCCGGGTTTTCTAAATTCGATTTTGACAAATGAAACTTTTTCCAAACTAACTAATTTATTTTTGTTCACAGGTACTTATAGAAATAGCGCGCTTTCATCATTTACTTTACTTCATAACCTATATTCATTTAAATGTAATTTAATAAATAAAATATAGCAAAAATGTGTTTTATTTCTACCTTTAGAGTGAAAGATAATATTATTGTTGAATGTTTGTTAGGTATTCGATGTAACAATAATTTATCCCGCTTTCTAGGTTAAGACTGCTACCATCTACGACCATCTAATATAATTAGTAAAAATAGTCCTACTAATAATAACCAAAAAAAGCGAAGTATGTATGTATATTTGTTTCCTCTATACATCCCTAAACGGCTGAACCGATTGAGCTGAAATATGGCATCTAAGTAGCTTAGACCATGGAATAAAATATAAGATACCTTTCTTAAAACCGTAGAGTATAAGTACAAAATAATAAGATAGGAAGTCTTAAAGGTGCAATCGCACTTAGCGGCAACTGCGCGACGCGGCCAAGTTCTTTGTATGAAAATGTATGAGACATACGACATACCGCACAAGACGGCGCGGCATTTTCATACAAATTAGTTCTGGGCCTAGATTCTGAACAAAAAAGAAACGACGGCGCGGCAATACGTAACCAAAAAATAATCTATAAAACACATTTTTAAAAACTCCACTTTAAGGCGACCAAAAGATGCTAAATTAAATTGCATTTCATTTTGTACTAGTATTGTAAGAACTTCAAGATTTTTTTTCAAAATTTTGCTAAAATTTGACAGTGGACGTTAGTTAAAAGAGGCAATTTTCGTCCGGAGTCCGGAGTGAGTCTGGAATAACCCCGCTGCTGCATTGCAGTTGCCGCTTAGTGCGATTTCATTTTATAGGAGCAAATTACTTCGAAAAATAGGGCTAACATAAAGAGGAGAGAAGTGGCGTGGTATTACACCTTCCTATAGATATAAGAGTTATCTATGCCATGCACGTTTGTCATAAGATGTCAATATTGTACGTTTCGAAAAGCTAAATAATTCTTATTATCAGGTGGTTCACCACTGCGTACCCGCTACCGGCCACGCTGAAAGGGATGGAAGAGAAATAGGTTCTCCTTTTTCTTCACATAGAATTTTCCCTATTGCCGTCACACTCACACATAATATGGCTACTTCTAGTTGTATTAGTTCTGTGCCTCTTATTTATATGCTCAGTGATTCCTAATTCCTATATTATGATGTAATCAAGCATACACTTACTATTTACTACAAGTGGGTCTACAAAAAGAGGAGAAGTGAGCTTAAAAAAAGAGCTTCATTCTTACGTGCGACTCACTCGCAAGATTTGACGAAATTTTAAATATAAATACCTACATTGAATTTTTTTTAAAGTTTCTCGTACATAATATAGGTAGGTACATAGAGTAAGTATTCCCAGTTTGTCACTATGAAAAATCGCAATAGGATTCCAAATTATTGTCGTGCTGTATTTTCTGTTTTAACAATGACTTTATGATTTTTTTTATTGTTATGACCAGTTATGATAACAAACTGGAAATACTTTAAAAATAAAAACACAAAATACTGTTAGTCTATACCACAGATCAGATATAAATATCAGATATAAATATATTTATATCTGATCTGTGGTCTATACAGTATTTTATCGCTATAAAAGCACCATATTAATTTGTTAATAACTTTCGAAATTACCTTTGTAAATAACTTAATTAAGTGAAAATAAATATGTAGGATATGTTATATTTTATAGACACTAAAGCTAATAATTTGTCATGTTTATAATTAATAATTTTAACAAAATAATGAATACTGTAAAACGCATTAGTAGTTTAAAATTGGCGCCATAATAAAATTCAGCCATGATTTTCTTTTGACAGCTTGCCAGTGTTACCATTGCGGGAATCTTCCCATATTTTAAGATATACATTTTTAATGTAGATTTACGTAATGTTATTAAATGTTATATATTCAGATAATATTAACCTAATCAAAGAGCTATTTTTTAAATTATGTTTATAAGAAAAATGCGCTATTGTTTTTACATTTATTATATTTCATATTATTATCTAATAAGAATCCATTACAATTAGTTAGTCCCCCACACTTTTGCAAATGGCGTCCGCTTGACGGATGACTGCTGCATAAAAATGTTTAAACAAACACAGTTTAACCACGTGAAGTGATTTTTACAAATCAAAAACTATGATTTAATTCACATTAGGTAAGTGTTTGACGAAAACGAAGGTGCCAATTACGTAATTGAATTATTATTGTCAAGTATCCATCGGCCGTCTCGCTCGTTTGTTGTGATTCGTGGATGTCATTATTTACAATCCGCTATACGTCTGTCTCGCTCTAGAGCGTAGTTTTCTTCCGATAGGTTTTTCATTTTTAAGTGTCCGAGTGAGACCGCGGTGAGGCCCCATGGAAAAATATGAACAAAATTTTGTGCTCCTAAAAATTATTGATTTTCATAGTTAAAAAAGGCATTGCGTCGCGATAATTGCATACGTGATGTGCCGTCGGCTGGACCTCAAGCGGTGAGTGCTCGCAATCTATTTTGGTACATTTTCTCCTTTTTCGAGGCGTGAGGTCGCGAAAAGTCACATTTTTCAGCGCACGATAGGCGAGACGACCATTTTCTCGTTCAGTTTTCGCGTCTAAGTATAGATTTGAGTAATTGTTTAAATATTGATTTTTTTTTAATATTGGCTGCATGTGTGTCGGTTGCACGTAGTATGTTTATAACATTAGTGGGGCCTGTACTATTTTGGGAACAGCCAAATGTAGGGTTTGCTCATGTTTAAACCATCGTGGAGTCGCGTTCAGTGCACGTCCCGTAAATATACACTCTCATTTTGGATTCTAACATTAAATTGGATTATTCTTCGTTCCATTAAATCAATATTTTGTGGTAAGTTTTCCGTTTCTTTATCAGTATTCTATGGCCAAAACGAATGTTTACAGCATGCTCTATGATAAGACTGTAACAAATTGATTTTTATAGAAATGCAAAATACTTAACTGCATTTACATTGATTAATAAAGTTGGGTCCTTTATTATTATTATTGACCCTATGCCACCCATTGTTGGGCAAAAGCCCTTCCCAAAATTTAAATAATAAATTATCGAAACAAAAAACTCACTTTTTAGCCATAAGACCGCTCGCGCTTTAAATTACGTTTCTTCTTAAATTATATTTTTTATGTTGTGTAAGTACTCTTAAGTTGACATCTATCTAATAATATTGATAAAATTCTTGAAACAAGACACTGTGTAGAATTCATGGAATTTTATTGCAAGCTCATTATTTTTATTTATTGCAATAAAACAGTACAAGTCGCTAATTTAATATTTATTATGAACTCACGACATATCATTATTGCCTACCAATAACAAAAAAATATGGATAACTACTATACAAACCTTAAATTAGAGGTAAATAATAAAATATAATTAATAACAAAAAAAAAAGTATCCATTTATGAATGGTTTAAAATCTGGTGCAGCAGCCCCAAGTTGCTTTCTCACACAAAAATACTCCAACTCTGCCTTTTCTTTATTAATAATATATATGACATAATTTAATAAGAATAACGAATGCAAAAAATATTTACATTTTTTGTAACGCGCAAATAATTACGCCCTTCAACGCCATAATATGGCTATTCTTTAAAACTATATTTAGATCTAATACGAAAAACAGTCAGACAGTGTCTGTTTAAAGCAGGGGGTCTAATTCTAAAAATAAATGGCCTAAATTCGTACGAATTTAACAATTCTGCTCATTTCATGATAAGCGTTTTAATTAAATTGTATGTTTACCTACTTACAGTAATAAATATCTGTAGAAATTACAAAAGGTTTTATTATTATATTTACATAGGATTGACAATAATATTATTAAAAAGTACAAAATAAATATTTAATAATTATTTATAAAAGGTATGATTTTTTAAATCATAGGCGTATGAATTTTTAACTGTATACATTATACATACTTTATTTATTAAAATTTAAATCATTTATTAAATCTCACTTATGAATTTTCTTTGCCCGTATTTTATTAAAAATTAAAAATCTTTTCTCATCGGATATCTACGTCATAATGTTAACGCGTGTGCCAAATGTCATCTAAATCCTTTTAGAAGTAACGCGTAATATTTTTTACAATAAACCTGAAAATGTATGCCGATGTCTACAGAATTTCATGATATCATGACGTAGCTATGACCTTACGTGCCATAAAGTTAAAGAGCTGGGTTTAATAATAATCACATACTATTTGTCTCCGATATACAGAGTATAGACGTCCAAAGGAAGCTAGAATCTTACTTCTTACTAATATTATAAACGTGAAAGTTTGTAAGAATGGATGTCTGGATGTATGTTTGTTACTCTTTGACGCCTAAACGGGTGGACTGATTGCGCTGAAATTTGGTACACAGATAGCTTAGACCCTGTTTATGTTTATATACATAGTTTATGATAATATAGTGATTTTTAACAAATCTTCAATGTGGCAGTAAATGAATTACAATTTTCACCATGAATAGTTGATATTGTGTAGGAGGCAGTAGTTAGGTCATGTTGCAGCCCTTGTAGTAATCTCGGCGACCTGAAACTGCAACACATTATAGGTTAACCACACAACATAATAAATTATTGCGATTGCGATTTGAATCTGACTGTGTAAGTAGGGTAAGCTGTTTACTTGGAGTATAAAACCCCATGCCCCATATATAATTTTATATCGGTTAACTTCCGTAGATTTTTTAAATCTACCCAAACCATGTAGGTTGCAGGTTCCGGGTTCCAACTAGGTTGTCTGTAAGATATTGCTTTATGCGATAAGACCGTCAATTGTTTACGACTAATTTTAAGTTTGTATAAACTATTTCTTGTAACTTGGTTTGCAATAGTGTTATTTTATTCTGTCGTCGAAAAAGTGTAGTCTAAATTTAATAAACATATGACTTCATGTCGATTGTTGACAAAAAAACACTAGAATTAGGTTTCAATTCATTATTATTGTTCAAAATGTGAATATTTACATAATAACTGTGACAGTTTACGTTTTGACAGCTATTGCTATCAATTTCTATTGCCGATTGGGATACTTAATTGTTCACGTTACTTCGCGATACATTTATAGATCCTTCAAAAATTATATAAAACCATTTTTTTTAATATATTTTATGCAAAGTATGACTGTGTATAAGTGGGTGTGTTTGTTACCCCTTCACGCTTAAACTGCTGAACTGATCGAGCTGAAATTTGTGTATAAAACTTTGATCATAGGAGACATACATAGGCCATAGGCACATATTTTTCAGTGGGTAAAACCGGTAGGCATAGACAATTATAATTATAATAAAAGTAGGTAAACCGTTTTGTAGCTATACATCTTAGTCAGCAAATAACTGGCCCAAATATCCAAGAAATGTTGCAATCATAAAGTATTTTGTTCGTAAAAATAATAATTGACCAACGCTGTAGTGAGATGTTTGATGCTTATGTTGCGCTTCATTGCTAAGTTACAGCTTTATCAAATTTTTCAAATTTTAATGAACTAAGTACCTACTTATCTAAATGTTGATTTGGAGTGACAAAGTACTGGGTCACACTTTTATCCAATTTTAACTGACATGTAAAATTAATTTAATTTTTTTTGTGTCTCATATTCGTTATTGTTGAACCTGGGAACCAGGCGTGATTATATGTATGTATGTATTGTTGACCACGGAAATATTTATCAATAGTTAATAATTAAATCAAAAATACATATTTTTATATTCCTACCGTTTGTTTCTTTTTATCAATCTTGTTCATTTTTGTCAAACCAAAATTTATTCAAATAGAGTGCCTAAAAGCGTACCTACCTACTTCTTCTAAATATATAAAAGGAAAGAGTGACTGATTGATCTATCAACGCACAGCCTAAATCACTAGACGGATTGGGTTGAAATTTGGATAATAGATAGGTTTTATGACGTAGACCTCCGCTAAGAAAGGATTTTGCCATAAATGAGTTATTAAATAAAATAATCAAAGTTATATATCTATGTATATGAGTTTTGGTCAAAAATTACGAGAATTTATCTAAAAACAAATATATTTCAATGAGGTAAAATAAATTGAAAAATCGATGTTAATATAATTGAGTCACCTGTTAAGTAAAAGTACATGAGTACTAGGCACTAGGTAAACGATATCAGTGCGTTAATCTTATCATAAAAAACATTATCTTCAGTTTCCTGGGAACGTGTGTGACCCAATAACGTTGAGGTCTCGTCTGTTTTCCTCATTGTATTGTTTCAGGCTTATCGTGACTTTGCCTGCGTAGATATCTATCCTTTTTAGGGTTCCGTACCTCAAAAGGAAAAAACGGAACCCTTATAGGATCACTTTGTTGTCCGTCCGTCCGTCCGTCCGTCCGTCCGTCCGTCCGTCCGTCCGTCCGTCCGTCCGTCCGTCCGTCCGTCCGTCCGCCCGTCCGTCTGTCTGTCAAGACCCCTTTTCTCATGAACGCGTAAACGTATTAAATTGAAATTCATATAAAATACTAAGGTCTATAATACCTTTAAACTGTAATAAAATCAAACCTCTATGTTAACGCATTCAAAAGAAACAGCAATTTTAGCCGAAATTTTAAACACGCAACTACTCTCAAAAAACCAAAACCTACAGGGTACTTGCCGTGAACGTAGAATCTTGAAATTTGGTAAAAAGCAATTTCTTAGAGCACAGATAAAGGAAAAATTGCGAAAATTGTACATTTTTAGTTACATCATATAAAAAAATATTTTTAATAATTTCATACTTACTACCTTATTTCTCATGAACGCGTGCAGGTTTTAAACTGAAATTCATATTAAATACTAAGGTCTATAATACCTTTAAACTGTAATAAAATCAAACCTCTATCTCAACGCATTCAAAAGAAACAGCAATTTTAGCCGTATTTTTTAACTCGTTTTAGCGAGGACTGTATTATAAAATCTATATAGGTTTTTTTTTTATCGAATTGGACTGCGTTTGACCACAGTCTCACCTGTTGGTAAGTGAAGACGTGGTCGAAGCTGTTGCACACAGGCCTAGCAAATACCTATTAACCCTCGACTTGAATACACCCACGTTGTAATTCTCGGGAAACACAATAACACACACACACACACACATATAATATCCTAAATTTCAACAGAAAAAAAAAATCCGTAATCCGTCTGTTTCGATTCCATCTGTTTTGAATCCGTTCAGCAGTTTGAGTTGTAAGTTGACTAGCCTATGTGTTATTCCAGGGTCCAGGGGAGTTCCAGGGTCTAAGCTATCTCTATACCAAATTTCGGCCTAATCCACCCGTTTACCACCCGTAACAAACATACATCCAGACATACATTACAGTCATTCAGTTAGTTTTAGATTTTTTGTCATAACAGTTTTCTTACAAACTTTCACGATTATAACATTAGTAAGATAGCTCAAATAGACTCAGAACCCACAGTTTTACTGCTCAAAAGACGACGCGAACTTTTTTCGTGTGCCACAAAAAGGTTTGGAACAACAAACGCAAGTCCCCAAAAAGGGAGCGTTAGATAAGCGACGGGTCCGGGCCGACGACCCTAGGGGCCAGGAATAGATCGATCGGTCGCTGTCTGTGCTTGCACTACACGCTTGGAAATGTTACGGAATATTGAGGTTTTTACTTCACTAGTAAAAAGATCTTACTAATAATATAAATGCGAAATTTTGTGAGTGTGTTACTTCTTCACGTCTAAACTGGTAGACTGATCGAGATGAAATTTGGTATAGAGATAGCTTAGATCCTGGAATAATACAAAGGCGGATAAAACCGCTGAGCGCAGCTAGTATTTTAATGAATATGCAACTAAATTTCTAAATAGATAAAAAGAAAGGGTGACAGTTCGATCAACGTACAGCTCAAACCACTAAACGGATTCAGTTGAAATTTTGAACACAGAAAGAAACGGCGCGGGCATGCTAATTTTTTTATATATGGGGTTTTTCCAACATAAATTATAAATTGAGATTTTTATGTCTCTATAATACAAAGTTAAGAGTACTATTTCTATAGTTTTTCATACCAAAGAAAAGTAAGAAAACTCAAATTTGGTATTTTACTTGGCATATTCTAACATGGCGTTGCGCTTATTTGTTATCCTAAAAATTCTAGTTTGATGTTTTATCCACAACTAAGAAATGGCCTGAACTGCTTTGAGAAAATGATGGTACAGCCGTGTCGCTTTTTTACTCCACTTGGTGGGGGCGATGCGATGCTGTCTCCCCAATAATATTATGAGGAATAGAGTTCAATTTCCATAAGTCGCGGTAGGTCTGAAACCGCTCTAAGGCCATAAAAGATCGATAAGCCGTTGGCTGCTGGTTGAATAAGTAATGCCCAGTGATTCGTACCTTTTTGATTCATTTATTATTTCGGATATTGACTTAACTTTTTAAAGTTATAAGTTCCTGAATTATTAAAACTAAAAATTTGTTTTTCGAAGATGTTTTTTTAGATTCAGTAATTTTGAATCAAAAATATTAAGGTTAAGATTTAGTTTTACGTATTTGAGTTAACATTTAACATGTACCTACCTAGTTATGTGTTGGTAAAACAGAGACTGAAACAAATAATAATGAGTTAATTAAAGAAAATTAACACCACTGTATTAAAAAGTAAAGAAAAGCTTTACTGACTGCATTGATTAAGGAAATATGCAATGAGTTGACATTTGTCACATTTATAGATTTTTCAGACGTAAATATCCTATGGCCCGGCCTGCCCATTTAATGTATTTATTGTTAGTAATTAAGGTATATATTGATATACAGGGGCCCCTGTACATTATATACTGTACTATCGCCTGAAATAAATGACTTTTGTTATCTTTCTTATGTATTATCTCTCAGTTCCTTAAAATCGTTAAGTTTTATACTGGTGGTAGGCTTTGGTCGTGGACAAAACCGTGTCCGCCAAGCGGTCATTGTGACCGTGTTCCGGCATGATGTTCAGTGAAGCCAGGGAGGGATTTATCCCGCCTTCTAGGTATAGTCTGCTGCCATCTACGGCCGCATCGTCGCTTAACATTAGGCGAGATCGTGGTCACAGGACACAGACACACACATCACACCTATAATGAATAAAAAAAATCCTAACACGAGAAGATCCTCAGGTCACATCTCTATTTCGAGTCTCACATTCAATCCAGAGGACTTATTGGCTATCGCGCATTGGTGTCTTTCGCTGTTAACGGGCAAAATAAAATGTTTTCAATGAAATTTGAGAAAATAGTTAAAACTGAAGCGCTCCATATCTATAATTTTAAAAAATTTATATGCTTGAAGATGATTAGTGTCACTCAGTTCCTTATAATTCTACAGTAAAAGCGAATCCTCAGGTCATATCTCCGCGTCTATTTCGAGTCCCTCATTCAGTCCAGACCCCCGCGCGTTCTATTCCCGGCGTAGGGTCGACAACCTTTGGACCCACACCACACCCACGCCCTCCGAATGTTTTGGGGTTTCTAGGGTGGATCGCTTCATTTTTGTTATAATTGATCATTTAGATTTGAGGAATGACAATCTTTAGACAATATATATGTATGTTTCGACAATATAAATGTATGTATGTTCCGTTTTCTGTTCGCTTAAATCTTTTAGCTATTCAATGGATTTTAATGCAGAAAAATCAGTCAAGTCAAGTTCAACTATCGACTTTTTTATGCATTAGGGTGTATGTTAGCCTTTAAGTAGCCGTTAAGTGACGATGCTGTGGTAGATGGGAGCAGACTAAATCTAGAAGGCGGGATAACCATACACTAACTTCCCAGGAAAACTATAATAATAAAGATGTGTTAGCGTTATTAGTTTCGAAAATATTGTCAATGAAAAATTATAAGATTGTTTTATTTCCCAATACTACGGAGGCCTTCATTGCACCTGATGGCCTATTGGCTAATTTTCACTAACTACGATTGATGACAACTTCAATGTACATTGCTGCGTTTGTTATTTAACTCATATTAATGAGGAGGTTTAAGCAAGTAATGTACGCAATTTTGTCTATGGATTTTAGTGTTTTACATGTCGATTGGCGATAGCCAATAGGCTCTCTGGAGCTATTTATTTGAAGGTAGTTTCAAAAATTTATACCTATCTGTCTCAGGCAAAGCATAATAACATAATGTTCCTAAAATAACATGTTCATAGTGAAATACAATGGTGTAAAACTAATCTTATCTCGATACCTACGGCGACGTGATATGGCGTGGTCAAAATGTACCTATACCTTTTATTTATTTTAAGCAGCAATTTTTAGTAATCTGTGTATATATAATACAGGGTCAAAACTACTCATATACCAAATTTCAACATAATCGGTTCAACTGTTTAAGAGTTACAAGCTTACACGATCAATATTTTCGTACAAATATAATTTCAGTAGGTAATGAGATCTTAAATAAGTATTATAACTAGCTACCTTCTTAAAAATTGTTATGTAAGAACATATTTTTTATGTTTAATTATTTTTAATATGTAGGTTTAGTATAGTGTTATTGTTATCGAATAAGTAAATCTTTTTTTTACAAAAAAGTTCAATTTTTTTTAATCTGTTGTAAATATCTTTCAAAATTATTTAAAATATTTTTTTATTTGAATAAAAGTGAACCTATCAAATAATAATAATAAATGGAAAACACATCGATAGTAGCGCCCTCTCGTGTCTGTTTTTCATAAATTAATATGAAGGAAATATTTCCTGAAAATAATGGGAAAATGAAAACTGATTATGGCAATATTTTTTTGTACTTCCGGTTTACGGTTTCGGTATATTCCTTGATCCTTGTCAGTGTTGCCAATTTAGCATTTTATATGCTAAATTTGGCATATTTTCTTTCTGTTTAGCACATTATTTTGTCGTTTAGCATATAGCATATTTTTTTAGCATTATATACATAATAAAATTGAATTAAATATGTATCGAAGAACATAGGAAATATAAAAAAGAATAATCAATATCGGAGTAATGATCAAAAAAAACACTGTACACGCATCCACTTGTAAACCTCTTCCGTTTTTTCGTTACTTAATAATATTATTATAAACATGAATCGACCTAAAGCACGCTCTTTTGTTCTAACCAGTGTTGTTTCTAACCAAATTTATCACAGCCTTCTTCACGTGCCTTCTACATCTGCAACTGTAGTTGCAGATGAAGACCCAGTCGACAAATATCTGTTCGAAATGTAGGCATAACGGTTGAAATGTAATTTTTTTAATACATTTTTTATTAAAAAATTATTTAGCATTTTATTTTAGCACTTTTTTTCAAAACTAGCATATTTTTGGCATTTTTTTTACCACACTTTAGCACATTTCGCCTTGCTATAGTTGGCAACACTGATCCTTGTAAATTTTACAATTTACACTAAAACAATGGCTTTTAGCTTGAGCTTAATCATGTTAAAATAATACATTTTTTTTATTTCAGGTACGCAAAGGAGCCCTAATTCAGTATTTGAAACTATAATTTTACATTCTAGTCTAAAAAGTTTCTACTTAAAGTATTGAAATGTACTTAAATGCATATTTTTATAAAAACTTAGTGTAATATTTCCTGTGATAGTATTCGGACTAAAAATTGTGCAATTTTTTATTGAAAATCGGCCAAAGATTATAAAAATAAGTATGAGAAATAAGTGTTTATTTGTGAAAGTTTACTGATTTGGATACAAGATGGCGTTACCTCCGCAACAGTTTTGTGTTCGGTGGAATTCCTACCACACTAATTTACAGGTGAGTTATTATTAGTATTATTCTTCTTATTTATTTTTTGTAATCATAATTTTATTTTTTTACAATATATCTGAGAATAACAATTTATTTATACATATTTAATTTAAAAAAAGAAAAAAAAAATAGCACTCCGGGAGTGCCGGCAGAAGTGAAAACTTCAATATTAACGTTGTGTTTAATTATAAGTATAATAAAAATACTATCATTTATGAGGTAGAATACAATGTTTATTTATTGCGCTATCGTACACAAATATGACAATTTATATGTTGTTATTTATAATATTATATCGTTATTTATATATTACATTAAATTTTATCTCTCAGAAAAATCAACTTCCATCCATAATTTTGACGACTTTTACACCATCGTTATTATCAGAATCATCATCGCAAATTTTTACAACTGATACAATTGGTTTATGATAACTGAAGTAAGAAACAAACAGTTTTGATTCGAACCTATTTAAGTGTCTAATAAAGACCGCATCAATAGTAGTTTTGTATTTCGTTGTGCTAAAATTGCGATCATTTGACATAGTTAAACCAAATTCATTATTTAAAAATTCAATTAATTATTGATTTTTATCGTCTGCAAAATTTATATTGAAATCAAAATTAAAAAATAAAACGGGCGCGCGCTTGTCTAAGCCCCCTGTGCCGCCTAAACAGAGCAGCACACTCAGGCACGGTAGAAAGAGTGGGAGATACTAGTTCCTCTCCCTTCCCCTCGATCTTACGCTTTTTCGATCAGCATCACGTGACCCTGACGCGAGTTTTAAAGTTTTTACCCATACAAAAAAAGTGCTCAGCGCCGCTAAAGAAGTTTTCACTTCAAAAAATTAACAGATGGGGATACATAAGTTTAAAAATTGTTTTTTTTATTTATAAATAATTTTTATTTGTGTCTACAAATTTTACTGCAAGTTATTCCGTATACTGTTTATTGAGTAATATTGTAATAATGTAAGAAACGGAAAAAACAAGGGAGGCCTTTGTCCGGCAATGGGACAACATCAGATGAATAAATTGTGTGATGAGTGATGTGCTAACATTACTGCACAGGTAGGTATAGGGTTGCCAGGTCGCCAAAACTAATAGCCGAACAGACCTGACATTTTAGTAGAAAGGCTGGACCTACATTATTGAGGATTTTGTCTCAGTAATATAGGTACATATATCAAGCTTCCAAGGGGGTGGTTTGTTGTATCTCATTTGGAAGCATTTGTCGTTCTAGATGGATACTTTATAGAACATCCCCTCCTTGTGTCGTATTCCTCATTACTGGGGGTCGTGACCCGTCCTTTGTAGGATTCGATCTCTGATGATGGAGCGCCATCTGGGTAGGTTAGATGCGATTTTCATGGCCTCGTGAACAGCAGCTTCGAGGGTTGGTGCGGATCTGATCTGACCAACGCATCGGGCTACACTCTGGGGACCTCTTTCCTTCGATTTTGCCGGAACATGAGTGGTGTTAAATAATTTAACTCAACGGTCCCATTTGCAGTCATGGTTTCCCCGTCTACTGCTGAGCGAGCAGTTCGCTGACGTCACCCTAGCCTGTGAGTCTCGACAGCTGCGATGTCACAAGATCGTCCTGTCAGCTTGTTCAGCTTACTTGGAGAAGTTGCTGGCCAGCAACCCGTGCGAACACCCCATAGTTCTCATGAGGGATATGAGGTGAGGACTTACTATAGCTTTTTTTATTTATTTATAGATAGATAGATAACTCTCTCTCTTTATTGCAACAAAGAAAACAATCAAAACTAAATAAGTACATTTCACATTTAACGTTCACCCACAAACCTTATAAAGGTCGCCTGCAGACGCTGGCTGCAGGTCGCTTTCAACCTGTACATATGGAAGTACAAAGGGGAGGCCTGTGTGAGGCAGTGGACGTCCGCCGGCTGAGATGATGATGATGATTTCAGTTAAGCAATGTTACAATTGACGATCATATCGCTAATAGCGATCTCTTCCAGACAACCAAGCAGGAAAGTTAAATTACAAGTTTATTTTATTTGGAAAATCAGCAGGTCTAAGTGAAGCTTACAAAGTTAATGAGTATACAAAAAATGTTTAGCCAACGATTTCCACTGATAGGAACATTCAGAATGCATATATCTTAATAATGCTTATACTAGCTGCGCATAGCGGTTTTACCCACTGTACTGCCTATGTGTTATTCGAGAGGCTAAACAATCTCTGTACCAAATTTCAGATCAATCGGTCCACCCGTTTAAGCGTGAAAGAGTAGCAAAAATCCAGACATCCATTCTTACAAACTTTCACGTTTATAAGATTGGTAACCACTGAACATATTTAGATAAAATTTTGTATAGAGCTTGATTCTTGAGAAAGGATATTTATTTATTTATATAGGTATAGTTATGATATAAATTTACTTTGTATGTGGAATGTGGATCAATAAAGAGTTTCTTATCTTATAGTTTTTATCCCCAAAAGCAATGTGTAACGGAGGAAAATTATTTATTATAATTATTTTATTTTGTCTGCAGGTTTAGTGAACTGCAAGCGTTGGTAGACTTCATGTACAAGGGAGAGGTGAATGTAACTCAAGAGGAACTGCCCAGCTTACTGAAGTCAGCTGAAGCTCTGCAGATCAGAGGTAATAACACCATCTTTATTTATACACACACATCACACTCTACCCACTCTTTTGGAACGAAGTTCCTTATCGCGCGTTGTGAAAGGGGGCTAGACGGAAAAAATTCTTACGAAAAGTTGTCACGACACTTTTTGCTATAGTAAGCTATTGTAAGCTGTGCGGCGTGCGCATGTTTCTCTGTCTGTCTCTCTCTCTCTCTCTCTCTCTCTCTCTCTCTCTCTTATAGAAAGCAAGCCAAATATTTTCATTAATCGAAAGGAACTTTGTTCCATCAGGGTGTCCCTTGACACCTCTCAAGTTTTTTTATCTTATTTTGTTCATCTTTACTGATGGTAGGCTTTGGCCGTGGCTAGTTACCACCCATTGGACGTAACCGTGTCGCCAAGCGGTCATTGTGACCGTATTTCGTTCAGGGAAGCCAGGAGGTGTTATCCCGCCTTCTAGGTTTAGTCTGCTACCATCTACGGCCGCATCGTTCGTCAGTGCATCGTATAAAAATAGGGCATATTAAAATAGGGCATATTATTTTTAAAAAAAACTATATGCCTCTGATCTGTTCATCTAAATATATAAAAGGAAAGAGTGACTGACTGATCTATCATCGTACAGCCCAAACCGGATATCGGATCGGGTTGAAATTTGGAACATGGGTCGATATTATGACATAGACCTCCGCTAAGAAAAGATTTCTGCACGCGGGCAAAGCTGTGAGCATAAGCTATTCGCGTCATAAAATATATAGGTCTCTTTATTGTGGACCAAAATTAACAAAACCTGCCCCCCCCCCGTTTTTGTAGATACTTTGTAAAATTGAAATTGTAGCCATCATATTTAATTAAATGTGTAATTTCCTCAAAACCAAAAATATGTTTTTTTTTTCATTACAAAACATAATAAATTTATATTTTTTTAGTCTTTTTCTCTTTTATTTTTTTTATTATTATTGAATTTGTAATAATTTTAACCAATATGTTACTTCCTACAGGTCTATGTTCAAACGAGCCATCAACAGAACCGACCCCTGAGAACAAGGACTTCAGTGTTGCCAGCGATGCTTTATTGGCCAACGCACAGAGGAACAACGACCATAGTGTCAACGGTGAGTCACTAGCGCCATCTCTTGTCCGATACTACGAACTAAGGGCCTATCGCCCAAGAACATATGAAACACTAGAATCCATAGACGAAAATACGTACTTTATAAAAAAATTAACTTTCGCGATTTAAACTCATATTAATTAGATTATTGTATTAATTTGACTTGTCTTTCCGTTTTTTTCCACTTGGCTACGGAACCCTAAAAATGACAGTCACAACAACCCACCAGTGGCTCAAGCATGCCACAAGGAATCCCGACAAAACTTCAAGAGTAGAACTGTCATCTCATACATTCACAAAAGTACAATGTATGGGGTGACAGTTCTACTCTTGACATTTCAGCAGGATCCCGTATGCCATAGCATGCTACGGCCACAGCCCAAGCACACCGTGACATTGACAAGAGTAGCAACTCCTGTCCCACTGTCAAGAGTAATTGACGTTTGTAAGCAGCCCTGGATTTACACTAGGGGCATTCGGGGCGAGTGCCCAGGGTGGCATAATTTTGGGGGGGGCGGCAAATTTTTAGGAGGCGGCAAATTAACTTAACTCGGGGCGGCAAATTTCTAATCGAATCTAATCTAAGTTAATCGCGCACCTTAAATACACTTATAAAAATATTCATAATCCACCCATGCGGCGGAGAGGGAGGCATTTTCTCACTGCCCAGGGCGGCATTTTGGCTAAATCCGGGCCTGTTTGTAAGAGCACAATGACATTGGGAGTAGCTGCAAATTGTATGCAATGACAGCGCGAGTAGCAAGAGTAGCGGCGCGATATATGTCAGATTAGTCTTGACAGTGGGACGGAAGTTGCTACTCTTATGTCAATGTCTTACTATGCAAAGGGGATGACGTCATTCAATAATCACTAGCGCCATCTCTTATCCGATACTACGAACTAACCTTTAGTGTAGCAAAAACTTTTCGCCTGGACGCTACCGTGTTATAGCACGTGGCACTGTGTGTCCCGGCTGTTTCCTATAAGATATGTAGGAGGCAGTCGTCAGCTCATGTTGCAGGCACTGTAGTCATCTCGGCGACCTAACACTGCAACATATAGGTTGGCCACACAACCTATACATTGTGATTTGACTCTGATAGGGTAACCTGTTCTGTTGGAGTATAAACCCCAAAAATTAAAAATATTTATATTTGAAAAGTGTCATTTATGTTAATTACATTTACCATAACATATTATTCTTTCCCCCCCAGGTTCGGCCCCCCCTCAGAAATCCCCCCCAACGGTGACTAAGAAGGATCCAACCCCCGACGTAAAGGAGGAGACTGTTGAGGAAGACGGACTGTATTACGGAGAACTGGATAATGACCATATGGAGTATAACGAGGTATAAATAAATAATAAATAAATAAATATTTCAGGACGTTTCACACAGCGCCATCTAACCCCAAACTAAGCAACTTAATGCTTGTAATATGGTGGTTAGGATAACGGATATAATATGCATATACTTTTCTTTTGTAAATACATACTTATAATAGATATTGAACCACCCAGACCAGAAACAAATACCTGTGGATCACACAAACATTTGTCCCATGCGGGAATCGAACCCGCAACCTTCTGCATTGCAAGCGGGTATTAGCCCACCGCCCCCACAGAAGTCGTCACAATCGGTAATGGTTATCTTTTTAACCCCCGACGCAAAAACAACAGGTTGTTATAAGTTTGACGTGTCTGTCTGTCTGCCTGTGTGTGTGTGAGTCTGTGGTATCGTAGCTCCCGAACGGATGAACGGATTTTGATCTAGTTTTTTTTACAAGCTTTATTGACTTTCTGTTATCTGTCTGTCTGTAATCAAATCTTGCAACTTTAATTTGACCCACTTCTCGGTATCCGATTGAGTTGAAATTTTGCATGCATGTATAAATCGGATGACTTGGATTATGACATCGAGCTGATCTGATGATGGAGCTGGAAGGTGGTCATAGGAACTCCGTAATTAAACGACGCAACCCCATCGAGTTTGGGCTCATTTGATTCGTCTTGACGAGTTTATGATGCTAGATGGTAATAATAATAATAAAAGCTTGTTTTTAAAAAGTTTATTTCTCTTGTTTCTAGGATGAAGAAACCGGTAAACCAGGAAGCAGCCTAGGACAGACTTCCGGTAAGTTTAAAAAAAAAATCCAAAAATTTTTATTTTTTCAATTTATGTTCAATGTTTATTTGCAATGTGACTTCGAGATTGTCACCTTGCTTTTTATTTATATATTTTTATTTACGCGCGTAAAAAATTAAAAATTATCCGAAAAAAAAAATTTTTTTCAATTAAAATTTTCCGTCCAAAGTGCAAAGAAGATCATATTGTGAATGGACATTGTTATGTGAAAAATAAATGTCTGTAAGGTAGGCCATTTTATCTATTTTTAGTAGTTTTTTTGTAGAAAAAAATATTGTTTTTGAACCATGAATGTTAATTGGTGTTAGAATGGCTTAATTCTTATTATAAATAATAATTATTGATATAATTATTATTAAATGACTATCTTACAGACATTTAGTCTTAATAATACCATTTATAATTATCATTCATGGTTCAAATTTTACATATAACTTTAAGAACTGAAGCTTTTTCAATCTAAATACATATAACGGTAATATAATTTTTTTTTCTAAATAAAATAAAGTCACTATGTAACTTAAAATTTACCTAGTAGAGAGTTCAAACCCACTTCTAATGAAAAATATTTGCAATATACTTCTCAGTATAAAAAAATGTTATTAAAATACCATTAAATTCTATAATCTAATTCTTTTTAAACCATTGGGATAAAAATCCAATGAAAATCATATACACTTAATTTTTTTATATATTTGTAACAAACAAAAAATTAAAAAAGATAATGTTTTATGAAAACTAAGAAGAACTTCTTTTAACAATTATTATAAAAAAAAGTCTATTATTATAAAAAACTAATTATTTGCTTTAAATTAAAATAAATAATTATAATTTTAATATTTATTACGCCATTTTTATTACAAATTGACATTACAAAAAAGCTTCGGTTTTTACAACATAATATCATATTTTAAATAACTGCAATAATTAATACTAAGTTGTAGTTCAATATATTTATTATTTATAAATCTATATTATTAATTAATAAATACTAATAATACAACATTTTCAGCGCACAATTTCCTTCGAGTGAAGCCGGAAAGTGAACTCTTCTTTCAAACAAAATTACAGAACCTAGCAAAAGCTAACACCGATTACATAGACAAACTATCTAAAATGAACGCCATTGAAATAAGAAATGAATTCTCAAAATATGGCCTCAACACAAACTCAGAAGAATACGCGAAATCACTTGAAAAATCCGAAAATGACTACTACAAATCTTGGCTAGAACAAAACGGTGAATTAGAGGTCTCCCTGCTCCGCGCCAATCAAATAAAAAAGCCAAAAATCGACTTGAAAAACCAAAAATCCGAAGTCGAACTCATACCAAAGATGAAAGATGTTACCAGAAAAGAAATTTTCCCAAAATTGGTGGAAAAATCTCAGATGCGCAGGCGGGGTAGACCGCCGATTTTCAAAGACAAAAATGTAGATATCGGGGAGAGTGTTTTAAAGTCGGATTTGGATCAGTTTTTGGAGGGGAAAGAGGTCAGTTCGTCGGGGTTGTCCAGGAAAGATTTGGAGAGAGTTATGATGGGCAAGTTCAACCCAAACAGAAGGTACTCTAATGAAGCCATGTGGGCTGCCCTTATGGATGTTAAGAAAGGAGGAAGTATATACAGGTAATAATATATTGTTTTATTCATTAATAAAACCATTTATTTCAGGCAATAGTACACTGCCAACAATGGCAATGTACCAGGGACCCATATCAATATATACCTTATAGACTAACATACATAATATTATATCTTAAAACTAGGTCACACGGTCGGTCTAGGTCATTATAGGTTAGAATTTGACCACGATCTCGCGTACTGTTAAGAGATGGTAGCAAACTCAACCTAGAAGGCGAGATAAATCCTTCCCTAGCTTCACTGAAATACTTCCGGGACGATCATAAAGACCGCTTGGCGACACGGTTTTGTCCAGTGGGTGGTAACTAGCCACGGCCGAAGCTTACCACCAAATACTTAATATTAATAAGTACTAGCTGCCAGTATGTTATTCCAGGGTCTAAGCTATACCAAAACCTACCAAAGCCTAGCTATATCTCTATACCAAATTACAGCTCAATTGGTCCACCCGTTTAGGTCTGAAAGAGTAACAAACATCCATCCATTCTTACAAACTTTCACGTTTATAATATTAGTAAGATTCATTATCTTGTTTTCAGAGCGGCCCAAACACACAAAGTCCCAAGAAAATCTCTTCGCAACTGGATGAAAAGATGTCACATAAAATCTTCCTTCCCCATGCCTCAACAATTGAAGCAGTTCGTGGAAAACAGCAAGAAACAAAAAGAATACAAAGACTTCCCAGAACAAAACTACGAAAAGAGTGGCCCTGAAACTGATTTGGCTTCGTACGATGGTGAAATTGAGTTTGGGAAGCATTTCTTGTTCAATTCCAACGTTTCCAGTGATGAAAGTGCAAAGGTTGAGGAGGAAAAGGGGGGAAAATCTGCGGATGGCAACACTGCTGTTGATATGTCAACGCCGCATGAGTAATTGGGAAGATTTTGGTGCAATTTGGGGGGTATTTTGGGTGATTTGGGGGGAGTTTATGATAAGCCCCCAGGATTTTGGCAGAATTGGGGGGATTTTGTAAGGATTCGGAGCGATTTTTGGCGAGAATAAGGATGTTGACTAAGAATATTTATTATGTTTTTGTTAATAGAACTTTTAAAAAATTACAAGTCCTTTTTGTAAATTGAACATAAGCATAAATATAACGCATTGAAGTTGACTTTCTCACCCAAATGTTTAATAAATTTCCAAGGAAAACTTGTCTAAAGTTATGTGAGTGTCCGCCAAAGAAACCTAACTAAATTTTTGTATAGTCAACATCCTTATTCAAGAAAATTTTGTACTTTTTAGTAGAAAATTATTTCTTTTGAAAGTACATGCGTTACATAATATATTGGCCTATTGCACTATTTAATATTATATTATATTTATTAAGATATATATGTTACTTGTAAGTGAATATGAAATGCCTTAAAACGGAGCCAATTTTGGCCTTTTTGGTCGTATACGATGCGAAATACTGCCAAAGATTGTTGCAAAGATCGGAAAGTTGTAGAAAAAACAAATTTATATTTTTAAAATAGTTATTTATGTTATATTTTGTTTGTCTCCAAAGAATTGTAAGTTGGCAACATTTTAGCTAACTTGAAATTGGTAAATGCACTAACGTGCAACGCCAAACTCCAACTAGGAGTTAAAGAAAAAGGTAACTGTCATTTTTGACAGTTCGTGATTTTGACATTGACAGTAAATCAAACGAATGTTGCCACTAAATCTCCCAAAAATTAGGGTAAAATTATATTTGATTTTTATTTATATATTTTTAACTTTTTGAGTAAGATTTAAAAAAAATATTGGCCTTTAAAATGTGTGCTTGGGACTTCGTCCAAAATTTAATCTAAACAAAAGACTTGAATTATTAAAATTTTTAACGTTTAAAAAATATTGTAAAATTAAGCGTAAAATTTAGGCAAACGAGAAAATGATTCTAACGTAAAATTTTGAAGTTAATATTCAAAACGAACTCATTTTTTCTTAAAATTTTGAAACGTAAGCAAAAAATTCAAGACAAAGTATTTTTTTTATTTACAACTTTTTTTCATGAAGATCTGCATTGCCATTTAGAAAAAAATACTATATCCTTAGAACAAAGTAACTGGAAAATCCTTCCTTTCAAAAAGCTCCATACAAAAATATTCTACCACTTTATACAAGTCAAACTTACCGGGGGTAGACTTCCTTTGCACTCGGTCGACTAGGTGGGTACCCCAACAGTGCCAGTTATTGTACCGCCTGAGCAGTGATGTGCTAACATTACTGTGCACAGGTAGGAGGGCACTGTAGCTAGTGACAATACTGGCCTGAAGAGTCTTAACATCTTATGACCCTTAAGTAAGAAGCGTTGGCGTAGTGCATCCAGTATTTTACCTTTGTAAAATACTGGGTAGCACTGTACTGATTATGGGCAGCGTTATCTCTTACCATCAGGAGAGCGTCTTGCTCGTCTTCTTACTTCTTTGCATAACAAATTGGTCCTCCTTAAAGTAAGGGATTTTTTCAGAAGACACTTTGTTCTATAAATAATTCGTTAGAATTTGTTTTTTTAAATGATTTATTAAGTTTTAGCTGTCTTCAAAGTGCCTAGAAATTAGAAAATATAATTTTAATGCTTAATTATTTATTAAAAGTATTTTAATGTACTTAATTAGATGAATTAATTATTATTATTGAGGCTTTCGAATAGTTAATGTTATTAGCCTAATTTTGCTTAAAAATATTAATAATATAAATATTATTATATATTTTTTGGTATGAAATCAATAATTACCTACAATACAAGATCAGAAAAAGGTGATACTTATGTATTATTTAATTATTCAAAAAAATAATATGTCAAAACTTAATAATTCCTGCTAAACAAAATTTTCTATTAAAAACAAAATGAAGTTCAAAGAATTTTATTTTTCTGTTATCCACTGAGTACTTTGCTAAATTAATAATAACCACTTTTATTATAACTTGACCTTTATAAATGTTATCAAAACACGGTTCTTTAAAAAATTAAAAATTACATTTTAAAGTAATATCTGATTTCGAAATTTCAACCTAAAACCAAAAAATGAATAAAGGTATCCTAAAGTTTTATATATATATGCAAGAATGCGTTCCTATTTCAATCAACCCACCAGCTTTACGCAAATAATAATTATTATTATCCATAAAAAATAATTATTTGCAAATAATAATTATTATTATCTATTAATATAGTTATTTGAAATAATAATAATTATATTTCGTTCCTATATAAATACACTTGATATTGTCGCCATATGTTTTGTTTGTTTGTACTTAGACTAGCTTTTTCATGTGACTTTGAACTATGATAATTAATTATTATCACTTTGTTGAGTCCGTTTTTGAGTCCACCGATGGACTTAAAATTGGACTCCGGTTAATGTTATCCTTTCCATCAAAATATGTACCTATACAATACAAAATACTATTAAAAATGCCTCTAAACATTGTACTTTTATGTATCCGTGTGTGTACTATAATTATTGTATAATAATTATTTTTATTTATAAATAATAATTATTATTTTAATAGTAAAGTCCCTGAATAAGCTAATCTATATAAGTACCATCTCTGTCAAGTGCCTACTAGAATATAAAAATACCTATTATATAATTAAATAAGTATAATTATTATAAAATAATATATAAGTAATATTTATAGTTGGTAGGTTTAATCACTATTAGTTATTATTCTCAAAATTCTGGGTATTGATAAAATATTTTTCAAAATAATATATGTTCAATTATCATAATGTCGTCATGTAATTACGACTGTTCCAGAGTGATGTTCAGTAACTAGACAGGGATTTATCCTGCCTTGTAGGTTTAGTTTGCTACCATCTCACCGCCGCTTAATATCACGCGAGATCGTGCTTAAAGGTTTACCGTTGAACTAAACATTAAAGACGAGATAAATCCTACCCTGGCTTCACTGAACATCATGCCGGAACACGGTCACAATGACCGCTTGGCGACACGGTTTTGTCCAGTGAGTGGTAACTACGGCCGAAGCCTACCACCAGTATATTATAAAGGGGAAGACATTAAATAAAAACCGGTCAAGTACGAGTACGACTCGAGCACCGAGGGTTCCGTACAAACCTATGGGTTTCTACGGAACCCTAAGGAAAAGTGGGTATAATATTATATACTGTAGGTTTTGATTCCCTTGCGAGTACTTGCGAGTTTGAAAATATGCGGCTAAAATTGCTGTTTCTTTTGATTGCGTTGACATAGATGTTTGATTTTTGTACAGCTTAAAGTTATTATAAAGCTAAGTATTTGGTATGAATTTCAATTTAATACCTGTACGCGTTCTTGAGGAAACGGATACTAAATACAAAATTATTAAAAATATTTTTTTATATGATGTAACAAAAAATTTATAGTTTTCGCAATTTTTCCTATGCATGTGATTTAAGACGTTGCTGCGTACCAAATTCCAAGATTCTGAGTTAACGGCAAGTACCCTGTAGGTTTTGATTCCCTTGAGAGTAGTCGCGAGTTAAAAAATACGGCTAAAATTGCTGTTTTTTTTTAATGCGTTGAGATAGATGTTTGATTTTATTACAGTTTAAGGGTATAATAGACCTTAGTATTAGATATAAATTTCAGTTTAATACCTGCACGCGTTCATGAGAAATAAGGTAGAAAGTATGAAATTTTTAAAAATATTTTTTTATATGATGTAACTAAAAATATACAATTTTCGCAATTTTTCCTTTATCTGTGCTCTAAGGAGTTGCTTCTTGCCAAATTTCAAGATTCTGAGATCACGGGAAGTACCCTGTAGGTTTTGATTTTTTGAGAGTATTTGCGAGTTTAAAATTGCGACTAAAATGGCTGTTTCTTTTGAATGCGTTGATATAGAGGTTTGATTTTATTACAGTTTAAAGGTATTATAGACTTGAGTATTTGATATGAATTTCAATTTAACACGTCTACGCGTTCACGAGAAAAGGGGTAGAAAGTATGAAATTATTCAAAATATTTTTTTCATATGATGAAAATAAAAATTTATGGTTTTCGCAATTTTTTCTTTATCTGTACTCTAAGAAGCTGCTTCGTGCCAAATTTCAAGATTCTGAGTTCACGAGAAGTACCCCATAGGTTTTGATTTATTTGCGAATGTCGAAAATTTGCTGAAATTTGCGACATATTCGACTTTATCTTTTGATTGCGTTGGCCTAGAAGTTTGAATTTTTCACAGCACCAAGAGGCAATGGACCTTAGTATTTCCTATAAATTTCAGCTTGTTACGTCCACGCGTTGCTGAGAAAAAGGGTCTTGACAGACAGACAGACAGACAGACAGACGGACGGACAACAAAGTGATCCTATAAGGGTTCCGTTTTTTTCCTTTTGAGGTACGGAACCCTAAAAAAAGGAAATAGATGAAGGACTGAATTTTGTCTTAATTGGGATTAATCCCGCCTTCTAGGTTTAGTCTACTACGATCTGCGGCCGCATCGTCGCGTCGCTTATCATCACGTGAGATCGTGATTAAAAGTTAAACTATTAATGAATATAAAAAAATTACAAATGCTCAGAGATTTGAGAGTAACATTATTATTATTATAAATATTATTATCCTATTATAATTATTATTTACTATTATTACGTGTTACAGTATTATGATTTATTATTTGTCGTGTTATGTACTTTGTTTTATTTAGTTCTCCGAGTGTACTTATATAATAATAATCTTATTATAATAATACATATTATTATATACATATGACACTTTCAACTTCCGCGATTTGAACTCATGTTCTATTAATCGGGACTAATCGCGTAGTAGGGATGTTGACAAGCGCAAAATGTTTAAAATACAATTAGTCCGTATTTTTAAATAATAAAAAATATTCCATACGTATTTTTTTTCTTGCAAATAAAATAAGAAATGGCTGAGATATAACGCTTATAGATTCTGTGTTGGAACGCGTGACGTCACGCCACTAAACAAAAATGTACTGGATTGAGTGGTGTGACGTCACGATCAAGCAACTTTAGTGCGTTGTATCTCCCACGTTTTTCATCAGATTTACAAATAATAAAATACGTGTCCAATATATTTCAATAATCTAAATTATGGACAAATATTTTTTTTAGTTAACATCCCAATTATTTTTAAACGAGCGGTTTACCCGTGACCACGGTTCATGTGAATGAGCCGAATCGTCGAGATTGGTTTTATAATGTTACGAGATAAGTTCCGATTAAAATAATTAACATTATTATATATCTCGTAATAATAATACACAGATTTGGTTCCGTACTTAAAAGTATTGTAAATAAGGTTTTTATTAGTTTTAATGGAAGTAAAAAGGATTGGTTCTGTTAGGAGACTAGGTATATTGCAGTATAATCTAGGACTTATGAAGTCCTAGATTATACTGCATTGCATCTTGAGACGAGAAATTATAATTTGTTGTCATACCACGTGTTACAAAAAGATGTAGTAATATTAATGGTCATGTAAAACTAAAGTATTTTTTTTTAAAGAAAAATTGACTTTATATTTATATGATCAGCTGACATTATTGTTAATTCTTTGAATAATGATTATTTTTACACTATTATTTAACTGGATAATTTTTTTGCCAATTTTTTTTTCAGGATTTTTTCTCGTTAAAGTATACTTAATTTTTTACTCCACACTGGCAAAATACACAAACAGTGTGTTGCCAATAATAATAATTTGTCACTGCGATACACAGTGTAACCACGGTAAAGAGATTATATACAGTAATGTGACTCCCTAGAAGCGGTTGAACTCAAGGTCGCGCGAGTTTGCAACGAGGTGGGCAGGGTTCGGTAGGCAGCGAGGTGCCGGATAGGCGTTATTATTGTGAATTACTCTACAAATATCAAAAATAATTAAATACCTTGTGATATATTAACTAATTCACAACCATTATTCGGAAGCTTACTGCATAAAAACGTCCTCTACCCAAATCGTAGCAAACTCGCGCGACCTTGAGTTCAACCGCTTCTGGGGAGTCACATTACTGTATATCTCTTTACCGTGGTGTATCTATTAAGTATTATATAATATTTTATTATGCCTTTTTGTAATACCTTGGTATGTTGTAAAAAAACCAAAGATTATATAAATAATTATTAAAAGGAACCTTAATTATTATAATTCTTCCATTGTTCATTCTACACGCAACCGCCCGTTTATTATTATTAATAACTATTATATTATTATTAATAATTATATTATTATAGGAGATAATTGTACCAGTTTTTGCTATTATTATGAGAGTTAATAAATGAGAATTCAAAATGACAATTGTTTTGTAATTTTAATACCTTATATTTATTTATAAGAACAAAGAGGTAAGTGAGCTGTTTCTAAGTTAGGCCCTCTTAAAATACGTGTGGGTACACTGTTTATGATATTATTATAAATAATTATTTTTGTTAGATTTTGTTTATGATTATTTTAAAGAATACCTTGCTAAACGTTTTTAATGTTTTTAGGGTTCCGTACCTCAAAAGGAAAAAACGGAACCCTTATAGGATCACTTTGTTGTCCGTCCGTCCGTCCGTCCGTCCGTCCGTCTGTCTGTCAAGACCCTTTTTCTCAGGAACGCGTGGAGGTAACAAGCTGAAATTTATAGGAAATACTAAGGTCTATTGCTTCTTAGAGCTGTGAAAAATTCAAACTTCTAGGCCAACGCAATCAAAAGATATAGTCGAATATGTCGCAAATTTCAGCAAATTTTCGACATTACTAAATAAATCAAAACCTACGGGGCACTTCCCGTTAACTCAGAATTTTTAAATTTGGCACGAAGCAACTCCTTAGAGCACAGATAAAGGAAAAATTGCGAAAACCATAAATTTTTAATTTCATCATATGAAAAAAATATTTTGAATAATTTTATACCTACTACCCCTTTTCTCATGAACGCGTAAACGTATTAAATTGAAATTCATAACAAATACTCAAGTCTATAATACCTTTAAACTGTAATAAAATCAAACCTCCATGTTAACGCATTCAAAAGAAACAGCAATTTTAGCCGAAATTTTAAACACGCAACTACTCTCAAAAAACCAAAACCTACAGGGTACTTGCCGTGAACGTAGAATTTTGAAATTTGGTAAAAAGCAATTCCTTAGAGCACAGATAAAGGAAAAATTGCGAAAATTGTACATTTTTAGTTACATCATATAAAAAAATATTTTTAATAATTTCATACTTACTACCTTATTTCTCATGAACGCGTGCAGGTATTAAACTGAAATTCATATCAAATACTAAGGCCTATAATACCTTTAAACTGTAATAAAATCAAACCTCTATCTCAACGCATTCAAAAGAAACAATAATTTTAGCCGAAATTTTAAACACGCAACTACTCTCAAAAAACCAAAACCTACAGGGTACTTGCCGTGAACGTAGAATCTTGAAATTTGGTAAAAAGCAATTTCTTAGAGCACAGACAAAGGAAAAATTCCAAAAATTGTACATTTTTAGTTACATCATATAAAAAATATTTTTAATAATTTCATACTTACTACCTTATTTCTCATGAACGCGTGCAGGTATTAAACTGAAATTCATATCAAATACTAAGGTTTATAATACCTTTAAACTGTAATAAAATCAAACCTCTATCTCAACGCATTCAAAAGAAACAGCAATTTTAGCCGTATTTTTTAACTCGCGACTACTCTCAAGGGAATCAAAACCTACAGGGTACTTGCCGTTAACTCAGAATCTTAAAATTTGGTTCGCAGCAACGTCTTAAATCACAGGCACAGGAAAAATTGCGAAAACTGTAAATTTTTAGTTACATCATATAAAAAATATTTTTAATAATTTTGTATTTACTATCCCTTTCCTCAAGAACGCGTACAGGTATTAAATTGAAATTCATACCAAATACTCAGCCTTATAATAACTTTAAGCTGTAAAAAAATCAAACATCTATGTCAACGCAATCAAAAGAAACAGCAATTTTAGCCGCATATTTTCAAACTCGCAAGTACTCGCAAGGGAATCAAAACCTACAGTATATAATATTATACCCACTTTTCCTTAGGGTTCCGTAGAAAGCCGTGGGTTTATACGGAACCCTCGGTGCTCGAGTCCTACTCGTACTTGACCGTTTTATTATTTTTTTTTAAATCAGAGGAACAAAATCTGCTAGAAAAAAAGAAAAAAATTAAGGAATAAGATCCTGTTTGTTTATAATTAATCAAAACCTTATTTAAATGCTAACTATGACTCACTGAGTGACTCACTGAGTGATCTATCAGCCCATACCCTAAACCACTTAAAGGATTGGGTTAAAATTTGGACCATAGAGATTATTGCAGATTTAGTCCCGTGGGCAAACCCTCGAGCATAAGCTAGGATAATATATTAATTACCTTATCCACGCACATAAGATTTTGTATTTATTTGGTTTATAGAATTTGTTTGTAGAGATAGCTGTCGTTTCTTTTCTTCATATAAACCTTCATCTTTAATTATTATTGCTAAAAATAGTAAAAAAGAGAATATATCACTTTGTATTAATCTATTATAGAGCTTAGCTAGCTCGTTCACAGTTCTTACAAAACAAATTCTATAAATGTGTTAATATTAAGAATTTATCCCAATTATTATTTTAAGATCGACAAGAATCTTTTGGTTAACAAAGTGTTAAAATATTTACATTAAAAATTTAAATTCTACCGTCTATCAAAAGATTCTAGTCATTTAGATTATTATTTAGTAAGTCTGTGCAGAAAAAAAATTGGCATTTCCACAAGTCCTATTACAATATTACATTGCTTAAATTAATATACATTGAAAATATCAGCATTATTATGACTTGATGTAAGAATCAATTATTAATACAAAAAGAAAGAGATAGATATAAAAAGAAGAAGAATATTATTCTTAATAAATATTATTTATAATAAATCATTTAATAATTACATAAATAAAACAAATACCAAATTTCTGCACAGACAACACCCCGGCGACTTTTCCTTGCTTTTTACCCACACACCTGTAACAAGGGAGGAAAAGGGCTCGCCACACTAACTCTACCTCGGCGTGACCTCTCTCCCTTTTTACAGGTGTGAGGACATCAACCGAGATTGTCACACGGCACTTCATAGATATGGATGGGATACCTCTTAACGTACACGCAAGACCTAGAATCGTGGGCCGAAGACCTAACGCCATAGTCAACATAGAAACTGACGTTTTCCAAGAAAAATCTTACAAGCAATACTCCTCCCAACACCTAAGGGATGCTTTGATAGCAGTGAAGAAAGGCTACAGTGTTTACGCGGCGTCAAATAAATACGGGGTACCCAGGAAAACTTTGAGGAATTGGATGGAGAAGTATGATATTAAAAGTCAGTTCTCTAAAGGTCGTCGTGGCGCGCGGACGTGTACGCAGATTTTGGATCCTTTGGATTTGATGGCGGAGACGCGGTCGGAGAGGTTTGACGAAGCTTTGTAAATTACAGGTAAAAAGATCAGGATCGGGCAAAAAGATTTGTAAATTGCTGGATAAAAAAAAAAAAAAAGGTGAGTGTCAGAAATTTTTTACTAAATACAAACAAAATGTATCTATATATTCAGATAGGTACATACTGTATATAAGACACACCCGTACACATACCCGTACTGTATACATTTTATAAGGTATCCATATGTAAAATTATGTGAACCATTTTGTATATGTCGTTTTTTAAATTATAAAATTCTTGTACACCTGCCCTCCCTTGTAATATTGCTTAATCTTTTTGTAAAATCTGTCTTGTTTTCGTAATCTAGATGACTATAAAAAAAAATCTACCTATCGAATCGGCTTTTCAGACAAATTTATGTTCATTAATTAATTTTATTATTGTTAAATTACTTCTTTTATTGTTTAAATAAAACCTTAACTATATATACCACATAACAAAATGTATCTATTGCGAAGGTATAAACCACTCACCATTGTGTGGGCCGTCTGACTTTGGCCACCTTAGGCATAAAAAAACTTTTTACTAAGCAAATATCCTATTAAAAACTAGTCCATAAAAATCTTAAGCAAAAAGATTTGCTTTATCACCAAATAATTTACTTTTATTATAAAAAAAAAATCCACATCATAAAAGATTCTTGGCAACTAAACTAACGTATACCTAATGCCATTTACAGTGCTGTAATATTTATTGATAATAAATAGTACTAATTTTAATATAATAGTACTTAATAATACTAAAATAATATTTGTAGAATAACTTGCCAAATTATTATCATTTAGTGATATATCTAAGTCCTATAAAATTAATATTAGCTCATTTTTAATATTATACAGTAAACATATTAATAATTAATCAATTTAAAAATAATAATAATTTAACAAATAAGGTACTATTATTTCAAAAGTTAATGTTTTACCAAACACAATACATAATAATGACTTTAATTAATAATTATTAAACAGTAAAAATTCTAATTAATAAATTATAAAAATAATAATAAAAACAATACTATTATTTATATATATCAAAAGCCAAAACAATGTTTAACACGACTTTTTATTTTTAAATTGTAAAATATCAGTCAAATATATCGAAATAGTCGTAGATTATAAATAATAATCATAATATTAATAATTATAAAATAGGTAAGGCTGAGTTATTATATTTACAGGGAATTAATTAATTTATAATAATAATTATTAAGCTCGAATCAAAAACGCTGCTCCCGGAAAATATTAGCATTATAATGTTATTAGTAATATTATCATTGTATTATTTGTATCCAAATATTCAATATTAAAAGGGATTTAGAGACTATTTTCCATACAAAGTTTTGCTGAATTTTCTCTTAATAACATATATTTAGATCTTTTTAGGTTTTAAAATATCTTTTGCGTTGTATTTCCTTATTAAATGCATTAATTCAGTTAGTTTTACATAGAATATTCTCTACATCCCTTTTAAATTTATTTTCCCTTATAAACAGGTTTTTTTAACTACAAAATAAAATATTTTCATATGAATTATATTTGTAAAAAATACAGTTTTAGTTAAAACATATAATATTAAGACTTATATAAACGGGCTACTTAGAATATTATTAATGGAATTTATACATTGCAGCGTAGAAATAAAATATACTTTTTTATTATGATTTAATAATCAATTTTTATTGGATGATTTAGATACATGGTGGATAACTTAAAACAAAATAAAAACTGTAATTATTTATTAAATCAAATATTAATTTATTATTAATTAAATTATTAATTTATTATTTTCTGAGTAGATTGTTCCTAATGAGCCAAAGTAGCATACAAATGTAATAATTATTATTATTTAAATTCTTATATTAAGTAGATAATAAGAATTATAATTATATTATAAGTCAATAAATAGTATACCTACTACATATTATCATACCTATAAATATACTTAAAATAGGTATAAATATAATAATAGTAATTAATTAAGCCAAACTATTTAAAGTGGTAAAATGTACTTAAAATATGTACTTAATTTTATAATAATGGATTTACCAATATAATAATACAATTTACCAATATAATAATACTAGGCTCTTTTTATTAAGACCCACTAGCAACGCAAACGGATGCGGGTTCGATTCTCATCGAGGAAAGATATTTGTATGATCTACAGCCGCCCGAGTACATAAAAATATTGTCAGAAGAGTAGCAACTCCCATCTCGCTGTCAAGAGTAATTGACGTGTTGTAAGAGCACAATGACATTGTGAGTAGCTGCACATTGTATGCAATGACAGCGCGAGTAGCAAGAGTAGCGTCTTGATTCTTGATACATGTCAGGAAATAAGGGGAGTAAATATTATAAAGAAAAATACTACGGATATACGAGTATTTGATCGAAGAAAAAAGATTATAAAATTAGATGACACGAAGCCGAAGTAAATACAAGTGAGTTTATGCCGTTCATTTACAAAGATGAATAAAATTAAATATTTATTAGAGAAACACTAAAGGACGATAAAAAGAGAAATACTAAAAGGAAAAAAGAAAATTAAAGATAAAGGCAGCTAACTAGATTTTTTTTTAAACTAGACTATTATAATGGTAAATCAATTATTATTATTTGAAAGCCAGTATTTAATAACTATTAATAATAAACTAGTTTAAATACGGGTGATTGTATCGAATTCATTAATAAATGCAATATCTTTTGTGTCGTGGATTTGTTATTTTTATTTTTGAACCTTTTTATTAATTTTATATTATAGATTAAAGAGAATATAAATGGTGAGTCTATTTTTATTATTTCTTATAATAGTTTGGCGAAATAAATTTCAATATAATGTAAGGTTGGAAAGAGTCCGCTTTTGAGCTAAATCATATCAATTCTTGGAAATCTATATTCCAACAAAACAGCCCCACAAAATCGACGACGCGGCCCAAGATACGGAACACAGGCAATTCGTTTCTGGCACTTCGCCGGCCACTACCTTGGCACGTTCGTTTTCTACTACTATTCTACTTACTAACAGAACAGTTTCTTACTCTGAGTCAAATACATAATAGTCATAGAGTAACACTAAATAAGTCCTTTAGACTCTAGGTTGTGTGGCCAACCTATGTATGTTGCAGTTTCAGGTCGCCAAGATTAACACCGGCTTGTGATCCGAAGGCCCTGGGTTCAAATCTCAGTGTGGCAACATCTTTTCGCGTGAACAGAAAATGACGACGACGGTTTCGGAAAGCACGTTAAACTGTAGGTCCCGGCTGTTTCCTATAAGATACGCAGGAACAGGTCATATTGCAGGTCCTACATTCTATATCTAGTAATCTCGGAAACCTGAAACTGCAACATATAGGTTGGTTACACAACCTATAAATTGTGATTTGACTCTGACAGTGTAAGTAGGGTATAAACCCCAATTATTAACATCATCCTTCCATTTGCCAGCAGAGTACCCCATCGCAAACGTGCAATGTCAGTACGACAGCCCGAGCGACACGGAAGAGGATCCCCAGGGGTCTCAAGTGACCGGGGACCACACGTACGGCGTGCCCCGGGGTAGTGACGAACCCCCCGCCTTCATTATACAGGTACTTACTTAAGTGGACCTAGAATTTTAACATCATTGTTGAATCCTGAGTGGCATGGTAACAAAGAAGACAGGAGGGGCTATTGGCTAATTCTCACCCACTACGATTGATGGCAACTTCAATGTACATTGCTGCTTTTGTTACTTTACTCATATTATTAAGGAGATTTAAGCACGTAATGTACGCAATTTTGTCCACCGTTGTTTGTTTTCGCCCACCCACGTGTAAAATACTAGAATCCATAGACATAATTCCTCATTAATACGAGTACAGTAATAAACGCAGTAATGAAGTACATTGAAGTTGTCATCAATCGTAGTGGGTATAATGATTTTTTTTCTCTGAAGTAAAAGTAACTAGAACGTCGTTTTGATTTAAAATGTTTTCTTCCAGACAAATCAAGTACAAACAGTGGGTCAGTACGGCGAGTTGACACCCAAAATCATGACGTTAACGCCCTCCTACCCGACCGTTAACGTGATCCACGTCAGTGATACGGCACGTAGTGTGGGCTTGATGCCCTTGCATGTAAGTACAATGTTTTTGAGATTTGTGATGATGACGCATTTAATTTTATTCATTAAAGCTTACGTCACACTGAGCCGGTAAAGCGAACGCGATCTGGGACGGAATTTTTGTAATGTTGTAGTTTGTACGTGACCTGTCACATATAAAGCGAACGCGGGACGGGCAGGAACAAAATGAAGATCGCGACCGCTTTACCGCTCCGCCCCGGCTCTGTGTGACGTAAGCTTAAAGGTTAGCCTTTGAGCACGATCTCGCAAGATGTTAAAAACGACGATGTGGCCGCAGATGATAGCAAACTAAAGCTGCAAGGAAGCATTTTTTTTAATCTCCCCCATGACTATGACAGCAAGACAAGTCTACGCAGCGTCTGTGCTTGAGGGGCAGCAGGGCTTCTGAGGCATTTTCAATAAGTTAATTCTATGAATTTATATTTCAAAATGTATCAGAATCAGATAGTGCGAGTGAGAGAGCGCTCAACTGTATAAGCACTCTCAAGAAGAATTATTTTGGAATTTAAAGACTTATCTAATCTTTCAGATATCTCAATCAAACCAACCTCACACATCAGAGCTGAGCATAAACAAGCGCATCCGCCGCAGCGAGGTAGTGTTGCGACAAGCGGCCGAGTGCGTTTCAAGGGGACACACCTTCCAAACTGTCTCAGAACAGTTCAACATACCTATATCCACTATACGGTATGTAACATATTACATACTAGCTGCGTCCAGCGGTTTTACTTGTTGTACTCTAGCCTATGTGTTTTTCCAAGGTCTAAGCTATATCTATACCAAATTTCAGTTCAATCGGTCCACCCGTTTAGGCGTGAAAGAGAGTCGGGAGAGATTTGATGGGCAAGATTTGTCAGTTCAAATACATTCATGTTTTGTATGGAGGTGTCATTACTAACGGCCGTTCCCAATATCATGTCTATCCTTAGTTTTGCCCTACTAGAGATAGAAAAATCTATCTATCTTTAATTATTTCGTCCCTATAAACATATCGCCGGTAAGCAACGCTATCCCCGGTTCCTATTTATCGATGGGAGGACGGATAGACTACCTGAGATAAGTATTTGTATGAAAATGACATCTGGCGCGTCCCAATATTGTTTTGAGTGCTATCCGTCAGTGAGCTCGTCTACCTCTAGTAACGTTAAGTTTAATCGCCCGATTTTCAAGGATTACCAAAATTTTTACAGCAATTTAAGAAGATATTTTTGTTTAATACATTACATAAATAATATTTGACATAAGTTCAAGTAGTTCTAGTGATATTGCTCGTATCGTTTGGAGGAATTAAGTGATTGGGAACCAGATGAAGACAACTTTCAAACCCGGTGTTATCAAGAGCGTGTTAACAATTGAGAGCAATACAATTATTATGATTTTGAATGTAGGTTTGGATTGAGTAAACCTGCAGTAAACGATTTTCTCATTTTTTTAATATTTTTCCTAATTATTATAAGATGCACAATTATATTCAAAACTCCATAAACTTATAATTCTACATAATATATCATTAATAGCTACGCCCAGCGGTTTTACAGTAGCTGTACAAAGTAGAAGTAAAAAAAATAATATACATTCAAAAACTTTCGCCTTTATAAATGTTATTGTTATTACTAACACAAAGCGCGGGATGGTCAGATGCAGATGCCAATGGTGACACATGTTGGACATTAGAATTAATAATAATAGTCCAACATGGAACGTTCCGTTTCAACATTTTAAAGTTGCAGATTATGGATAATAAAAAATAATAATATCATGTATCATAATACAAATTTAATTGATAATTATTTACAAAACATGTTTAATAAAATTTTAGTGACAATACTTTTGAATATTTCAACAATAAAATGTTTTAATTCCGCCTAGGAATTATTGGATCACGGCTGATGCTGCGTACTTTGGAACGTAAGAGAGGACGCAGATAGGCGGCCTATCTACCGTTAGCTAGAGATAGGTCTTACTTATCTGTATTATTGGGACGACTAGAAAGATAGATTACCAGATTACTAACGATTAGGGATAGCTATCTATCCTTCATCGCCGGTATAATATTGGGAACGGCCGTAAGAGACCTTAGAGTCTCTTCCTTGCTTACCTTAGAGCTGAGCATAAACAAGCGCATCCGCGGTATTAATATATAATATTATACTAGAGAGAGTCGAGAAAGATTTGATGGACAAGTACTACCAAAAGATAGATTAATGTTTAGTATGGAGGAGGCATTACGGGGAGACCTTAGAGTTCCTTATGGACCCGCGCGCACTTCGTATTGTAATAATCAGTGTTTCTCTATTATATTATGCATGTATTCAGTCGAGAGAGATTTGATGGGCAGGATTTGCCAGTTGAAAACATTAATGTTTTGTATGGAGGTGTGATTACGAAGAGACTCATTGCTGTATTTACTATTCATTTTATTTCTTTTTTTTAGTTTCTTCATGGCTCGTAAGGGCATACTACCGAGACGGCGACGCGGGAGAATCACACAGGTAAAGTTTATGTAATTTATTACTTTATGGTTTTTTAAGGAAGAAGCGTTGGTGCACTAGAATTTCACGTTAGGTAGTACTGTACTGATTATGGGCCGCGTTATCTCTTACCATCAGGAGAGCGTCTTGCTCGTCTTCTTACTTCTTCACATAACAAAGTATTGTAATGTTGCTATTTGCTCTACTAAGTACTTATTATTTTAGGAGGATGGGTTTTAGGGTTCAGGTAGGGCTTTCTTTATTTCTATTCTTTTTCTATTATGTACTTATTTCTTTCTAATGGTAATATTTTGTATAATGTTATAATAATATGATTTTCTAGGCTGTTCGAGCTCCAACACCGCCTCCGTATCACATGCAGCATTACAAATTACCTGAAATGTTAGCGATACCAGCTGAAACTGAAGACAACGAGTGTAACTCTAACAACACTCTATAAGTGCTTCATCATTTTTGATCATCATCATCATCCCACGTTCGTCCACTGCTGGACATAAGTCCCCTGGTCACGCCACTCAACTCGGTCCCCCGTTTTTTTATTTTTGACCCAGGAAAAATCCGTTACGCATCATCACCCCACGCCGGGGGGCGTAGGGCGGTATGTGGGACTCCCCCGCCGAAATGGGCGCGGTTTCCCTTTCGCTACCGCAGGCGGTATAATGCCGGAATACGCCTTTATGGTGCATCCACACTATGCGTCGAATGATTCGCCTAGTCGTTCACCGGTACAGTTTTGTCTATGCACGAATACCGACAAGTATACGGGAGTCATTCGTCCGTAGACAAATGTTGTTCGTGCATAGACAAAATTGTGTTCGGCGCATAGTGGATGCACCATTACACTTTAATCTAAAAGTTGTAAAGGTAATCGCACACTTAACTCAAAAAGGTATGTGTTATTATAACAAAATTATGTATTACAATAAAATATGTTAATAAAATCTAAGTATAATATTATGTATTATTGCAATAAATAATTATGATGTATGTATTATATTAAAATAAATAGAAGAGGCATTTAGAAGTAATGTAAATAAACGTAGAATCTCATAATGTGTAAAAATTGTGTAGTTATAATTAAATAGTGTAGTTATAATTAAATAGTTTAGAATTAAATAAATGTTTTAAGTGTTATAGATTTGCAGCTATGGACAAACAATTTTAGTTTAATAAATAAAAGAGGCAGTCACAGTTACATAAATACTACCTTTACATATACATTGCTTTATATTTAACTAGTGGACCCGCGTGCACTTCGTAGCACCTAGCATGCATGTATTATACGTATTAACCTTCCTCTTGAATCACTCTATCTATTAATGAAAACCGCATCAATATCCGTTGCGTAGTTTTAAAGATATAAGCACATAGTGATAGACAGCGGAAAGCGACTTTATTTTATACCATGTAATGATTCATCTTTAATAATATTATCATTTCAGATTGGTACATATTTTTTTCTTGAGTTCACAGTCTAATACATTAGCTTAGTGCGATAAGACCGCCGATTACATTATTTTTTATTTAATCGACTTAAAGAAGTTGATTCTCAATTATGATTTTCAATGTTTGAACATATTTTTATGACATAATATGTATTTTTTATAATTTTGAAGTTGAAATGAAGATAATAGTGGTGGCCTTGTCGTTATATTAGAAATGGTTCAGTATTTTTGTACACAGATAGATCATTATTTTTAGCCCACATAGTCGTGCATTTTTAGATTGTTGCTAAGTACGTAACTTACCCTTAACACAATGATCGATCAAAACATAATAAATGTAAATATTAAACTATTTTTGCGATATATTTTGTATAGACTAGTTATTAGGGAATGCAATCCAGAGAGTCTATTGGCTAATTCTCATCCACTCCGATTGATGACAACTTCAATGTACATTACTGCGTTTTTGTTATTGTACTCATTTTAAGAGCGTATACGAGGTGTGTTCAAAAAGTATGGTGACTTTTCAAATTTCGCGGGCAACGTACTTTCGATTATCAATTTTTTTTATTTTGTTATGTTGGTACACTCTTTCCGAACACCTGTACCAAGTTTCAAGTGTATAGCATTTTTTGTTTGGTTGTGAGAGGCGTAAAGGTTATATGTGTTTTGCGTGGTCGGCGATTTCTTGCTATCGAAGAATATGGATCGATTGGACTTTGGTTTCGATATCATAACCATGATTCGTCACTAGTTATGACCCTTTTGAGTAAATCTGGGTCGTCGTTGACGTCATTCAACAGTTCTTGAGCGATCCTCATGCGACGGTTCTTTTGGTCAAAATTTAGCAATTTCGGAACAAACTTTGCTGACACACGTCTCATGCCCAAAACGTTAGAAAAATTTCATGGCACGCCAAGCGATATACCAACATCCTCATCAACTTCTCTGATAATAATTCGACGATTTTCCAAAACAATTTTCTTCACTGCTTGAACGTTTTCATCAGTTGTTGACGTGCTTGGGCGTCCAGAGTCCAGAGCGAGGCTCGTCATTGGCATCTTCCCGTCCATCTTGGAAGAGTTTGTACCACTTGTAAACATTTTTTTTTTTACTTAGAATTATTTCACCTTATGCCACTGTCAACATTTTAAAGTGTTTCGGAGCACTTTATCCTATTTTTTACACAAAATTTGATGCAAATCCTTTGATCCATATTTTTCGATAGCAAGAAATCGCCGAGCACGCAAAACACTTATAACCTTTACGCCTCTCACAACCAAACAAAAAATGCTATACACTTGAAACTTGGTACAGGTGTTCGGAAAGAGGTTACCAACATAAAAGAAACCAAAAAATCGATAATCGAAAGTACGTTGCCCGTGAAATTTGAAAAGTCACCTTACTTTTTGAACACACCTCGTATATCAAGTGACGCTCTCTCGCTCGCACTATTTGACAAATTTTGAAATATAAATTCATAGAATTAATTTATTGAAAATTCCTTAAGATACCAGCTCTGTATAATATTATTGCACACATTTTAAAAGTATTTTCAGTTTGATCAATAAAAAAAAAAGAAAAGCAATATTAAAAAACTCAAAAATTATTATCGTGCCATTTTTTAATAAATCGAACTGAAAACACTTTTAAAATGTGTGCAATAATATGGTCTTATAGTCGGGCCGGCCTAAAAGGCCACATTTGACACATCATCAAAATTCCCTTACAGGGTGATCTAAAAATTTTACTTATTTTTTCTGTAAATAATATATGTCAACACTTAGCTGAACAATAAATAATATGACAACACTTAGCTGAACACTGAACACTATACTCGAATTTACAATTAACAATTTACGCATTACCATTAAAATTTCTACCATTTTGTAGATTTTTTGCCTACCATTTAACTTATTACCAAATTCTTATATCATAATTTCTGCCAAAACTACCATTAAATTTTTCTACCAAAAACTACCATTGAAATTTCTAGCAAAATCTACCATTTTTTTTTATCATTTAGTTGATTTTTTACCATAAAAATCTATCAAAAACTAATATTAATTTTCTACCATTTGGTAGATTTTTCTATCATTAAAAATTCTACCAAAAACTACTAAGTAGATTTTTCTACTGTGCATTTTTAAAAACTAACGTGAGAGTTATCCATATTACTATGTAAACAAAACGACTAAAAACTCACGGAAATAATGGTCGGAGCTAGGCTCGATCCTGAGTTTCGGACAATTACGATGTCCTTCATCAGGAGCTCACGCATTTTTCTACCATAAAAAAGTCTACCTAAAACTACAATTGAAATTTCTACCAGAAGAAACGTAAAGAAAGAACAAACATACTCACACACACACACACACACGCACGCACGCACGCACGCACGCACGCACACACACACACACACACACACACGCGCACACATTATTAAAAAAATTGAAAGTCATCAACGGTGTCAAAATGTGTAATTAAAAAAGTAATCGGCCATTTTGTAGCGGCCGTAGCCGTCTTGGACGGATTTCCACCAAATATGTATTTGCTCAAAATAAGCTGATTAAGATCGTAAAACCCCCTTGTACCCCTTCTGGCAGTAAGGAAGGGGGGTAAAAGGGGCCGCTCCACCCTGCTTCACTTAATCAACTCTGGGAGACCATGTAGAGCCACGAGGAAAATGTCGGTGTCAATTTCGGATAAGCCGATGGTATAGATTTTATTTCTAATATATAACAACGGTTTTTGTGGCATTATGTTAAACCAAAAAAAACTAAAAATAAAAAATACTCAATTTTTGTTTCAAGTCATTGTTGTGTTTATTTTTAAACTATAAAGAATATGTTATACACATAGCTAAGAACATTGCCGAGTAATATTTTTAATCTTATAAACGAAAAATAAACAAACTTCATTAATCCGTTCGGCTACGATGGCACAGACAGATACACAAACAGACAGACAAACAAACACGTCAAACTTATAACACCCCACCTTTCTTGCGTTGGGGGTTAAAAAAATTAGATGAATAAATAGGACACCCTATACGAGGTCACGTCAATCAGTTTTTGTTTTTAAAACAATAAGGATGCTACCCAATAAAATCGTGAAATCGAAATTTGAAATGTAGAATCGAATGCAATTATAACTTGGATTGAATATTTGATCATAAATAAATAACTATATTGCGATTAAAATAAAATATGTTGTTAATATTGTGATTATATTATAGTAAAATATAATCGACCGAGCGAAGCGAGGTCTTAGAGTCGAAAGCCGCGAAATGCCTGCGTTTTGTCCAGTTTAACGCTTGACCTCTGATGCTTAAGTTTGGTCGACGTTTACTTGAAAACGGTTAATCCAAATTAAATGAAATTTCACACACAAGTTAAGGAGGTTAATTGGATAATTCACGTGAAAAAATTAGCTAAATAGGTTCCAGGGTTGCAGAGATATAGGTGACTTAAAGTCTTTACGATAGGTCTGACGATTATTTCAAAACTGGAGCGCTGATAATTTTTTTTCTAACATATACACATTTTTTATAAGCGACACAAATATATTAGCCAAAGTGTATGTTTGTATGTATGTTTGTTACGCGATAACTGGAAAACCAATGGTCCAATCTGCATGAAACTTTGCAAACGCGTAATATAAATCCATAGAATTTTTAAGTTCGAACATGAGCCAAATCGGTCGAAGGGTTCAAGAGTTAAAGAGATTGCTTTATTACAATGAAACCGATGATCCAGTCTTGATAAAACTTTTTAAACAGGTAGTACAAATTAAAAGAATTCTCACGTCCAAAAATGAGCCAAATCGGTGCAAGGGTTATAGAGTTATAGAGAATACAAAATTATAATGTTTATCGATTATAATATTATGAGAACTGCAGGGATATTCAGTTTTCTGTCAGGGAACCGAACCAAAGACCGAATTGTCAAAAATCGATACGACGTAATACGTCATTTCATACATTTTTGATAATTCGGTCCTAGGTTCGGTTCCCTAACGGATAAGTAAATACTGTAAATAGCCATGTTGACTTACTCAAAATATTATTAATTTAAATGATCGTGCGGGTGAAACTTAAACCCATTTTTTATTCAAATAGTAGTCCAGTCAATGAGTGCCCAAAAGAGGCATGTGGATCGAAAAGTCGAAAGCAGAAAAACTAACTTAGGAACTTTGTTTGGACTATTCAGGAGATTAACATACTAAAAGTCCCCACCCCTCCGAGGTGATCCCGGAGGTGGGGGGGCCGAAGAAGGTCCCATTTTTAGGTTTTTTGCCTAAATGTCAAAAACTTTGCGTAGTACGATATTTTGTTGTACTACATTATAAAAGCTTTAAAATTTCCTACAACTTTGGCTTTAACACTTTTTATCTATATCCAATCGTTGTCCAGCTATGATCTCCCAAACATGGTCTATTTTTAAGATGCTGAAATTAGTTTTCCATACAAAGTCGGTAAAAAAATCTTATATAAGTAATATTTGACCAACTTCTGGTTGTCGTACCATAATGAAACTTTGTAAATGTCTAGAAATATGATGACAGTTCAATAATTTGGTACCACTGAGCTGATCTGATGATGGAGTCAGGAGGTGTTTACTGAACCTCTTCAATGGCTATTAGTAAACCCGTCGAGTTTGGGCACATTACACTCGAATTGGCATAAGCAAAAAACCTAAACCTATGGAACCTTCTTCGGCCTCCCCCCCCCCCTCGGGCTCACCACGGAGGGGTGGGGACTTTTAGTATGTTTATGTTCTGAATAGTCCAAACAAAGTTCCTAAGTTAGTTTTTCTACTTTCGACTTTTCGATCTACATTTCTTCTTTTACTGGACTAGGCTACAGTGCTTCACTTTTAAAAGTAAATTTTACAATTATTTAGATCTAAGTATTTTAAGACTCTAATTTTCGTTCGAAAAGCATATTTATGAGAAGAACGAGCAAGAAACTTATTGGGATTGTTATTTATGTGTTTATCACATATCATTATGCCATTAAAAACATCATTCACTCTAACATCTGCAAACATCCCTGACGCTCTGTAGTATCGAGACAGCGCCAAAAGCATCCTGAAAGCATTGTTGTACTGGATCCGTTTTTTGTAAAGTTGTAGTTTGTAAAGTTCATCCACAAGTCTTTTGTTTAAAAAAATAATTAATAATTAGGCCTACGTTTGATCACATTATCCCACCTGATGGAAAGTGCAAATGTGATCGACGAGCTGCACGTATAAAAAGTCTGATAATGCCTTGAACAAGGACACTTTGTCTTGCTCAGTAGCTGTAGATACATCTTGAAAACCTGCGAGCCTAGATGTTACGCGTGACTGTCATAGCTCTGCGTTCTCGCTCCAAGTCTAAGTCATCATCGGCTGCTACGACAAAAATGTTATAGAATTAGCTACAATATCAATATAATAACTGTTGTAAATTTGCTGTATAACACAAGTAAAGCTAGATATTTTTTTCCAATTTCAATTCTTCTAATGTCCACTGCATTGGTAACTTCTTCGTAAACAAGTGCTACAAACTATGAAGATTTTTTGAGATTTTTTTTAAAAACTATAGTAATATTTATTATTTTATTCTATTATTTTCTGCAAGTGAATACACACATAACCTTTCATATTTTATTATTATAGAAATTTTGATCACAACAATAAAATAGTCACAGAGATAAAGATTTTTTTAATGTATTATATCCGTTACGTATTTTGAGTTTTAACATTACTTTCAATTTTGGCATTTTCCTTTCCTTTTACGAATATTATAGGTTAAAGTTTCCATACATTTATATTTTGTTGATACTTATAACTTTTACCCATGTAAATTTTGAGGGAAATTGGGTCTGCGAGGTCCCAGTTCGCGGCGAACTACTAGTGTAATTAAAATAAAATTGTGTAATGTATAGAGAATAAACATATTTTTTATTACAGGTTTTTTTTATAACTCGTGAGATGTTTCTGGCAAAACTACCCCATGACGCCATTACATGTTTACAAAAAAAACCTATTAGAATTAAAATTAATTAGACTTTATGAATGTTTTCATAAAACTGTATTCGATTCCAACGTGTTTGAAGATCGTATCGATTCATATCCTGTAATCGAAATAAACAAACAATGTCCCAACACTTGTTTGCTATGACTGACATCTGTCAAATGTGGCCTTTTAGGCCGGCCCGACTATAAGTATGGTGAATTTAAAAAAAAAATATTCTATCAATTTATATTTCAACATTTGTCAAAGACAATCAACATTATTTACATTACCTAACTATTATGGGGTTAGGTGGCGCTGTGTGAATTGTCCTGAAATATTTATTATTATTATTATTATTATAATATAAACAATCATTAAAATTGCAGTACTACTTATAAATAAAAAACGTCGTTGAGGTCATGACCTGCAGGAAGTATACCTAAAAAGCTGGCTACATTACCTCTCTGAATGGCCAAACTTATATGTTGGCTGAGGTAAAAGGCTTATTACACTTGGCTAAATTCAGAAGCCTAAATTTAGTCGTTACTGAATTATGTCAAGTGTAATCACATTAAGCAAGTTAGCATCCTAAATTCAGAAGCAAGTATCGTTGCTGATTGACTAAATCTAAATTTATGTTCTGAATTTAGGAGCTAAATTCAGCCAAGTGTATTAAGCCTTTAAGAGCCAGCTTTTTGGTCATTAGTTGCTACTTGGAAAAAAATAAATATTTAAAATTGTTTTAGTAGTACGTAACGTTTAGTACACAATGTATATATTATTATTAAAAGTAGTCAGTGTATGTATATTATTAGCATTTACGCGTAAGTGTACGACGATCTTTATGTCATTAGGCGACGTTTAGACGAGGCAGCTTTTGTAAGGCGATTGTTACACGATCAGTTTCTTTAAAATATTTATAATAATTATAATTGGGGTTTATACTCCAACAGAACAGGTTACCCTACTTACACTGTCAGAGTCAAATCACAATTCATAGGTTTTGTGGCCAACCTATATGTTGTAAAAATATTTATAGCTGCACGTCAATATAATTAAAAATGGCTGAGATATAACTCTTATAAGTTTTTACAGATTGGGGTAGGTATAAAATGTTCCAGCCAAGTTAAAAAAAATTACATCATCTCCCCCCACAAGCATCTTTAATGTATAATATACATAATTCTACTCGTAATAACTGTATGTGAATTTAGTACATATAAAATTCCTTTGGCGTCGCGGTCTGTCTTTAACCAAATCTTGCAAGTTTAATTTGACCCACCCGGTTTCTGATTGAGCTGAAATTTTGCATGCATATGTAAATCGGGCGACAATGCAATATTATTATGACATGGAGCTGATCTGATGATGGAGCTGAAATTAAACGACGCAACCCCATCGAGTTTGGGCTCATTTGATTCGTCTTGACGAGTACATTGGTGCTGGCTGGTAAAAATAATAAAAGCTTGTTTTTAAAAAGATTTTTTTAAATTTCATTTGTTTACTCGCGCATCTGATCGTGTAGCGCTTGTCCTGAATAAGAACCAGTATTATTTTTATATAAACACACATTTTCAGTGCCATTATTAATAAATAATATTAACGATTAATGTAACTTTAAAACTAGCTCGTGTAATGACAAGGATATTTTGACGCGGACTAAAATCAGAAGACAAGATCTAAAATAAAAAAAAAATAATTTGTCCGTAATATACATTTAATACAATTTTGTTTTACTGGGGGGCCATCCCCCCTTTAATGCCTTCATTGAAAAACAAACTAACAATGCTACAGCAGTAAATGACACTTTACAAAAATATTAACATAATATATTAAATATTAACATATAACAAAAATCATTAATAATAATTAACTGCTGTAGTAGCTGTAGTATTGTTAGTTTGTTTTTCTCAATAAAGGCATTTGCCATTTAAAAAAAAAACAAAAATATTACATACGTATTTTTTAGTTTGTGAATAAAGTAAGAAATGGCTGAGAAATAACGCTTATAAGTTATGGGTGTAGAGTGTAGGTACCCTACGTCACACCTTGATGTTGCGCGCTGTGACGTCATGCCCCCAGCCGAGAAACTTTAGTGCGTTATATATATCAAGCATTTTTAATAAATTTACAATACGTAAAATACGTGTCAAATAATATTTCTTAATACTTGACATACCGACATTCTACATACATATTGTATTATAAAAAATGAAGATAGAACGTGTCAAAATACCCTTGTTTTAAGCTGTGTAAAAACGTAGCGTAGCGACTCGCAATAAACATAATATTTTGTCTAATAATTGTTTTATTATATTCCTCCTCAGTATATTCTACAAACACGCATGGGTACGTACTCCAACAGAACAGGTTATAGGTACCCTACTTACACTGTCAGAGTCAAATCACAATTATAGGTTGTGTGGCCAACCTATATGTTGCAGTTTCAGGTCGCCGAGATGACTACAGTGCCTGCAACATGACCTGACGACTGCCTCCTACATATCTTATAGGAAACAGCCGGGACACAGTACGTTACGTCCCGCGCCGAAACACGGTGCAATAAATCCTTTTGGTAGTAGGATAAATAAAACACATTCTCAATACTTCACAATAAATATATTAACCCATATTACCACTGCGTCCTTTGGGCCTACCGATTACCTTAGGACTACTACGTCCTTTAGGCGCACTAAGTCCATTAGGCCTACTGCCTCCCTTCGGGCCAATTCCCATAGGCCTACCGTTTCTCTTAGATCCATATTTTACCGTAAAACCACGTACCTTGGGCCTACTTTGTACCACTGTCCCACGAATGGTACCACCGCTTCCTTTAGGCCTATTAGGTCCACTTGGTACAACAGGACTACTTGGTACAACAGGACTTCTTGGTACCACAGGACTTCTTCGTACCATAGGCTTACTTCGTACCAAGGGCATACCGTTTCCCTTTCGTCCTGACAGCCTGCGTCGACTAGCCGGTTCTGAGGTGGTTAAAGAACCAGATTCTGTGGTACTTTCCGATGCAGTCTCTGAAAATTATATAAAAAGTAATTATTATATAATTGTTAAATATATGTATATTAGTATTTACCTATAATTTTCTTTTATGTAGCATATTTTGCTCTTTTCTTGTTTATTTTTTCTATGTATGTGTCTCTTTGCTTAATTAAATAGTTTTCTTTCTTTCTTAAATATATAAAATTAGAGTAGATAGGTAGATAATACATACTTGGTTAAAACATAAAAAATATACAAAAATAATACAAAGTCGCATCTTTGCTAGAAAAAGGGCACATTATTCTTCAGTCCAAAATAGCAAAAATTTGTCGTAAATAGATACATATACGAAAATGCTACATTAAATGAAAGAAATTTCTTAAAATGGCTATTTATAATAGGTATAATAATCTCAATGTTATTTTTTTTTGAAGTGAAAACTTCTTTAGCGGCGCTGAGCACTTTTTTTTGTATGGGTAAAAACTTTCAAACTCGCGTCAGGGTCACGTGATGCTGATCGAAAAAGCGTAAGATCGAGGGGAAGGGAGAGGAACTAGTATCTCCCACTCTTTCTACCGTGCCTGAGTGTGCTGCTCTGTTTAGGCGGCACAGGGGGCTTAGACAAGCGCGGAAGTTGATTTTTCTGAGAGATAAAATTTAATGTAATATATAAATAACGATATAATATTATAAATAACAACATATAAATTGTCATATTTGTGTACGATAGCGCAATAAATAAACATTGTATTCTACCTCATAAATGATAGTATTTTTATACTTATAATTAAAAACAACGTTAATATTGAAGTTTTCACTTCTGCCGGCACTCCCGGAGTGCTATTTTTTTTTTTTATTCATTATACAGGTTACCACGATTTCGCGTGATGTAAATGCGACCGTAGATAGCATACTAAACCTAAAAGGCGGGACAAATTGCTTGTATATTTACTAATTTACCAGCAATATTGGTGTCTCCAGTACTTCCTTCAGGTTCAGGCGTTCCATCACCAGCATCAGTGATGCCATCACCAGTTCCAGGGTCCTCAGTGGCACCTGTCCCTTCTCCATCGTCAGTCCCAGCATTGGTAGTAGCAGTCGCTGAGCAAAAAGTACAGGTAAAGATAGAAAACCCTTATTAAAACTCAAAAGAAAATGTAAGAATAAAAATGATTTTTGAAAAAAAAATCTTTAAAAATTCTTTTCATGCCATTTTTAAATATATCAAACTGGAAACACTTTTAAAATGTGTGCAATAATATTATGGAGGGCTGTTCTTAAGGAATTTTCAATAAATTAATTCTATGAATTTATATTTCAAAATTTGTCAAATAGTGCGAGCGAGAGAGCGTCACTCGATATATACGCTCTTAAAGTTAGGTGTAGAACATTTTTATTTTCGGCCTCATCCGTTTAAAACGTGAGACAAGTTGTTATCAACATGTTTTATTGTTGTTGTATGGCAATTGCGCTTCGCCGGCTGCTGCCGCAGCACGCTCGCTTCGCTTCATGACTCCGCAGTCTATTCGAGCAGAAATTCTAATAAAAAGATGATTAGTATAAAAAATTATGACAAACTCACTGTTAGTTTCAGTTTTATTCATAGGAATCCAAGGTCTGTAAATAAAAAGTTTGTGTGAACTGTGTGTGCAGGGACATGCGTGCTAGCCGCTAGCGGAGTTAGGTATAATAATAATCTTACTAATATTATAAACGTGAAAGTTTGTAAGAATGGATGTCTGGATGTTTGTTACTCTTTCACGCCTAAACGGGTGGACCGATTTAGCTGAAATTTTGTACAGAGATGGTTTAGGCCCTGGAATAACACATAGGCTACATATAAGTACTGCGGGTAAAACCGCTGGGCGAGGCTAGTTATTTTATACGAGTACATACATGGTAGATTTGGCGGTGCTAGGCATTTCTCTTGCGGCGATGGCGCGCGCTTCCAATATCTCCCTGTAATATTAACAAGTAAAATTTAAAAAAAAAACTTTTTAAAAACAAGCTTTTTTTATTATTATTATTACCATCTAGCACTAAAGTACTCTTCAAGCCGAATCAAATGAGCCCAAACTCGATGTGGTTGCGTCGCGTCGTTTAATTACGGAGTTCCTATGACCACCTTCCAGCTCCAACATCAGATCAGCACGTTGTCATAATTAATATTGCATTTTCTTTTTGCCTCTTTCACTTTAAGGGTCGAACGGCTGGAATCTCGCCACAAAACGAATTTTAATTCCTTCGTGGTGAGGGTGCCGACCAGCCGTCTGCCGACCTTCATGAAGGAGGACTTCTGGCCGCAGGGACTCGTGTTTCGGAAATTCCGAGGTCGACTTCCTGCTGACTCTGCGCGCAACACGTCGCCGGCACTACGTGTTACCTAGTTTTTAAGTTTATAAAATTTTATGTAGGTATGTTAGTCTGTAAGGTATATATGATATGGGCCTCTGGTACACTGCGTCTGTGGCAGTGTACTATTACCTGAAATAAATGAATTATTATTATTATTGTCATCCGATTTAATACATGATGCATGCAACATTTCAGCTCGATCGGAAACAGGGAACTGGAGCAAATTAAACTTGCAAGATTTAGTAAATAAAAGCTTGTAAAAAAGAACCATTTGTGTTGAAGATGGATGGAAAGTCAGTCAGAAAAATCAAGTCAAAATGGTTGGAGTGGACTGCTGGACCAAAACCGTTGGTAAATGAAACCGTGCCAAGCGGTCATTGTGACCGTGTTCCGGCATGATGTTCAGTGCTGCCATCTACGGCCGCATCGTCGTTTAACATCACGCCAGATCGTGCTCAAAGGCTATAATGAATTAAAATACCTGTTATTTTAGAGTCATCATCATCTTAATCGTAAGACGTCCACTGCTGAACACAGGCCTCCCCTTTGTACTTCCATATGTACCGGTGGGAAGCGACCTGCATCCAGCGTCTTCCGACGACCTTTATAAGGTCGTCTGTCCACCTTGTGGGTGGACGTCCTACGCTGCGTTTGCTAGTCTGTTAGAGTATATAGATAAATCCTTAATTGCTTATGTAAGTTCTTACCGACCTATTTATATTTATTATCGAACCTAAATAAATAAAACCAAGTCGCTTCCCACATCTGTCTCTCACCCTGTCCCTACGTACCAGGAGCTTAGATCTTTAAAACAACGCAACGGATTTTTAATGCGGTTTCTTTTAATAAATAGAATGACTCAAAAGGATTGCTTTTAGCGATAAGACCGCCAATTGTAACACTTCTTTCAGTGTGACCTTAATTCCAAGCGATATTGTTGTATTTGTGTGTGCAATAAAGAGTTTTCTATTCCAATGAATATTATTATTATTATTCAAACCTGAGCAGTTTAACACTGATTCGTGCGGCAGGCAGGCGAGCTTCCACCGGGTTCCTCACCACCAGGACAGCATCATCAGGCGGGATGGAGGGCTCGAGGATCGCGCGGTCATCCTTCTCCATCGATTCGGAGCTTGATAGGTCATAGTAGATGTCGTTGGCGTGGTTCTGTGGTGGTTAACCTTTTAATAGACTTAAATAACCTTCATCATCTTCCTGTCCTTATCCCACACTAGGTAGGGTCGACACAACACGTTTTTCTCCTCCATTCTAGTCTATCATTCGTCATATCTTCATCCATTCCCCTAGCATTTAGCATACATATCCTCATAATGCCAAGTGAATTAAAAAAAATACTTTTTAAAAACAAGCTTTTATTATTATTACCACCAAGCACCATAAAGTACTCGTCAAGACGAATCAAATGAGCCCAAACTCGATGTTAGAGTTCCCGTAGCCACCTTTCAGCTCCATCATCAGATCAACTCGATGTCGTAATAATATTGCATTGTCATCCGATTTATACATCCATGCAAAATTTCAGTTCAATCGGAAACCGGGAAGTGGGTCAAATTTAACTTGCAAGATTTGATTACGGACTGACAGACAGACAATAGACAGGTGAAAGTAAATAAAAGTTTGTAATAAAAGTAGGTATTTACATTTTACTGGATCTACCTATTAGTGGCTTAAAACAGGGAATATAGTAGCTAAAATTAAGCATGGTTTGTGAAATGATGTGTTGCTAACGTTAAAAACGAGTTTCATAATATTAGTCGCATATATGTATACTAACCTTTCCTAAACTCGGGAACAATTTCCAGCTCTGGGATTTAGTAAAGAATCTCCTCGTATTAGGTCGCAAAGAGCGCACGAGTGCTCGCCGCGCAGGTGCAGCGGGGTCACTGACCGATAGTAACGCCAGCAAGCGCGTCACCGCCGCGCCGTCCCAGCGCGGTGAGTCTTTGTAGCCGGCGGGGGCTCGCTCAATTGAAGCTGAATAGATGAGTAGGTATTAAGTACCTACCTGAATAGTCATATACCTACTTCTTACAACTTAACTAAAAACTTTGTTTTAAGTTACGAGTCACATGTGTGCAAGGAGCGCACGAGTGTAGGGGTAATTGACCGATAGTAAGCCGCCACGCCGCCCCAGGGCGGTGCGTTCTAATGTAAGTGAATGGACAATAAGATGCTGGTGTACCTATATCGTATCTGACGTAAAAGTGCTGCCATCCAACTGGGCAATGCTGGCAGCATTATCTAAAACTACTACTTAAAATACTTCTATGGCTACGCCGGATCGACATTTAAATAATCGGTCTAAATTAGGTAAGTACCTTCCAATTGTATAGGCGCAACTTTTTTCACATCTTTCTCGAATTGATTCCGATGGTAACTGATGACGCGGTCCAGCCATCCTGTTTTCACCACGCTGGCTACCCCAAAACTCAGCAAAGCACAGAAATACGCTGAATTCTGCAATATTTTACAAGCTTTTATTTACTTTTAATTATCCGTTGTGGTTGTCTGTCTGTCTCTAATCAAATCTTGTCAGTTAAATTTGATCCACTTCCCAGTTTCAGATTGAGCTGAAATTTTGCATGCATATGTATTAAATCGGATGACAATGCAATATATATATATTAAGTATTATGACATGGAGCTGATGATGGAGCTGGAAGGAGGCTATAGGAACTCCGTTATCAAACGACGCAACCCCTTCAAGTCTGGGCCCTGAGGGCCTATTGGCTATCGCAAAACGACATGTAAAACACTAGAATCCATAGACAAAATTGCGTACATTACGTGCTTAAACCACCTTATTAATATGAGTAAAGTAACAAAAGTAGCAATGTACATTGAAGTTGCCATCAATCATAGCCGATAGCCCCTCTGGGCTCAGTCGTCGAGTACTTTGGTGCGAGATGCTAATAATAATAATAAAATATTGTTTTAAAAAGTTTTTATTTTTTTAATTTTACTTGTTATTTAATGCAAACAAATAAATAAGATGAATTAATGTGATGGGTGGTATTGGCAAATAGAGTAGAATAGAATAGAATAATGCTTTATTGCAAACCAAAAATATACAAAAGAACTTATTACTATAATAATATGTTATGAAGTAGGTTAACAATCGGCGGTCTTATCGCAAATAGATATTTTACAGGTACTTACAGTTAGAAAAATCATTGCAGAATTAAATTTACTTTTATTTCAACTATCTAATCATTCTATTTATTCACGATCACCTAGATGAATAGGTGAATAATTCAGAAACAAAAATATAGTTATACAGGAAGGATTGGAAATAAATGAATAGTTTTATAAAATTAATGAACAATTTAATGGGATATTAAATCTTTTATACTCAATTAATTTAACTTTTTTGTGGTTACTAAAATTATTAATTGCCTGTATGTTAGTTATTGTAGTCCTTCTTATCAATTAATTAGCAATTAATAAATTCGGGTTTATCGTTAAAAATCGTGTTCAATGTTGATGGCATGGAGAAAATATCCACGTTGATGGTTACTTAAATGCAGCTATTATAGCTTTGTCTGCACAAATATATAGCTTTGTCTGCACAAATATTATGTATTCAACATTGGCAAATATACTAACGTATCAATTCATTTATTTTATATAAGCAAAAAAAAAGGTTAACATCAACGTCAAATTTACTGACATTGACAGCTGACATTTGACAGGATATTGTGTTCCAAGGTCACAAAAAACAAATATGGCATTGAAATTATTAGAACAATGTTTTGTCTTTGTTTTTTGCCATACAAAAGAAGAACACAATGCTATTTTTTCTAAAAAAACTGAACAGCGGAACATTAATTATATAGGGGACGTGTCTTCAAACGCGATTTTAAATTTGCAAATTTTGCATTTACCCAAATATTTGCATAGTTAATTAGTGATACTAAATTACGATAACATATCTAAGTTTTTAATTGGCTGATTGGTATTGTCTAATACAATATAGAATGCTATTAAAAGTTTAAGTTAGTGATACGTCGAGTGAATACGTATTGTAAACAAAGAGAATTTTTAAACTATGTGTGTGGTATTTACGTGAATATTTAGTATATGTGGAGACTAAGTCATAGTTTTGTGAAGGCTTGGAGGAGACGACGCTGCAAAATGAGTGGGATCAATCGGGAAGCCCCTCTAGGCGTTCAATTTCTGCAGAAAATCACCGGCGCTTTCTGCCCTCGACTTAGGATAAATAGATTGCGATGGTAAGCTATTTTTTCAATTAAAATATCGAAATATTAATAGATTAATCTCGCTAAATTCTCTAGCGACCCCCCACAGTGTTGTAATGCTAGAGTTTACATATTAATAACTTAAAATTATTGTTAAGTTTATTCATAAGTTATTCCATTTATTTATTCATTAAATTACACGATTTTCTAAAAGTACCGCAGTATAATAGAGCAAACCAGTCTTTTATGGCTCTCAGAACAATTAAAAATAGTGATAAATGGTATAGGTATGTAATAAATGTTGCATTATGTAAGAAAAAAATATAGGTAATAAAATGTCTATTAAACTTTATTAAATGTTTCTAGTCCATTAGAATCCTACTTCCAACTTTTTTGTTAATGAGCCCGAGCCTGAAACTTCATGACTTAACTCAATAAATCCACTTATAGTTGGAAAACTGATCGTGGATAGACAAAGGAGGAAAAAAAAAAAATAAACTTTTTTGTTGCGGTTTATAAAACTATTAGAATAGAATAGAAACACAAAAAGGCACAACTCACGTCTAATATTGTCAAGAGTTTTTTTGTTGAATTGTGAAAAGGAAACAACCTACTGTGTCCCTGTTTTATCTAAGTCTCAATCCTGTGAGAAAATTTGTATAAAGAGTAGCATATGTGTTACCAGCTGTGCCCAGCGGTTTTACCTGCTGTACTGTAGCCTATGTGTTATTCCAGGGTCTAAGCTATATTTATACCAAATTTCAGCTCAATCGGTCCACCCGTATAGGCGTGAAAGAGTAACAAACATACATCCAGGCATCCATACATTCTTACAAACTTTCACGTTTATAATATTAGTAAAATTATAACTTGAATCCAACTAATACATTCATACATATTTCTGTACATTTCACACAAACCCCAAGCTAAGCAACTTAATGCTTGTGTTGGTTAGGATAACGGATATAATACTTATGTACTTTTCTTTTGTAAAAACATACTTATAATAGATATTGAACCACCCAGACCAGAAACAAATACCTGTGGATCACACAAACATTTGTCCAATGCAGGAACCGAACCCGAAACCTTCTGCGTTGCAAGCGGGTATTAGCCCAACCGCGCCACAGACCCAGAGGTCGTCGTAATATAAGTAGAATTAATCACACCTTAAAAGGTCATGAAATCCGAGGTCAGAAGTCAATGCAATATAATACCATCTATGACTCAACCAACAATATGACTCAAATTACTAAATAATTGTTGGTGAGATAAATTAAATAGGTACAGAGACTGTTCCCAAGGGAACTTGAATATTGATTATGCCACCAAAAACATAACTTGTAAAAAATACCAAGTCTCGCAACTGCAGTTCTTCTACCGTAAAAAGTTGTGAGATCCATGTACTACCAAGTCGGTGAAATCTTTTGTGTTTTAAATCAATAGATCGACTTGGCCATCGCATGAAAACACAACAATGTATCTCTCAAGTAATATACCGACATAATAGTGCGATTGCCAAGTCAATCTATTAATTTAAAACACAAAAGATTTCACCGACTTGGTAGTACATGGATCTCACAACTTTTTACGGTAGAAGAACTGCAGTTGCGAGACTTGGTATTTTTTACAAGTTATGTTTTTGGTGGCATCTCACTACTTTTTGTTTTTTTTTTATTCGTTATAGGTTAGCCTATGCCCACAATATCGCCTGATCATAAGTGACGACGCCCGTAGATGGGAGCAGACTAAACCTAGAAGGCGGGATAATCCCTCTCTGGCTTTATACATTATTACGGCATATATGTATATAATGGCATTATTATTGGGATTTTATGCTATTTTTACCGTCGACTGCAAATGTAACTTTGTAATCCTATACATTTATACGGGATTACAAAGTTATTTATGCAGTTTATTTATCTCGAAAACTAGACCGAAATTGCATGTTTTTTTAGTTTTCCTATGGTTTATACAATAAACTCTAAGTATCTACCAAGTTTGAACCTTCTATGTTTGCTAGAAGTGCCTTAGACTTTTGATGATCGGTCAGTGAGTGAGTGAGTGAGTGAGTGACAAAATTACAAAACTTTGACTAGTTATAATTTTTAAACGACTAGTTCAAATTGAATAAAATTTGGAATAAATCGTGTTTATACAATGCATATACTCGGTTGTTAAAAATTGAAGCTTCTAGTTTTTTCCACAACGAAGTTATAGGGGGTCGAAAATGGTCTGAACTGCTTCCAGAAAAGGATGGTACGGCCGTGCCGCTTTTTTTGCTCGACTTGGCGGGGGCACTGCCGTGCCCCCAGATAGGGGAGTATTATTGGGTATAATTTAATTAATTGAATTTAAACGATGTAGGTAATCTATGAGTAGTAAGAAGTTTTAAAGCAATCCATCACTACATTATACATATAACTAGCTGCGCCCAACGGTTTTACCCGCTTTTTTATAGCCTATGTGTTATTCCAGGGTCTAAGCTATCTGTATGCCTACCAAATTTCAGCTCAATCGGTCCACCCGTTTAGGCGTGAAAGAGTGACATCCTGCCTATATGCTGTACCTATGTTTATTACACTTTCACGCCTAAGCGGGTGGACCGATTGAGTTGAAATTTGGTATACACAGATAGCTTAGACCCTGGAATCTGGGGGCACGGCAGTGCCCCCGCCAAGTCGAGCAAAAAAAGCGGCACGGCCGTACCATCCTTTTCTGGAAGCAGTTCAGACCATTTTCGACCCCCTATAACTTCGTTGTGGAAAAAACTAGAAGCTTCAATTTTTAACAACCGAGTATGCATTGTATAAACACGATTTATTCCAAATTTTATTCAATTTGAACTAGTCGTTTAAAAATTATAACTAGTCAAAGTTTTGTAATTTTGTCACTCACTCACTCACTCACTCACTCACTCACTCACTCACTCACTCACTGACCGATCATCAAAAGTCTAAGGCACTTCTAGCAAACATAGAAGGTTCAAACTTGGTAGATACTTAGAGTTTATTGTATAAACCATAGGAAAACTAAAAAAACATACAATTTCGGTCTAGTTTTCGAGATAAATAAACTGCATAAATAACTTTGTAATCCCGTATAAATGTATAGGATTACAAAGTTACATTTGCAGTCGACGGTAAAAATAGCATAAAATCCCAATAATAATGCCATAATATATATGCCGTAATAATGTATAAAGCCAGAGAGGGATTATCCCGCCTTCTAGGTTTAGTCTGCTCCCATCTACGGGCGTCGTCACTTAAGATCAGGCGATATCGTGGGCATAGGCTAACCTATAACGAATAAAAAAAAAACAAAAAGTAGTGAGATGCCACCAAAAACATAACTTGTAAAAAATACCAAGTCTCGCAACTGCAGTTCTTCTACCGTAAAAAGTTGTGAGATCCTTGTACTACCAAGTCGGTGAAATCTTTTGTGTTTTAAATTAATAGATTGACTTGGCAATCGCACTATTATGTCGGTATATTACTTGAGAGATACATTGTTGTGTTTTCATGCGATGGCCAAGTCGATCTATTGATTTAAAACACAAAAGATTTCTCCGACTTGGTAGTACATGGATCTCACAACTTTTTACGGTAGAAGAACTGCAGTTGCGAGACTTGGTATTTTTTACAAGTTATGTTTTTGGTGGCATAACATATAGGCACATAGTACAGCGGGTAAAACCGCTGGGCGCAACTAGTAGTATATTAGGTAGGCTAGTAGTAATATAAAACAAACTCAGTCACTTCTCTCTGTCCATATGTATGCTTTTTATATCTTTAAAACTACGCAACGTATTTTGATGCGGGTTATTTTGATAGATAGAGTGATTCAAGAGGAAGGTTTATATGTATAATACATACATAATATAGTAGAGAAACACTGATAATGTTACGCGAAACGAAGTTCGTGCCGTGTTACCAATTAGGTAATAGTGACCCACTATTACCTAATTGGTATAATTTAATCATAAAAAAACGGATTTTCGCATTTAGGTATAATATTCGTGGGATAAAATACATAGTGCTAATGTTTCTGTATTGCATGTTCTTTAGCTAAATAAAAAAAAAATCATTTTTTTTTCATTTTCATATATTAAATTAGTTAAAAAATTATAAAATTCAATTAAGCTATCAAACTAACATAGAGATATTATCTCGGACATACAATATCAATTATTATATTATGATAACATTTATTGTTCCATCCGCATAACATATGGGTCTGTTATCACTTATCAATGTAGACAGTTAATATTGTTAGTTTTAGTGTCATTGTATATTAACCGACCTCAAAAGAGAGGTTCTAATTTTTTTTATACTAAATAGGCCTACGTTTGACCACATCCCACCTGATGGAAAGTGAAAATGCGGTCAACGCTGGATCACGTAAGATGCCTAGAAACACTGGCGGATCCAGGATTTGGTTCTGGGGGGGGGGCAAGGTGCAGACGGGCAAAAATATTATAATTCTTACTACGAAAAGTGTGTGTTTAGCTCGCTCTGAACAGTTAGAAAGTTCAAATGTCCTTAATAATAAGTGCGCAGCAGCTTGCTGCGAGCGCCGAGAATAAAATTATAATCTTGACCATGGAATATGTGCAAAATTCGTATCTCTACAATGCTTCTGGGGGGGCCTTGGCCCCCTGCCCCCCCCCCTAAATCCGCCTATGCCTAGAAAGGTAGCTATTCACTCGGGCCAGAAGTTGTACCGCTCGGGAAACACAGATGACGGCAAAATGTTCCAAATGCGACCAGTTCTTATTAAAAAGCAGCAGTTGGTAGCACTACTAAGTAAGGATGCCGCATTGCCGTCTGCGGTCACGTCCGTAGGTAGAATGGGCTTGGATGAATATATGAGGCAAATGTAAATGGTCAAGCCGCAATTGGTGGACCTAGGAGCACTTTCCTTGACCAAAAAAATGTCGTTCTAAAGAAAGGCCAGGTCAAGAGTACCAAGAACCGGCGAGCGTGTATGAAGAATGTGATGAAAGTCGAGGAAGCGAAAGAGGTGTGTCAGGATCGAGGGAAATAGTTTCTGCCTGCCTCAACGGAAACCAGGCGTGATTATATGTGAAATCCTAAGTAGCGTAGTACTGATTATGGGCAGCGTTGTCTCTTTACATCAGGAGTGTCTTGCTCGTCTTTTACTTCATTATATACAAAACAAGTGAATTAAATTCAAAATTTAACAAACCCCCAACGCAATACGTAATTCACCATTTTGTGGCGGCCATCTTGGATTTTAAATTTATATAGTGGGTTTTATTCTACTAGTTAAGCCCTTTCATTTGATACCCATATTGAGGGGGTCGTGGAAGAAAAAAGTAATCCGCCATTTTGTAGCGGCGGCCATCTTGGACCGATTTCCACCAAGCATGGCTAAGAACACTCTCGACTAACTCTACTTTCAAACAAAAAAAACTTAATCAAAATCTGCTCATCCGTTTGGGAGCTACGATGCCACAGACAGACACACACACAGACAGACAGGCACGTCAAACTTATAACACCCCGTTTTTGCGTCGGGGGTTAAAAATGGATTTCCGCATAGTACGCCTAGGTCTACTAGCAAACGCAGCGTAGGACGTCCACCCACAAGGTGGACAGACGACCTTATAAAGGTCGCCGGAAAACGCTGGATGCAGGTCGCTTCCAACCGGTACATATGGAAGTCCAAAGGGGAGGCCTATGTTCAGCAGTGGACGTCTTACGGCTGAGATGATGATGATGATGACGCCTAATTCAACTTCCATTCCAGGTACAGCATCAGCGTACTAATCCTAACCTACATGACGTACTGCACTTACCATTTGACTCGGAAGCCCATATCGGTGGTGAAAGCAGTTCTGCATCAGAACTGCAGCGCGCTCGTGCCTCCTCCCGACGTACCTCCTGGAGACGACCAGTGGTGCAACTGGCCACCATTCAGTAAGGAATACTTCATTATACTACTTCTTCCTGGTTCCCACCTTCTAGGTACAGTCTGCTACCATCTACAGCCGCATCATTGCCAAGATCGTCCGCAAAGGGTGTATAATTAAATAATAGAAACCTCATTTTATCCCGCCTTCTAGGTTCCATCTGCTATAATCTACGGTCGCTTAATTCGCGAGATCTTGGTCTTAAGCTAACCTATGACGATTTTTAAAAATATCCCCCTTTTTAATGCAAAGAAGTAAAAAGACAGCCCATATAGCCATATAGGAAGGGGTCTATCCCGCCTTCTAGGTCAGTCTGCTACCTACGCTCTCGTACCAATCCTCACCTACATATATAGTACATATCACCTGACTACTCTTCTAATTAAAACAAATGGTTGTGTTTTCACAGACACGACAGATGCGAACGCGTTACTGGGCGCGCTTGATTCGGCGTTTCTATTCTCCTATGCGGCTGCCATGTTTGTTAGTGGTAAGTAAGTGCTTGCCACTTTTTAGGCGCGCTTAATATTATATTATTTTAGACTAAATAACCAAATTTAATTAAAAAAATAATTACAACAAAAACAAATCCAATATTTCACAAATAATTGGAACAATTTGAGCGTAGATTCGACACAATTTTAAAAAACAACGGTTTCACCAAAGATGATATTTTTGTATGTTATAATATGTACGAGTATGTATGTATTTCACAGGTATGGTGGCAGAAAGAGTGGACCTGCGTTATTTTCTCAGCCTCGGCATGTTGGTATCGGCTATATTCTGCTATCTGTTCGGGCTTGCCAAGACTTACTCGATACACCATATAGCTTACTATATACTGGTGCAGGTATGTATTATATCACTATAAATATAGTATAAAACAAAGTCTCCTCTTTGTAAATAAACGCAGCTCGTAACCGCAGCTACTCCTTGAAGAAGATCCCCGTACAGGATCGAAACGGTCGGCACGAAGCCGAGGTAAATACAAGTGAGTTTATGCCGTTTATTTACAATGATGAATATAAATACTCATGAATCGTTCAGTGTAACAAAGTCTCTTCACTGTGGATCCCTATGTGTGACTAGATCTTTAAAACTACGCAACGTGTGACATTGTCACATACACATGGCGTAGAAATCCCTCCGGTAAGCATTATCCCTTCAGTGAGCATTATCTCTCCAGTAAGCATTATCCCTTCAATGAGCATTATCCCTGCAGTGAGCATTATCCCTTCGATGAGCATTATATCTTCGATGAGCATTATCCATGTAGTGAGCATTATCCCTCCAGTGAACATTGTTCCTCCAATGAGCATTATCCCTCCAGTGAGCATTATTCCTCCAGTGAGCATTATTCCTCCAGTTATTATCATGTTATAGGCAGGAGCTGGTATAGCCCAGACGAGCGGTTGGCCGGGTACAGTGGCGACTATGGGGAAATGGTTCGGAGCCGGGAATAAGGGACTCATATTCGGGATATGGAACTCTCATACCTCCCTCGGGAATATTCTCGGTAAGTCGTTGAAATATAGGGTAATGTTTTTCCTTTCAATAAAGATAGAATTTTCAAAATCGGACTACTTTTGTAAAATCATGCAATTAAAAGTTTTAAGTGCCATTCTTTTTTGTGTAACTGATATTGGTTATCGGTCAATGAACTTTTATGTAAAACAGCTGATTATAGTTCATTTCAATGTTGTTTTATGTAATTTTCTGAATTTTGACCTCATGCGAGTCAGCTTAGAGATATGTATACAATTTTAGTTAAGAGCGCTTTTACCGCGGGACGCTCTTTAGCACTATTTAATGATACATATTGAAATAAAAATTGATAGAATGAACTTTTTGAAAATTCCTCAAGAAAACCCATGAACAATATTATTGCACATTTTAAAAGAGTTTTCAGTATGATATTTTAAAAAAGTAATAAAGAGGTTTTTTTAATTTTTAAATATGCAAATTTTTAATATATCTAACTGGAAATACTTTTAGAATGTGTGCAATAACATTGTGCAGGGCTTCCCTTAAACAATTCTCAAAATGTTAATTCTCTAAATTTGTATTTCAAAATGTATCAAATAATGTGAGCGAGAGAGCGTCCAGCTGTATAAGACCTCTTAAGACTTTAAAACGTTTTAGGTACCCTTGTGGCTTCAAAATATGTGGACAGCGACTGGTCCCTATCGTTCATATACCCGGCGCTAGTGATGGCCATGGTTGCATTACTGGTGTGGCTGTTTCTAGTCCCGGAACCTTCGAACGTTGGGCTCGGGCCAAATGTGAGTTATGAACATTTAATCAAAAACTTTTTTTCGCTAGAATACATACAAAATAATTTTATACAAAGGGGCTTAATATTATACAATGTCCAATGGTATTCAGCCTGCAAGCAGACGTGCGAATTTATACATGGATTTAAGTTAAACAATAAAAAAAATCTAATAATTAATATTATTATGTAATTTAAAGTGGAGATATTCTTTAACACTATAGAAGAAATTGTCCATTATAGGTGGGATATAGTCAAACTTAGTCGATTCGGTATAAACTGACCTTCAAAAGTATTAATCCTCCTTTGTTCCTCGCAGTTAACCTTTGAGTACGAACTCGCTTGATGTCAAGCGATGATTCGGCCGTAGAAGGTAGTAGACTAAACCTAAATTTTATGCATGCATAAATCGGATATCAATTGAATATTTTTATGACATGGAGCCAAGGGCGGATCCAGGATTTTTTTCTGGAGGGCAAAGATCAGACGGGTAAAAATATTATAATTTTCACTACTTTTAGCTCGTTTTGAACAATTAGAAAATCAAAATATTAAATAATATAATATTTGTGTAATAAGTGACGAAAAAAAATTCTTAACCGCGAAATATGTGCTAAATTCGTAACTCTACGATGCTTCTGGGGGGGCCTTTGCCTCCTGCCCCTTAATCCGCCTATGCATGGAGCTGATCTGATGATGGAGCTGGAAGGTGGCCATGGGAACGCCGTAATTAAACGACGCAACCTCATCGAGCTAGATGGTAATAATAATAAAAGCGTGTTTATAAAAAGTTCTCTTTTATTAAATTAAATAAATATTCATTTATTTCAGATGACTATTGATGATGTTTATTAATTTGTCTTGTTTTCGATGTGGTTCCAGTCGTCCCGTCCGTCTCGTGACTCGAGCTCTGACGAGTCTGATGCTGCTGATGATGAAGCTGTAGTGGTTGGAGACCAGGTAACTACTTTATAACATAATACTTTATACTTTTACGCTTTCTACTATCATACTTCTATCACTGCCATACTTTCTTCTACTAACTTGACATTGAAGTTGTTATTTTTAATTTAATAATGTATGCATGAGGTGCAAAATTTAAAAAATTACAATATTTTTTTTGAAAAATTCTCATCTTGCCATTTTTTAATATAAAACTAAAAACACTTTTAAAATGTGTGCAATAATATTATGCGGGGCTGATATTGAAGAATAGGGATGTTGACTAGTTTTTGGAATTGCTTTTATATGGTAGATAGACCCATTTCATACACGAATATCATATTTTTATGCAAAAACATGTGTAATTTCAATATAAAAATACCTAAATAAAAATGATCTTTTGAACTCTTGCTAAAACGTTTCAAACTGTCATGTGACTTGTGTGACGTCACACCACTGTCTGGAATTACGTTTTCTATGAAATGTTCCTGATTTCGACACATTTATATTTATAACTTAAAAACCACTAAACCGATTTTGATGCAACTTAAACTATGCCCTAAGTTGGTCCAAATTTAAGCCAAAAATAAAGCCAATAACTAAAAATGTCTCTGAAAATATAAGTACATTTTGGTTGTTTTATTTGCTTAAATTTGGACCAACTTAGGACACAGTATAAGTTGCATCAAAATCGTTTCAGTGGTTTTTAAGTTAAATGTGTCGAAATCAGGAACATCGCTTAGGAAACGTAACTCCAGAAAATTTTACGTCACGCGCTCTGATTGGCGTTCGCATTCGCGTAATAATAAGTAAAAAATATTGAAATTAAAATTAATTTTATTAAATTTTGGCTTGTAAATAGATCCTTAAAATGTGATTTTAGGTTTTTCAATACTGTCTTTTATGTGAAAAACATAACTTTATATGAATTCGTAACTCAAACTCAAAATTCATTTATTGAAATAGGCTACATTGGAGCACTTTTGCAAGTCAATTTTACATTTTTCTATTTTAACACTCTACCGCTCGTTCGCAAGGCACCTCTATGAGAAGAACGAGCAAGAAACTCATGTGTCAACATCCCTGTTTTCAATAAATTAATTCTATGAATTTGTATTTCAAAATTTTTCAAATAGTGCGAGCGAGACAGCGTCACTACTCAATATATACTTTCTCTCTCTCTCTCTTAAGTAAATTATATTGTTGCAGACAGCAAGTCTTCGTTCAAATCGACATTCCACCAACATTACACAGGTAAAATTAACTTTATTCTATTTCCACTAACTATATCTACTTACATAATATATAACTTTACTGCGTTATATCTCATGCATTTTTTGTTAAAATTACGAAACAAAAAAATCTGACCAAATTTCTTAGTCATCTACATGACAGATAAAAGGACAGACAGACAGCGGGAAGCGCCTTGTTTTATAACTTTTCTCTTGAATAACTCTATTAAAAAAATACTGCATCAAATCCGATGTAAGTTTTAAAGATCTATAGAGACTAGAGACAGAAAGAAGAACTGTAGCGCTTACAATCTAGATGGCGTTGATATATCATTTCATCTTTTTCTAACGAAACCTGTCAAAATGCAGGCCGCCCTAGATCGCGCAAGCGAGTTTGTCGTGTCTTTTTGCATATATGTATTGTAGCCAATCTTCTTAATGATGATTCAAAACGAACAAAGAAACACTTTTGCGTTTAAAATATTATGTACTCTACCTATTTAAGAAAACCGCATCAAAATCCGTAGATTTTAAGTATGAGCATACTTGTACATAGAGACAAGCGGAAATGTTGAGTTTTGACTTTGTGTGCTTATATCTTTAAAACTACGCAACGGATATTGATGCGGTTTTCATTAATAGATAGAGTGATTCAAGAGAAAGGTTTATATGTATAATATATTAGTTATTTTTTTATATATAGCGAGAAGCAACAGAACAAACGTCGCTTCTCCCTCGGGAACAGCCGCGGGAAGCGAGCGCGGTGTCACTATGGACAGCTCTTTCTATCCCGGGCGTTGTTCAATTTTCTCTCTCGCTCTTCTTCGCTAAACTCGTGAGCTACACGTTTCTGTATTGGCTCCCGTTGTATATCAAGACTTCAAGTAAGTTTCTTATATCAATAAGCACTAATTTTTAACCCTCGACGCAAAAACGACGGGGTGTTATTAGTTTGACGTGTCTATCTGTGGCATCGTAGCTCCCGAACAGAATTTGATTTTTTTTTAAGTGGAGAGTGTTCTCAGCCATGTTTGGTGGAAATCGCTCCACGATGGCCGCCGTCACAAAATGGCGGACACTTTTTTTCTCACGACCCCATCAATATCGGTATTAAATGAAAGGGCTTAACTAGTAGAATACAATGAACTATAATAAATTTAAAATCCAACATGGCTGCCAGCACAAAATGGCGAATTCCAAATTTTGAAAGCGTTGCGTTGGGGGTTTTTAATTTTTTTTTATTAAATACACTTGTATAATTTAATTGACTTGTCCTACAGCGAGTTTATCGGCGCGTGAATCAGGCGAGCTGAGCACGACGTTTGACGTGGGAGGCGCGGTGGGGGCCATTCTAGCGGGCCTGCTCGCCGACACTAGTGCCGCGCCCGCGCTTGTGTGTGTCTCCTTCTACCTGCTGTGTGTGCCCGCTGTGAGTAAACGATCGGTCATTGACCTTTGCACCGATGCGCGTGACCATTATTACCATAAAATTAATCCTTTATTTGCAAGAATATAGTACAATTTGGTCTTATTTTTGCTCTAGGTTCTAGACATTCTGCCTCTTTGAGACATGCAAATTTTCAACTATGTGTCTCTTTCTACTTGCTGAGCGTTCGCGTTGTGGGTAAACTATATTTCTTAGAAACTTGAAAAAAATTGTTCTTTATTCGTTTCTACAGATGTTTACAGCAAGCGCCTTATTAAAAGGAGTAGATTCTCAATACATCGTTAAAACAGCGAATTTCTTTATATATTGAGTCAAACAGCTGATGCTTTCAATATGTCAATGACCATTATGCATATCGGTCATCCTTTATATTGATGCGCGTGTTTTAATTAGTATCACATTCCCTCGATTAGCTATTTATTTAATGCGTACATGTATAATCAGAGCAGCTAATATATTCCCAGGTCATGGATTGGAGTACAGATAGATCGGTCATTGATCTTATTTTTATTTAATTTAAATAAAATAGTGTTTTATAATAAAATAAAAATTTACAGATACTTTTGTTTCTATTAGTACCGAATTCATTCGTTCACTATAAGTGGCCATGCATAATATATACACATTGATAGAAACACAACACCTGTGTTTTTGAAGTCGAAACACGTTATTTATTTATTTATTATTTATTTATTTATAATCAGACACTTGATGTACTCACAGTTATGACCAAAACGCACAACAAGTTATTTTTAAAAATTAATCTTAAATAAGTAGGTATACAATATTATAATTTTACAGTATGTTTAAAAAGGCAATAGTACACAAGGCACGTGTGCTGACGCACGCAAACGTTATGTTTTTTCGAAGGATTTTTCCATACAAAATTAATTTCATGCACCTGGGATAGATATAAAACGCCGCCGCAACAAATGTGTCAAGATCAGCTGATATATTATACCCAGGTCATCGGCCTAAATAATATTAATCAATTTAAAAAAAATCAGGACATTGCACACAGCGCCACGTAACCCCAAGCTAAGCAACTTAATGTAATAATGCTTGTGTTATGGTGATTAGGCTAACGGATATAATACTTTTCTTTTGTAAATACATAATAGGGATGTTGACACATGTTACGAATTCATATAAAGTTATGTTTTTCACATAAAAGACAGCATTTAAAAACCTACAATCACATTTTAAGGATCTATTTACAAGCCAAAATGGAATAAAATCAATTTTAATTTCAATAATTTTTACTTATTATTACGCGAATGCGAACGCCAATCAGGGCGCGTGACGTCACACCACTGGCCTGTACTTACGCTTCCAGCAATGTTCCTGATTTCGACACATTTAAATTATTTATAACTTAAAAACTATTGGACCGATTTTGATGCAACTTATACTGTGCTCTAAGTTGGTCTAAATTTAAGCAAAAAAAAGTCAATAACCAAAATGGATCTTATATTTTCAGAGAGACATTTTAGTTATTGACTTTATTTTTGGCTTAAATATTGACCAACTAAGGGCACAGTATAAGTTACATCAAAATCGGTTCAGTGGTTTTTAAGTTATGAATAATTAAAATGTGTCGAAATCAGGAACATTGCTTAGGAAGCGTAAGTACAGGCCAGTGGTGTGACGTCACGCGCTGTCAGATGACTGTTCGGAACGTTTTAGCCAGAATTCAAAAAATCATTTTTATTTACGTATTTTTATATTGAAATGTCATATAATTTTGCATAAAAATATGATATTCGTGTATGAAATGAGTCTATCTATCATATAAAAGCAATTCCAAAAATTAGTCAACATCCCTATTAAAATCTTAAAAATTTATCGATCGGTCATTGACCTGTCCACCGATGCTCGTGTTCCAGCTAGTATCATACCGCACGTGGGGTGCGTCCTCCTACATTATGAACGTGGCGCTGCTGACGATAACCGGCGCGTTGGTGAACGGACCCTACGCTCTCATCACTACTGCTGTCAGCACTGAACTTGGTAAGTGGACTGATTTAACAAGTGAAATTTTAAAAAACTTTTTAAAAACAAGCTATTATTATTATTATTACCACCTAGCATCAAAAAGTACTCGTCAAGACGAATCAATTGAGCCCAAACTCGATGGAGTTGCGTCATTAATAACGTAGTCCCTGGCCACGTTCCAGCTCCATCAACAGATCGGCTCCATGTCATTATAATATTGCATCGTCATCCGATTTATACACGCATACAACATTTCAGCTCAATCGGAAACCGGGAAGAGGATCAAATTTAACTTGCAAGATTTCATTACAGACAGACAGACAGACAACAGACAGGTGAAAGTAAATAAAAGCTTGTAATAGAGGTAGTTTCAACGTTTGTTGGAATCTTTTTTGTTTTTTATGTGACGCCCGAAACATAATCGAAATGCATTTATTTAAATGAGCTACTTTTGCAAGTCGATGATGGAAAAAAATAATGTCGCGGCAGCGGCCGGCGCAGCGCCAGTTACTTTATGTATGTTTATTAAACTCAAAATTAATTTATTCAAATAGGCTACATTGGAGCACTTTTGCAAGTTAATTTTACATTAAAAGTTCGATTAAAAATTAAGTACATATAATATATTGTTTATATATGTGTGCGTGTGTGTGTGTGTGTTTTCTTTTCAAATATTAGATTGTAATTCGATCAAAGGTTTATTTTCAGACGTTTCAGTTTTTTGAAGTGAAAACTTCTTTAGCGGCGCTGAGCACTTTTTTTTGTATGGGTAAAAACTTTCAAACTCGCGTCAGGGTCACGTGATGCTGATCGAAAAAGCGTAAGATCGAGGGGAAGGGAGAGGAACTAGTATCTCCCACTCTTTCTACCGTGCTTGAGTGTGCTGCTCTGTGAATTTGGTTTAACTATGTCAAATGATCGCAATTTTAGCACAACGAAATACAAAACTACTATTGATGCGGTCTTTATTAGACACTTAAATAGGTTCGAATCAAAACTGTTTGTTTCTTACTTCAGTTATCATAAACCAATTGTATCAGTTGTAAAAATTTGCGATGATGATTCTGATAATAACGATGGTGTAAAAGTCGTCGAAATTATGGATGGAAGTTGATTTTTCTGAGAGATAAAATTTAATGTAATATATAAATAACGATATAATATTATAAATAACAACATATAAATTGTCATATTTGTGTACGATAGCGCAATAAATAAACATTGTATTCTACCTCATAAATGATAGTATTTTTATACTTATAATTAAACACAACGTTAATATTGAAGTTTTCACTTCTGCCGGCACTCCCGGAGTGCTACCTTTTTTTTTTTTTTGTTTGACTTACAATGAGAATTATTGATTTGTTTTCTAGGTACCCACAGCAGTTTGGCGCACAATTCCCGAGCACTTGCCACTGTCACAGCTATCATAGACGGAACGGGAAGCGTTGGTAAGTGATTACAAATTCCTTTAAGTTTCTTGCCCGTTCTTCCCATAGAGCTAGGCACTTTTTATTACAAGCTTTTATTTATAATACTTTCACCTACTATAATACTTTTACTGTGCTCCGGTAGGAGGGCACTGTAGCTAGTGAAATTACTGGGCTAAAGAGTCTTAACATCTTATGACTCTTGAGTGAGAAGCGTTGGTGCAGTGCTCCTAGAATTTCACATAATTGTGAAATCCTAGGTAACACTGTACTGATTATGGGCAGCCGTTATCTCTTAACATCAGGAGAGCGTCTTGCTCGTCTTCTACTTCATCACATAAAAAAAAAAAAAAAAAAACCTGCCCGTTGTGTTACTATGTGTACTAATCAAATCTTGCAAGTTATGTTTGACCCACTTCCCGATTTCCAATTGAGCCGAAATTTTGCATGCATGTATAAATCAAGCCAGTACTACGCAAGCCTATATTGCGCGTAGTCCGAATAGCGCTTGGCACATTTATTTTTTTGTTTGTATCCTTTAACACATAGGCTGCGGTGCCGTTTTATAGAAATTTAATTATAAAATTTAATTTAATAATTTAATTTTCATCCCGGGTGCCTGAAATTAATTTTGTATAAAAAATCCTTTGACAAAACACAACGTTAGTATGTTACCTTTTCCCTATGATTGTCAGCCCCCCATAAATTTTTGGTACATTTTCTCCAGCCTTAGGGTAACTGGTAGAAAATACTATTGCAGCATTAAGTTAGTTCTATCTTTGTGCTGAATAATAAATAAATAAACGTTTGTGTTTATCAGCACTCGCGTTCCGACCTCTAGTGGAGTCACTAAGCGACAAAAATGGGTCAAACCTGTTTTTTTCATGCAGAAGCATGAAACTTGGCACATTGATTTCTAATGTAAAAATAGGCTGATTTCGATCGGTAGCCCTCGGTAGCACCCCCTCTGGCAGCGAGGAGGGGGGTTGGAAGAGGCGCTCCACCCGGCTTCATTTTAAAAATTCTGGGAGACCACACATAGCTAATAGGTCAAGTTTGGTATCAATTTCGGATAAATCGAGGACGTAGATTTCATTTCTGGAATAAAAAAATAACATTTGTGATGATTTGTTTAACAAAAAAATTAAAAATTAGAATTACGTAACTTCGTTTTTATTGTTCAATTTACTGTAAATTCAAAAATACTACTTTTTTTAATAAACAAAAAATATGTTAATAAAGTCTAGTTTATGTAGATTAAAAAATATATAATTTTATATTACTTTTCTTAATAACAAACCGCATAAAAAAATCTTTTGCTGTCCCGGGCCGCAATTTTCTTTTAACCGCCATGAAAAGGGTTGTTAGTAAAAAACTTACTATTTTATGCTGAAGTTTAAAACTTGCCACAATTACAATTCCTTACGTTAAAATAAGCCGTTTAGAATCAGTAGCCGTCGGTAACCAGCCTTCTGACAGCGGGGAGGGGGGATGAAAGGGGCGCACCACCCAGCTTCACTTAAAAAAATCTGGAAGACCACGTATAGCTAATACGTCATGTTTGGTATCGATTTCGAATAAATCAAGAACGTAGATTTCATTTCTGATAATAAAAAACTCATTTTATGGGTTTTTAACCAAATTATAACACAAAATTAGTTCTTAGTTTTTTTTATTTAGAGGCACTTTAATTCTAAATTATAGTAATATTTTGTGATAAACATAAATATTTTTTAAAAGTTTATTTCAAGTAGATTAAATAAAATAGAACTTTTATATTATTTTTATAAACATTTACGCGTACAATTTTTTTTAAGACACTAGAGTCGCTATTTTCTTCTCAGCGCTGCGCTGCGTTGTAAACCCCAATCAACTGTAAAATACGACTATGTACATTCATTTAACATGTTATTGATATAAGAACTTGATATTGTCAAACACTAAATTCAGAAAAATCCTATGGCATATCATAATTTACTCTCCCTGAGACAAACTTTTAAAAAGTAGGCCCGAAAGTCGTATCTCTTTAATAATAAACGGCTAACCAAAGTTATGCATCTATTTTTCAATAAAATGTAATGTGGCAAAATTATAAATACTACTGGCACCTACCTACAGCTTATTTTTATCGTTATATTGTTTTCCAAGACGGATGCTCCATATATAATATAATAATAATATAGTTCAAAACATTTTATGACGAATTATGATAAGCCTTGCATTTATTTATTTAATCAGTCCCATGCACAATATTCTGACAACTGAAAGGTTTTCAGACAAAGGAATGGTCTGCTTCTTGCTTCCTAAACCAAAAGAGAGGATGGGTTAGACTTAACCAAGAAATTATGCCTAGCCTCTCTCAAACAAAGTTCCTTGTAAAATGCGTGTAACAAATGCTGGTATACAGACATATCATGGAAGTAGAAGTATATTTTCCAAATAGTGTTTTTTTTGTGATAAGGTGTTTCCTACATAGTTATTGATTGTCGAGTAGTAATTACTGCTTGATCTGCAGTTTCATTGACCGCAAAACATCATATCAAAACCATATAGGTAGAGTTAAGTTTGTGTGCGGTACTTTTATGCTAGTCGAAGGATACGAGTCTTGCTATTTTCCAGCCTCCTGCTTGGTTTTAGAAGCAATAAGCAAACAAAGGGACACCTTATTCATCTAACACCGTTTTGGTGGCCAGTATATTATGCACGAAACTGATTTAATTTATAAATAAAGGGCGGATTGCTGAGATTGATGCAAAACTGCATGAAGACGGTCTTAAAATGTAATGAGCTATAATAACTATATTATCTTTGGAAGAATCAGTCTTGGAATGTAACATACTGATATAAAAAAGCTTTAAGCCTGGAGTATTTATAATTTTGCTAGATTACATTTTGTTGAAACAGTTTGATTCATAACGATGTTTAGCAGTTTCCGTTCCGCGATTTGATCGCGTTTTATCGCACCTATTTTTTAAAAGTTTGTCTCAGGGAGAGTAAATTATGATGTGCCATAGGATTTTTCTGAATTTTATGTTTGACAATATCAAGCTCTTATATCAATAACATGTTAAATGAATGTACATAGTCGTATTTTACAGTTGATTGGGGTTTACAACGCAGCGCAGCGGTGAGAAGAAAATAGCGACTCTAGTGTCTTAAAAAAAATTGTACGAGTAAATGTTTTTAAAAATAATTTAACAGTTCTATTTTATTTAATCTACTTGAAATAAACTTTTAAAAAATATTTATGTTTATCACAAAATATTACTATAATTTAGAATTAAAGTGCCTCTAAATAAAAAAAACTAAGAACTAATTTTGTGTTATAATTTGGTTAAAAACCCATAAAATGCGTTTTTTATTATCAGAAATGAAATCTACGTTCTTGATTTATTTGAAATCGATACCAAACATGACGTATTAGCTATACGTGGTCTTCCAGATTTTTTTAAGTGAAGCTGGGTGGTGCGCCCCTTTCACCCCCCCTCCCCGCTGTCGAAGGCTGGTTACCGACGGCTACTGATTCTAAACGGCTTATTTTAACGTAAGGAATTAAAATTGTGGCAAGTTTTAAACTTCAGCATAAAATAGTAAGTTTATTACTAACAACCCTTTTCATGGCGGTTAAAAGAAAATTGCGGCCCGGGACAACAAAAAATTTTTTTATGCGGTTTGTTATTAAGAAAAGTAATATAAAATTATATATTTTTTAATCTACATAAACTAGACTTTATTAACATATTTTTTGTTAATTAAAAAAACTAGTATTTTTGAATTTACTGTAATTTAAACAATAAAAACGAAGTTACGTAATTCTAATTTTTAATTTTTTTGTTAAACAAATCATCACAAATGTCATTTTTTTATACTAGAAATGAAATCTACGTCCGCGATTTATCCGAAATTGATACCAAACTTGACGTATTAGCTATGCGTGGTCTTCCAGAATTTTTAAAACAAAGCCGGGTGGAGCGCACCCTCCACCCCCCCTCCCCGCTACCAGAGGGCCCCTTCCATTAGGCTACCGATCGAAATCAGCTTATTTTGACATAAGGAATCAATGTGCCAAGTTTCATGCTTCTGCAAGAAAAAAACAGGTTTTGCACTAAAGTCCCCCACTACTCAATAACAACGCTGTTGTGCTTTCAGCTGTCAGTGTGTTAAGCTTTTAAGAGCGTATATATCGAGTGACGACTCTTTCGCTCGCACAATTTGACAAATTTTGAAATATAAATTCAAGGAATTAATTTATTGAAAATTCCTCTATACAAGTCCTGCATAATATTATTGCACACATTTTAAAAGTGTTTTCAGTGAGATATATATAAAAAAAAAGTGTGTGCGTGTAACCTTTACGCGCGATTGAAGTAAAACTTCTTTGGCGTTGACGACATACATCACTGAAATGATTAAATATTAACTTAAATAAATAAATATTATATTATAATTTAATTATATTTATTATTCATGTGCTTTACAAAGATTATTTAAATGTTATATTAATATTATTCATTCGAAACAGGTAATTGAATGTCATCATAATTTCTTACGTACGAAATTATAGGTTTGTGGTAACTGTTGTATTACTGGCTGTTATACACATTGTAATCAAAATTTGAATCATTCTTTTTATATATTCTTATTGATGTATGTTTTGTCACTTCAATAAAATGAGTCAAATACAACATTCGTTATCAGCACGAATTTATAAGAAAATACAAGGATAAACTGTTTTTCTGCATTAAAAGTGAAAAGAAAGTTTTTCTAAAGTATTACGTGCATCATATGTGTATTTTTTGGACATTGACCAGCTGTTCGTGAGTTATAAAATTATGTCAAATAACAATTCCCTTTCTTGCATAAAACCTTTAGTTAATAGGGAAGGCTACTCTACATGGAAGTTTAAGATGCGGATGTGCCTTATTCATGAAGAATTGTGGGAAGCCGTCGTAGGTTACCAAGATAGTAATGTATCCACCGATAAAAGGTTAAGAAATGATCAGAAAGCTTTATCGAAGATTTGCCTTACTCTGGATGGACTGGCAATAACCCACGTAAGGTCATCAAAAACTGCAAAGGAGGCATGGGACGCTCTTTCGTCCGCATACGAAGACAAAGGTTTGGGTCGACGTATAAGCCTTGAACGTAAACTCTATAGATGCAGCCTTGAAGATTATAACTCAATTGAGATGTATATAAATGCCATCATGTCTACTATACAAGACTTGGCTGACATCGGAAAAACAATAGAAGATGCATCAATAGCTGCTATTCTTCTGGGAGGTCTGAGTCCACGATATGAGCCTTTAATATTAGCTCTGGAAAATTCGAATACACATATAACTTCGGACCTTGTAAAGACAAAATTATTGAATGAATTGAATAAAACTGAATATGATAATCCTGATACTGCTCTTCGTTCCCGGATGAATCAAAGTAAATCTTCTGCATCCAAGCCTAAGAAGCCTATTGTGTGTTATGACTGTAATGAGCCAGGTCATAAGCGTCCAGACTGTCCCCATAAGAAGGACAAGAATAAGAAATCTGTAAATCATAAGAATGCTCTCTGTGCACTGAATGTAAATGAGAAATTAGATAATGAGAAATGGTATATAGATTCTGGAGCGTCAGCACACATGACATCGCGAGCTGATTGGATGGAGAATGTGAAGGATTCCCCTATTGGAACTGTAACTATAGCAAATGGTGATATACTGGAAACCCAAGGTGTTGGTGAAGTTTCGATTACCAGTTGCAGTGATAATTTGACATCCGTCAAAAAGATTCTTGATGTAGTTCATGTGCCAAACTTGGACTCGAATCTTATATCAGTTAAGAAGGCAGTAGATAAAGGTTTTAGTTTAGTTTTTGATAAAACTGGTTGTAATTTTTATGATTCTGATGCTTTTACTTGTAATGGAGATGTAATTTTACATGGTTCTATTTGTGGTGGACTGTATTCATTAGATGTTACAGTCAATCCTAAACTCAATGAACGATTATCCGCTTTTGAAACGCACTCTGATGTATCTTGTTTCAAGCTTTGGCATAGACGATTAGGTCACTTATGCCGCATTGGAATGGACCAACTTAAGAAGGGTCACGCGGTGGGCGTTGATTATTCAGAAGTCGATAAGGAACCTTGTATCTCCTGTATTGAAGGTAAGCAAAATAGGAAAACTTTTAAGAAAGTTTCACATAAAAAATCAACTTCAGTTCTGGAACTTATTCATTCAGACGTTTGTGGTCCCTTGCCTGAATCTTCATTTCAAGGCAATAAATATATTTTATTTTTTATAGATGATTTTTCTCGTATGACTTTTGTCTACTTTATTTCTTCAAAAGCTGAAGTAAAGAATAAGTTTTGTATTTTCCAGTCCTCTGTGGAACGGGAAACGGGAGCCAAGATAAAGACACTGAAGAGTGACAACGGAAAAGAGTATGTTAATGCAGCTTTTTCGAATCATTTACAAAATGAAGGGATTAAACACCAAACTACTGTTCCCTATAGTCCTCAACAGAACGGTATTGCTGAACGGACGAATAAGTCCATTATGGAGAAGGTAAGGTCTATGCTGTCAGAAAGTTCTCTTTCTTCTGCCTATTGGCAGGATGCAGCAGATATGGCTGTATATCTTAAGAATAGATCTCCACATCGTGCTCTCGAAGGCAAGACAGCATACGAGAAGTGGTATGGTATGGTCCCAAATTTATCACATCTACGCGTCTTCGGATGTAGGGCTCTAATTCATGTCCCCGACTGTAATCGGAAGAAATTGGATATGAAAGCATCGGAACACATCTTTGTCGGATATTCAGAAGATCCGAGAAGCTATTTCTTTAGAGATGCTACGTGTCCTAGAAGACTTGTGAAGAGTAGAGATGTAACATTCTTTGAAGATCATTTTCATGATTTAAAAGGTAAAGGTAATACTTGTAAGACTGGTAATGATTTATTGGAACCAGTATACTCGTACATACCTCTTCTGTCTGAGAATTCATTAAATAGTTCAGAGCAGAGAAATACTGTCACTGTGGAACAGTTAATAAAGCCTAATATTGCACCAGTATCAGAAAATTGTGTACCTGATAGTAGTGAGGAACAGTGGCATAATGCTGATACATCAATTTCTTCAGAAGAAATTAATTCTGATACTGAGGTTGTAGAACCAAGATATAATTTAAGACCAAGAAAACCTAATTCTTCTGCCAACTATGTATGTGTGCAGACTTCATCCTCTGAACTGGATGAACCTTTAAGCTATTCACAAGCTATTAATGCAGAAGATAGTGAAAAGTGGCGTCTCGCAATGTGCGATGAATACCAATCATTGCTTGAGAAGAAAACTTGGGTACTCGTTGATAGACCAGATAAAAAGGTTATTCCATGCAAATGGATATACAAGTTAAAGAAAAATGCGCAAGGTGATGTTGTTAAGTATAAAGCAAGACTTGTTGCAAAAGGATTTAATCAAGTATATGGTGTTGATTTCTCAGAAACTTTCTCCCCGGTTGTCCGGAGCTCCTCTTTACGCATGTTGTTTGCGTTGGCTGCAGAAACAGGAATGAAAATGCATCATTTGGATGTTGATACTGCGTTTTTAAACGGAGACTTAGAGGAAGAGGTCTACATGAGTCAACCAGAAGGTTTTGCTAAACCTGGTCAAGAAGATAAGGTATGCTTATTAAAACGTTCACTTTATGGCCTAAAACAGGCCCCAAGGACATGGTTTAAAAAGTTGACCGAAATATTGCAATGTATAGGATTTAAACAAACTCCTTCAGAAGCATGTATTTATACCAAGAAGGTTGGTAACGAGTTACTTATTCTGGCTTTTCATGTCGATGACATTGTCGTATTTTATAAAAAAGATTCTACACTTGACTCTGTCATATCTGACTTACAGAATCATTTTAGTATGAAAGTGATTGGGCCATTGAGTTATTATTTAGGTTTAAACATTGATTGGAAACCTAATGAGATAAAAATACATCAAGCTACTTATATCCGGAGCTTGTTAGAAAAATTTCAAATGGGTGATTGCAGATCTATGCATACACCTTTACAAAAGGAAAAATTAGTGCCATCTAAAGGTAATGAGGACTCTACTGTATATCCTTACCAGAAATTAATTGGCTGTTTAATGTTCCTTGCAGTCAATTCTCGACCCGACATAGCTTTTGCTGTTTCGTATTTGAGTCAGTTCAATACTAAATACGACAAAACTCACTGGATTGCGGCAAAGCGCGTGTTACAGTATTTAAAAGGAAGTATCGATGTGGGTATTACTTACAGGAAAGATAGAGGAAATTTAGTTGGCTATGCGGATGCAGATTGGGCTAATTGTCCCATAGATCGTCGTTCGTACACTGGATTTTACTTCTCTTTGGCTGGTGGAGCAATCTCATGGGAGAGTAAGAAACAAACAACCATTGCTTTATCCTCTAGTGAAAGTGAATATATGAGCTTGGCGGGAGCGGCAAAGGATGCTGTATTTCTAAAGCGGCTAATGTTGGAAATAACAGGTGAGTCAACTGTTGTAACAATTTATAATGATTCGCAATCTGCTCAGAAATTAGCATTAAATCCGGTCCACCACAATAGAACGAAACATATAGACACTAGGTATCATTTTCTACGTGATTTAGTTGCTAAGAAAGTTATCAATGTTGTCTTTAAACACACCGAGGAGATGTGGGCTGATGTATTCACTAAGCCGCTAGCACGCATTAAGCATCAGAATTGTATAAAAGGGATAGGTTTATGTTAATTGTCTCATTTTGATTACGGGGGTGTATGTTGTATTACTGGCTGTTATACACATTGTAATCAAAATTTGAATCATTCTTTTTATATATTCTTATTGATGTATGTTTTGTCACTTCAATAAAATGAGTCAAATACAACAGTAACTATAATGTGAAACATAAATTTTACTCTCTAAATTTGCTACTTTTCTTGAAAATACAGCATCTATCGTTGTACCGAAACGCGTTGTTGAATGAAGTCGAGAAGTCAAGAAGCGTGTAGTATATGACATATACTTACAACCAATCAGAATTATTATTTTTAAATGGCGGAAACTACACAGACTATAGTAAGCGTTACTTCCGTCAGAAAAAAAAATCTGAGTTACTCCCTAGTCGCGCCTAAAGAAGTTTTCAACCAATCAGAATTATTATTTTTAAATGGCGGAAGCGTTACTTCCGTCAGAAAAAAAAATCTGAGTTACTCCCTAGTCGCGCCTAAAGAAGTTTTCAACCAATCAGAATTATTATTTTTAAATGGCGGAAGCGTTACTTCCGTCAGAAAAAAAAATCTGAGTTACTCCCTAGTCGCGCCTAAAGAAGTTTTACTTCAAAAATGGGATGAGGAGCGATGTTAAAAAAGTTTCATCCTTGAATTTATATTTCAAAATTTGTCAAATTGTGCAAGCGAGAGAGTCGTCACTCGATATATACCCTCTTAAGTGTTTTACCGGTCGCCCTTTATTTATTTAATTAAAACAATATGTGCTAACAGTGTACACCAAAACACACATAATGCTAAACTTAATCTAAACATAAAACAGTTATGTACGAGACAAATTAATAATTAAAGACTTGTATAGACAACTAATAGTGTCAATATGAGCTATCTGCAAAAAACGTCTTTTAATGTAAATATTAATCGTGTTGTACCTACTCATTTATGACATATTTAAAATTTACTTATAAAATTATTTTTATTTAAGACATAATGCAATAAATATTGATATATTATATTTATTTATGTAAGTTTATTACACTGTATGTATTATATTAAGAACCGTAATATATAATATGTATATTTATATTTAGTTTACCATAATGATATGTATATAAATATATCTGATATCGCTTCAATTTCTAATGTTATTAATGACTGCTAAATAGTGCGCCACCGTCTTTTATTTTTGTAAATTAGTCCTCTCCATCCATTGGTTGTCTGGAAGAAATTCGCTCTTTAGCGATAAGACCGCCGCTTGTACATTGTAATTTTATAATTTTAATTAAGTACCTATGTATTTTCTGTAACATTTATGTGGTGTAAGATAAGATAATCATTTATTAAATAAAGTGCATACATCACTGTGCTCCGGTAGGAGGGCACTGTAGCTAGTGAAATTACTGGGCTAAAGAGTCTTAACATCTTATGACTCTTGAGTAAAAAGCGTTGATGCAGTGCTCCTAGAATTTCACATAATTGTGAAATCCTAGGTAACACTGTACTGATTATGGGCAGCCGTTATCTCTTAACATCAGGAGAGCGTCTTGCTCGTCTTCTACTTCATCACATAAAAAAAAAATAAAGTGCGTTTACAGTCTTAACATAAATAAAAAAGGTAAAAAAATGTTTTTAAGTTAAACGGTTTTATTTTAAACATGTACTAAAAGCTAAAAAATAAAATCGTGAGGCACGTCAAATATATACCTAAATCTCTAATGAACATTTTCCCTTACAATTGTAGATATTTGACGTGCCTCACGATTTTATTTTTTAGCTTTTAGTACATGTTTAAAATAAAACCGTTTAACTTAAAAACATTTTTTTACCTTTTTTATTTTAAGGCTTTTTAGTACACTGTATTCTACTTGTCAAGCCCATTCATCATTTGATACCCATATTGATGAGATTGAAAAAAAAAATAGGTTATCCGCCATTTTGTAGCGGCGGCCATCTTGGATTTTGATTTTGTATAGTGCACTGTATTCTACTTATCAAGCCCTTTCATTTGATACCCATATTGATATGATTTAAAAAAAAACACGTTATCCGCCATTTTGTAGCGGCGGCCATCTTGGACTTACAATAATATCGAATATACATAATTGTATTGTCACCAGAACCTAAGGCGTATACCAAATTTCAGATCAATCGGTTGACAGGAAGAGGGTGAAATCAATTACTAAATTACAAAAACAACACAAAACAATACAATACAACAACAATACACAACACTAAACAACATACAACAACAACAACTACAACACAATACACAACAACACACTACTATACAATTACTAAATTTGACCCAAGAAAAAAGAATAAAACAAACGGAGTAAGCTAAATAAAACCGTTTAAAAATACATTAAGTCGTGCGCTGCACAAAATTTTCGTCAATATTTTTCCTGCGAAAAATAAAACACATTAATAATTATAATAATATGAATGATTCATACTTATAGCTGTAAAGGGGCTAGTATATAGTACATTATATTAATTTCTTGTAGGTAGGTATAGACACTAGGTATCTGGTATAAATTAATGTACTTTTAACAATTAAAATCAATTGAAATACAAACTTTTTATTAATTTTACAAAATAATCATTTACAAAAACGACCGCCATTCGAACTACTTTTTTAAATACTCCCGACCACAGATAATCTATGATCGCCTGTCAAAGAGGTCTCATTCGCAGAGATAATAAAACTCCTTTCTTGATTTCGTTGATAATAGTACAATAAAGTATTGTCTTATCTTATTAGGTTATTTGATCGTTTTGTTATAGGAGCAGCGTTAGGACCAATGGTGGCCGGTGTGATATCAGCGGACAGTGAATGGTCACTCGTGTTCGTGATGTTGGTCGCTTGCGATGTCGCCGCGATGTTGCTGCTGCTGCCGTAAGTATTGTTTATTTATTTAAATAGAGTACCTACAAGATGTACAGTCAACTACAAAGAGATGTATCCATGTTAGTCTTACAAAATGAAGGAACTTTTAGTATGCAAAAATTATTTACCCTTCGTGACATTTTCAGTATCCACCAAATCTTATACTATATTCGATTCATTTTAAATGCTATTATTATGTATCACCTAAGGAAAAGTAGTCACATCATTGTTGCATATTAAACGAGTCGATGATAATATAAAGTTTGATTGCTACTAGAAATGTCACGAACCAAGGGTAGTTCATTGTGGCAAATGAACATTTATTTCATTTTGTAAGCCTAACATGGATACATCTCTTTGTAGTTGACTGTACATTGTGGCATTCTTAAATCTTATTAATATTTTAAAATGAAAGTTTGTAAGAATGGATGTCTGGATGTTTGTTACTCTTATAAGCCTAAACGGTTACCGATTGAACTGAGAAGAGTAACAAACATCCAGACATCCATTCTTACAAACTTTCATTTTATAATATGAGTAAGATTAATACGAAATGGGGGGTTAAAAAAAAATGGGGTGTCTAAATAAAATGTATATTTCTTTCAGGGTTTAAATTTTAAATGCAATCTCGGGAAGCGAAGGAGGTGTATTTTTTTTTATGTGATGAAGTAGAAGACGAGCAAGACGCTCTCCTGATGTTAAGAGATAACGGCTGCCCATAATCAGTACAGTGCTACCTAGGATTTCACAATGATGTGCAATTCTAGGTGCAATGCACCAACGCTGCTTACTCAAGAGTCATAAGATGTTAAGACTCTTCAGCCCAGTAATGTCACTAGCTATAGTGCCCTCCTACCTGTGCACAGTAATGTTAGCACATCACTGCTCAGGCGGTACAATAACTGGCACTGTTGGGGTACCCACCTAGACGACCGAGTGCAAAGGAAGTCTACCCCAAGTAAAGGACCAAAACCCATGTAAGTAAGGGTCAAGTAAGACTTTACTAAAGTGCAATATTTCTTCATTTTCAGTATAGCATGGTCGGAACTACGGCGTACGATACAAAACCGACGACTTTCTACACCGCCCAGAGTTAGAATAGAATAATTTATTAATGTAATTAACATATCTTCTATACTTATCATATAAAAAGGAAAACTGACTGACTCATCATCGTAGAGGCAAAACCGCTGGACCGATTGAGCTGAAATTTGGACAGCGTATTTTCTAGGTAACGTAGGCAAGTAAGAAGGGATTTTGCGAAATTCCCACGGGAATAAAATGGAAATTTGTACCCGCTTAGTGTATTAAGCTGAAAATTAGTGTAAAAGAAGTATGACTAACAAAAAAAGATTCTAGATAGTTTTCATTCCAAAATTCCCACGGGAATGGGAATAAAATGGAAATTTGTAACCGCTTAGTGTATTAAGCTGAAAATTGGTGTAAAGGTAGTTTGGTTACCAAGAAAGGATTCTGGAATGTTTTCATTCCAAAATTCCCACGGGAATTGGAATAAAATGGAAATTTGCAACCGCTTAGTGTATTATGCTAAAAATTGGTGTAAAGTTAGTTTGGCTACCAAGAAAGGATTCTAGATAGTTTTCATTCCAAAATTCCCACGGGAATGGGAATAAAATGGAGATCTGTAACCGCTAGTATGTAATAAATATTGTTCCTAAATTTAATATTATATATAATACTTGACTTGGTCCCACAAATGTTTAGTGCGAATTTTGTCCGCGCGCCAAAAGATCCTTGTCGTCGGTAGTAGCTATTAAAAAATATAATAAACTAGCTGCGCCCAGCGGTTTTACCCGCTGTGATGTAGCCTATGTGTTATTCCAGGGTCTAAGCTATCTCTATACCAAATTTCAGCTCAATCGGTCCACCCGTTTAGGCGTGAAAGAGTAACAAACATACATTCTTACAAACTTTCACGTTTATAATATTAGTAAAATTTATGTAAATTAATATCTCTTGATGATCTTAAAATAAAGAGTTTTACAAAGGAATGTAGTGATATTTAAGTGCTTTGAAAATGTTTAGGGAGGGACTTTTTCCCGCCTTCTAGGTTGAATCTGCTTCCATCTACGGCCGCATCGTCGGAAAATCTTGCTGCACAAACATCCATTATTTCGTATTTATAATTTGTGTTGAATTTGATATTACTACATCTTTTTGTATAAACTTTTGTTTATTATGAATTTATGTTATTAAGTATTTTTATTATTATTTTATTTATTGTAGTTGTCATTCCAAAAAAAATGTATTTCAACGAATTTTACAGACAAAAGTAGTTTTTTTTATTTTTATAACACCCTTTTTGGCGGTCTTATCGTTTAGCTATATCTCTCAATAAAGGCATAAAATATGTTAATTTATTTATAACTGCCACTTCTCTAGGTTTAATTAATATAATGACGTAAGCATTTAATGTTAAAGTATTTTAATGTACAAAAATTAAATAAAAATATATGAAATATTACATTGATTTTTATTTTAAACTAGTGAACCCGCGCGAGCTTCGTTTAGCGTAAAATTATCAGTATTTCTCTATATTACGCATGTATTATACATATAAACGTTTCTCTTGAATCACTCTATCTATTAATGAAAACCGCATCAAAATCCGTTGCGTAGTTTTAAAGATATAGCATACATAGGGACAGACACAATTTTGTTTTATATACTATGTAGTAACGTGTATAAATCAAGAAAAGTAGCCTATATGTTATTCTTGAGGGGCTATTGGCTATCGCAAAACGACATGTAAATCACATAGTACTATGAATATACTGGAATAGAGTTATCTGTCTAGGAAAACGTATGCAGCGCCTCTATCGTTTTGTGTCCACAACATTAGGACGCTATATATACCAATAAGCGTGAATATACGTACCTTACAGTATGTACCTACATATTTAGAATTACATAATATTCATGTGTTTGTATATTAAATAAAAAACAGGAATAGAAATAAATAATTATTTTATAAACTAATTACTAAGTACACACTGGATTGAAAATTACCTGATCAACTTAACCTTCAAAAGAAACAATAAGTATTTTTATACAGCTGCCTGATGTAAACCACTAGAATCCATAGACAAAATTGCGTACATTACGTGCTTAAACCTCATTATGAGTAAAGTAACAAAAGCAGCAATGTACATTGAAGTTGCCATCAATCGTAGCGGGTGAGAATTAGCCAATAGCCCCTCTGGGTCTTAGTTACATACATTTAAATCAAATTTCAGCTTTAGTCCGGCTCCTCAGCTTCAAGTATGACCCCATCCCTCGGTCGATTTATATTTTTATTCTAAGCTCATAGTTTTCAAGAAAAACTAAATATAGTGACATAAAAGTGGGGGGAGAGGTGGAAACATTGTCATGGAGGGTGTTTCTACTAAAATTTCTGAACGGTACAGCTATACGCATGGCAAGTTTCATGCTTTCTGCGGGTTGGGCTATACCTCTATACAAAATCGAGCTAACGAGCCGCACTACTTAATTGGTTCAGAGAGGTAACTAACCCATTTTCGCAATTTTAATATTACATACATAACAAAGTAAGAAGACGAGCAAGACGCTCTCCTGATGGTAAGAGATAACGCTGCTCATAATCAGTACAGTGCTACCCAGTACACAACGCCAACGCTTCTTACTTGATAGTCATAAGATGTTAAGACTCTTCAGCCCAGTATTTTCACTAGCTACAGTGCCCTTCTACCGAAGCACAGTAATGTTAGCACATCACTGCTCAGGCGGTACAATAACAGGCACTGTTGGGGTACCCACCTAGTCGACCTCCTGCAAAGGAAGTCTACCCCCGGTAATAAACCTACAATGAAATTAAAATATATAAAATCAGTTTTTTATTTTAAATATTAGCTTACAACTGATTTTTCAATTATTTACAGAATAAATAAAAGTTTCGGAATGATAATTTCAACTGAAATGGGGCTAACCTATTAAAAATTAAACAATATTAATCTTAACACTGTTTTCAAAGATCTTTTGTTAGCTGTGGTTAGAATTTTAGTCACAAAATTGTTTTTTGTCTTTTTAAGTGTTGGTTTTTTTGGAGCTTTAAATATTTTATTTTACTTGTGTTATTAACCATTTGACCGCCAAAGTCACCTATACCTGACAAGTACTTGCGGGTCCTGTACGCCAACGACGTCTATAGACGACAAAAAACCCAGTCTTAATAAAGTGAAATAAGAATATTTATCGACTTTTGGCAACGCTAGTTCTTTCGTAGGTATTTTTTTTTAAATTGTGCCTTGGCGCACAGGGCACGAAAATGCGTTTGTGCCGTGGCGTTCAAAAGGTTAATGTTATTTATTTAATACATAACTAAATTTATTTAATGCACTGCCTTCCGATCTTAACAACCACATTTTTTCAAAACCGACTTTTTTATACCACTGTATAGAGTATTCTTTTCTCTATCTTCTGGGCTAGGTCCCAAATTTTTATCTCTTCAATTAGCTGAGAAACAGTAAAAATATCCAAGCTTATTGCACAAAAATTACTGTTTTTTTATAATTAATCGATCTGAAACTCTGAATACTACACAGTGATCACTATGTGTTTATAACATAAACACTTATCTATGGTACAGAAAAGTATTTTGAGATTTTCTAGAATCGTAGATTTTACGTTTTTGCTCATATCCCAAAATCTCAATTTATCACTTAGACATCTTTTAAACAACGGACAGCAGTGCAGTAGTCACGATAGTCAGCTAATCTTATAATACAAATTATATATTAATAATGTATCTACGCCCGTCCCAGTGGTACAATGAAAGCCAGTTGGTCTCCGGTCTCCCCCCAAGCGACACGTTGAGTTTGGAATATGGTCACCCATACACACACCACTATCGTCCAAATGCATGCTCCGCATAACGACATTATTACATCTGGAAAACGGAGATTAGGTTATAATACTTATAATAAATTAATGGAGAAGATAATCCTATGACAAATGAAACCTGAAGTTGGCTAGTCATAATATTGTGACTCATGCTTGCTGGAGCATGGCACTGCAGATCATTCTTCTGACAAATTTGGATATAGTCGGGAGGCGGATGGCAAATGAAATTGGAACACAAAAAAAAGGTTATAATAACAGTTTCTAAAGTTCAAAAGTGGCCTGTATTTTTCTAGTAGTAGTCTGTGGCCCAGAGGTCACACGTCTAGCTTTTAATCCAGAGGCCCTGAGTTCAAATCTCAGTGTGTGGCAAAAAGTTAGCCTGGACGCTACCATGTTTCGAAGGCACGTAAAACTGTGGGTCCCGGCTGTTTACTATAAAATATGTAGGAGGCAGTCATAAGGTCATGTTTATAGATGTGAGGCCGGTATATAACCAATCTTACCTATCGGTTAGTTACCAAAAAACCCATTTAATACCCAAAAACACCGTAAAACACCATTTAAAACCTTTGGAATTAAAAAACATTTTTTTGTAATTATAACTACATTTCTTGATTTTTTCGAGACGCAATAGGTGTCTTATGTCCATATTAGCTGCCCCCAGCGGTTTTACCCGCTGTTCTATATAATATTATAGTCTATGTGTTCTAAGCTATCTCTATACGAAATTTCAGCTCAATCAGTCCACCAAGAGCAGAGATTACCTAATGTATTTATAAAAACAAAGGAGTAATAAGTTTAAAAGCTCCTTCTTTGAAAAAAATAATATTATCATAAAGAAAATTATAAAACCCTTTAATAAAAACAATCTATTATTACTCCTACTCTTTCAGACAAATCAAATGAACCCAAACTCGTTTGAGCTGCGTCAGCAAGTGGCAAGGTGCAAAAATATTATAATGTTTGCTACGAGAAGTGTGAGTTGAGCTCGCTCTGAACAGTTAAAAAATTCCAATATCCTTAATAACATAAGAGCGAGAAGCTTGCTGAGACTGCAAAAAAAAATTGCAAAATTCATAACTCTAATGTCAAATAATAGCTTGTAATAATTTAATTCGATAACTAACCAATCTAACAAAATTCACACACTCACATTCTCACCTAAACTACACTCACACAAACGAAAAAGATTTGATTACAGATAGACAGACAACAGATCCTACACCTATCAGTTGTCTGTCAAATAAAAGCTTGTAATAATTTAATTCGGTTTCTAACTAACAATAAAATAATAATGAAATTCACACACATAAAAATAAATATTCACACATTCTCACCTCGCACACACACAAACGTTAAAAATTTGATTAAAGATAGACAACAGACCTTTCACCTGTCTGTTGTCTGTCAAATAAAAGCTTGTTATAATTATTTTGTTCGATTTCTAACTAACAATTTTTTTCAATAAGTATACTACGAAGTAAGAAGACGAGCAAGACGCTCTCCTGATGGTAAGAGATAACGCTGCCCATTATTAATACAGTGCTACTCAGTATTTTACCAAGGGGACGATTCTGGGTGCACTGCGCCAACGCTTCTTACTTGAGAGTCATAAGATGATAAGACTCCTCAGCCCAGTAATTTCATTAGCTACAGTGCCCTTCTACCGAAGCACAGTAATGTTTGCACATCACTGCTCAGGCGGTAGAATAACCGGCACTGTTGGGGTACCCACCTAGTCGACCTCCTGCAAAGGAAGTTTACCCCGGTAAAAGTAATAATAATATTCACACACTCACCAAAGCTACACGCACACAAACAAACGTTTAAGATTTGATTACAGATAGACAGACAACAGACCATTCACCTGTCTGTTGTCAGTCAAATAAAAGCTTGTTATAATTTAATTCGGTTTGTAACTTAACCAATCTAACCAAATTCACACATTCGCAATCTACCTATACTACGTACACTCACACACATACATAAAGAGCAGTGCGGGCCCGCACAATACGGCAACATCGCATTACATACACACTCGCAATCTACCTATACTACGTACACTCACACACATACATAAAGAGCAGTGCAGACGCCGCACAATACGGCAACGTCGCATTACATACACACTCGGAATCTACCTATACTACGTACACTCACACACATACATAAAGAGCAGTGCAGACGCCGCACAATACGGCAACGTCGCACGACTAGGGCGGATCCAGGATTGGGCCCTGGGGGGGAAGGTGCAAAAATATTATTATAACGTTAACTACAAAATGTGTGAGTTTTGCTCGCTCTGAACAGTTAAAAACTTCAAATATTCTTAAAAGAAATATGCAAAATTCGTAACTCAAAAAAAAGCTTGGAATAATTTAATTCAATTTCTAACTAACGATAAAATAATAATAATATTCACACACTCTCACCTCAACTACACACACATACGTAAAAGATATGATTACAAATAGGTAGACAACAGACCTTTCACCTGTCTGTTGTCTGTCAAATAAAAGCTTGTTATAATTTAGTTCGATTTCTTACTAACAATAAAAAAAGAATTTTATACTACGAAGTAAGAAGACGAGCAAGACGCTCTCCTGTTGGTAAGAGATAACGCTGCCCATTATTAGTACAGTGCTATTCAGTATTTTACAAAGGTACGATTCTGGGTGCACTGCGCCAACGCTTCTTACTTAAGAGTCATAAGATGATAAGACTCCTCAGCCCAGTAATTTCATTAGCTACAGTGCCCTTCTACCGAAGCACAGTAATGTTTGCACATCATTGCTCAGGCGGTAGAATAACCGGCACTGTTGGGGTACCCACCTAGTCGACCTCCTGCAAAGGAAGTTTACCCCGGTAAAAGTAATAATAATAATAATAAATAATTGGGGTTTATACTCCAACAGAACAGGTTACCCTACTTACACTGTCAGAGTCAAATCACAATTTATAGGTTGTGTGGCGAACCTATATGTTGCAGTTTCAGGTCGCCGAGATTACTGCAGGGCCTGCAACATGACCTAACGACTGCATCCTACATATCTTATAGGAAACAGCCGGGACCCACAGTTTTGCGTGCCTTCCGAAACACGGTAGCGTCCAGGTGAACTTTTTGCCACACACTGAGATTTGAACCCAGGGTCTCCGGATTAAAAGCCGGACGTATGACCACTGGGCCACGGACGCTACAATAATAATATTCACACACTCACCAAAGCTACACGCACACACACAAACGTTTAAGATTTGATTACAGATAGACAGACAACAGACCATTCACCTGTCTGTTGTCAGTCAAATAAAAGCTTGTTATAATTTAATTCGGTTTGTAACTTAACCAATCTAACCAAATTCACACATTCGCAATCTACCTATACTACGTACACTCACACACATACATAAAGAGCAGTGCGGGCGCCGCACAATACGGCAACGTCGCATTACATACACACTCGGAATCTACCTATACTACGTACACTCACACACATACATAAAGAGCAGTGCAGACGCCGCACAATACGGCAACGTCGCACGACTAGGGCGGATCCAGGATTGGGCCCTGGGGGGGAAGGTGCAAAAATATTATTATAACGTTAACTACAAAATGTGTGAGTTTTGCTCGCTCTGAACAGTTAAAAAATTTATACATTCTTAAAAGAAATATGCAAAATCCGTAACTAAAATAAAAGCATGTAATAATTTAATTCAATTTCTAACTAACGATAAAAAAGGGTGAAGGGTCTGTTGTCTGTCTATCTGTAATCAAATCTTTTACGTATGTGTGTGTAGTTGACGTGAGTGTGTGAATATTATTATTATTTTATTGTTAGTTAGAAATTGAATTAAATTATTACAAGCTTTTTTTTGAGTTACGAATTTTGCATATTTCTTTTAAGAATATTTGAAGTTTTTAACTGTTCAGAGCGAGCAAAACTCACACATTTTGTAGTTAACGTTATAATAATATTTTTGCACCTTCCCCCCCAGGGCCCAATCCTGGATCCGCCCTAGTCGTGCGACGTTGCCGTATTGTGCGGCGTCTGCACTGCTCTTTATGTATGTGTGTGAGTGTACGTAGTATAGGTAGATTCCGAGTGTGTATGTAATGCGACGTTGCCGTATTGTGCGGCGTCTGCACTGCTCTTTATGTATGTGTGTGAGTGTACGTAGTATAGGTAGATTGCGAATGTGTGAATTTGGTTTTTTTTTTTTTTTTTTTTTTTTTTTTTTATGTTATGAAGTAGATGACGAGCAAGACGCTCTCCTGATGTTAAGAGATAACGGCTGCCCATAATCAGTACAGTGTTACCTAGGATTTCACAATGATGTCAAATTCTAGGAGCACTGCACCAACGCTTCTTACTCAAGAGTCATAAGATGTTAAGACTCTTTAGCCCAGTAATTTCACTAGCTACAGTGCCCTCCTACCGGAGCACAGTAATGTTTGCACATCACTGCTCATCACTGCTTAGATTGGTTAAGTTACAAACCGAATTAAATTATAACAAGCTTTTATTTGACTGACAACAGACAGGTGAATGGTCTGTTGTCTGTCTATCTGTAATCAAATCTTAAACGTTTGTTTGTGTGCGTGTAGCTTTGGTGAGTGTGTGAATATTATTATTACTTTTACCGGGGTAAACTTCCTTTGCAGGAGGTCGACTAGGTGGGTACCCCAACAGTGCCGGTTATTCTACCGCCTGAGCAGTGATGTGCAAACATTACTGTGCTTCGGTAGAAGGGCACTGTAGCTAATGAAATTACTGGGCTGAGGAGTCTTATCATCTTATGACTCTCAAGTAAGAAGCGTTGGCGCAGTGCACCCAGAATCGTCCCCTTGGTAAAATACTGAGTAGCACTGTATTAATAATGGGCAGCGTTATCTCTTACCATCAGGAGAGCGTCTTGCTCGTCTTCTTACTTCGTAGTATATTAAAAAGAGTTAGAAATCGAACAAAATTATAACAAGCTTTTATTTGACAGACAACAGACAGGTGAAAGGTCTGTTGTCTATCTATTTGTAATCATATCTTTTACGTTTGTGTGTGTAGTTGAGGTGAGAGTGTGTGAATATTATTATTATTTTATCGTTAGTTAGAAATTGAATTAAATTATTACAAGCTTTTTTTTGAGTTACGAATTTTGCATATATCTTTTAAGAATATTTGAATTTTTTAACTGTTCAGAGCGAGCAAAACTCACACATTTTGTAGTTAACGTTATAATAATATTTTTGCACCTTCCCCCCCAGGGCCCAATCCTGGATCCGCCCTAGTCGTGCGACGTTGCCGTATTGTGCGGGCCCGCACTGCTCTTTATGTATGTGTGTGAGTGTACGTAGTATAGGTAGATTGCGAATGTGTGAATTTTGTTAGATTGGTTTAGTTACAAACTGAATTAAATTATAACAAGCTATTATTTCGCACCCCCCGAGGAAGAAAGTCGTAACTGAAAAACACCAACTTAACAGGAGCAACAAAAAACTGATTTAAAAAATCATCGGCAACCTGAGAAAAATTTAGTATATAGCAAAAAATAGCTAAAATTAACCTCGATTGGCCTATGTATTACAATTTGCAATTTAATTAATCGTCATGGAGTAAATCTTAAAAAATAGATTTACGCTAATTTTCAGCGACACATTTTAATTAATTTATGTAGTTAACAGAAATATTACTTTATTAACATGGAACGGAAACTATAATGCTGACATAACTGCAGATACGACTTTCTGAGCGTATGGTGGCGTTACAAACTCCACGCGTAAGTATGATTTACGACGTTTTTCCACGAAAACTTTGTCTCGGTCTTTTTGCGTAAAATGAATTGCATCCTTTTTCTTCGAAAAATATATTCAAATAAATAATGTATTTCAAGTAAGCGCTTTTTTAAACGAAAAAAATTACAGACATTTTGGCGTATGTTTACATATTACGTTATTCCAATCATTTAATTTATAAAATATTAGTCTTTTCTCAGTACAAAAGAAATAACTAAATAAAAAACAGCCTTTAAATGACTCCAGTATAAGGGATTAATGTGTAAAACTTTTAACTTATTAAAATTTTGTAGAAAGATCTTGTAAATATTACTGATTATGTATTTTAAGGTAGCTTTTGTTGTACTATACCAAAAGTCATAAAGGTTTCGTAATAAATTTAATACCAGCTATGTTGAGTAGTTTTACAGCTTTAAAAGTAAACTAAGTAATATTTCAGGATATATTGTATATCTGTGCAAAATTTCATCTAGATCCACTTAGCCGTTTTGGCGCAAATAAATCAGAAATATTCATCCACTCATACATTTGTATTCAATGATTAAGTCTAGTATTATGACAGGAAAAGTGTCATAATTATGTCTTTTTATTAAATTATAACATTGTTTTTCATTTATGAAGTATGTTAATGATGATTAAACCAATTTCAAACATTGCTTGAGTAAAAACAAAGTCTATGACACAAGGAAACACGAATGACTGCAAAGTGTTTCAAATACGATCAGTTATTGCGCCACTAGGTAAGGATGCCGAATTGCTGGAAGCCCTGACTTCCGAAGTTGAAACGGGCTTAATAAATGGCGGGAACGGGCGGGATAGGATTTGTTTGTGTAATTCTTGCGCTACTCTCCGAAACGAATCTTAATAAAACGGTTAGAAGGGGTGACTCTTCTACAGTGTTCAAAACTCTTAGAATTCACTAGCGTTTGGTCACTCACGAGCCTTTTGGCGCTCCCCTGAATCGACTCCAGAGTCTGAAGCTGGTATTTGGGAGTATCATCCCAAAGACGAAAACAATATTCTATACATATAGGATCGGCTTTATGATAGAAATAAAACAAATGTCCCGGATGAAGTAATGTTGCACCTTTGCCAAAATACCCAACTTCCTGACAGTCTATTGAGTCTAGACTTGATGTAATTACAGAAGTAAAAGGCAAAAATGAGAGAAATTTCCAGTATCTGAACGTGATTAGCTATCTACAAACATACATTTTGGAAAGGAGAAGTTTCATTAAATCATTATTTCAGTGTTTCCTGTTAATTACAACTTAGGAGTCTTCAAATCGAGGGTTAATAGGTATTTACTAGGTCTGTGTGTCACATCTTCGACCGCGTCATCACTTACCAACAGGTGAGACTGTGGTCAAACGCAGCCCTATTCTCTATATAAATAATAAATAAAAAATAAAATTCTTTTAATAGCAAATAACTTTTATTCATCGCACCCCCCGTCGTCATTTTTTCTTTCCGTCTTTATTAGCTCTACCGCTAGATGTTATCTGCTTATCCAAGAAGTGAGTGATATGCAAAACAGATCAACAGTAGATTTACCAGCACAAGACCCGAATTTTTGATCACACAAGAGATCATTCGTCGCGATTGACGTTCCATTTCATGAACGTGACAGATACACCAGTGGTTAGAAGGGCCAGCACAACTGCCTTTTTTTAAAACAGGCTGCACGTTGGTGTGTTAGGCTGAAGGCTAATCAAAATCGGAGTGAGCCCTGGTGCTCATGTCTTTAACACTATCGCAGGTATTCCGGCTGGAAGCCAGCATATTCACATGATTCCACTGCGTTCTATGAACCTCTGATTAGTTATAATCAGATATAGGTATAACAAACATTGAAGGAGGCCAGAAGCATTCAGACGCTTTGATTCCGTAAAAAGAGAGCCATATAAACTGCCGAGTTCATCACGGGCGTAAATGCATCCCACACATGTGGCTTGAATTTGTCTTCAAGTGAGCCTCCGGTTAATCTGACAAATACACATCTGACGGCAAACCTATTAACGTCTCCATGAAGAACAAGAGAGCAGGGTTTTCAGATTCAAAGTAGTGGTGGTAGTGGAAAATTTGAGTGCAGACGTTGAATGTTGGAGAGGCGCACTTTTAGAGAAAGGGATAACTGAAGCTGTGAAACCGTTCTCTTAGTCATTGATTTATAGAGTGACATGGAACACAGAAACTGAAGTGGAACGAGATCTTGCGCTACAGGTCATTAGAAATCAAAACTTATACTACGTCAACCGAGAGAAACTAGAATGAGAATTGCGAGGTCACTCAAACCCTCCGGGGATGTCCTTTGGGTCCTCTTATCCATCCAGTCGCTACGGGTACGATCTTGCATGCCGAGACTTTCTTTCATGACTGGTTAACTCATCATTTGCCTTGAATCCCGCTACTCTCCAGATTTCAAGCTGAAGCAGGGCAGAATGAGTAACTATGATCTGCGTTTAGCGTAATGATACCCAGTTTACATAACTGGCTACACAGATACGTGTGCTGCTGGATTCCAATAACATAAAAACCAATCTCTATACAACTATTTCTTAATAAAAGATGTAAACAATTAGACTTATTTATTTTAATTCTGACTAAAGTTTCGTGAAAGAAGTGAGTAACAAGTAGTTAAAGTGATGAAGGCTGATAAATGTTTCGTAGAAGAATGTGGTAACTGTAATTGCACGACAATATATTTACGAAAATTTCTTTAAAAAGGAGTTATCTGTAGTTATGTAAAGATATTTGTAAAAATGTTCATACAAGATTGATGTAAGTGTATTTATGATGTTATTGACATGGAAAACTAGTAAATAGTGTGGTCGCAAAAGTAATTAACTTCAGTTTTATGGAGTATTTATATTTGATTTCAGTGTCGTACAAGTTTAGTTTTTTTTTAATAATTCCCTCATTTTTTGAGATAAATTTATGAAAAAAATTGACAATATGTATCGGATTTTTCTTGATTTTATTATGCAATAAAAACAAAAAGTCACAATTAGGGTTAATTCTTTCTTCTTCGAGAGGTGCGATTTGACAGAACAGACAGGTGAAGGGTCTGTTGTCTGTCTATCTGTAATCAAATCTTTTACGTATGTGTGTGTAGTTGACGTGAGTGTGTGAATATTATTATTATTTTATTGTTAGTTAGAAATTGAATTAAATTATTACAAGCTTTAATTTGAGTTACGAATTTTGCATATATCTTTTAAGAATATTTGAATTTTTTAACTGTTCAGAGCGAGCAAAACTCACACATTTTGTAGTTAACGTTATAATAATATTTTTGCACCTTCCCCCCCAGGGCCCAATCCTGGATCCGCCCTAGTCGTGCGACGTTGCCGTATTGTGCGGCGTCTGCACTGCTCTTTATGTATGTGTGTGAGTGTACGTAGTATAGGTAGATTCCGAGTGTGTATGTAATGCGACGTTGCCGTATTGTGCGGCGTCTGCACTGCTCTTTATGTATGTGTGTGAGTGTACGTAGTATAGGTAGATTGCGAATGTGTGCATTTGGTTAGATTGGTTAAGTTACAAACCGAATTAAATTATAACAAGCTTTTATTTGACAGAAAACAGACAGGTGAAGGGTCTGTTGTCTGTCTATCTGTAATCAAATCATTTACGTATGTGTGTGTAGTTGAGGTGAGAGTGTGTGAATATTTTTTTTTTATTGTTAGTTAAAAATTGAATTAAATTATTACAAGCTTTTATTTGAGTTACGAATTTTGCATATAGTACGGTCCCCAATACAAAAAAATAAAATTTCCGTGGGACACATCTCCGCCATACAGATTATTGGTATGTACTTATTTGTCATATTTTCCTGAACACGAAAAGTGCGGTAGTCACTTCCTAAGTGTATAGAGGGGGTAGTTATGACGTCACAAAGATGGCCGCCAGCCTATTCTATTGTGCGGGTTATTTCAATATCTACTAAACCGATTTACTTAAGTAGGGTGTCAAATGAAAGGTTATTAAATAAGCATCATTTTATTTCTAAGAACTATTAATGTGAAGTAAGTAAGAAAGGAAATAATTCCAAAAAACATAATTTCTAAAAAAAAAATTTCTTCTTATGTATATAACTTGGTAAACGTTAGGATAATGCAAATATAGGTTATTATAAAATATTTAGTTTCTTTCATCAGCTTTCTAAAAAATCTTTAATCATTACAATAAAGCTATATACACGGAACTGCAGCCGTTTGAATGAGCATCGGTAGCGCTGAACTCATAGCGGTAGCTAAGCGATTAGACGGATTTTCTATAGAATGATCATAGAATTTTGAATAAAAAGCATGTGCGATAGTAATGAAAATATATAATAAAATTTAAGTAAGCTGGTACGTATTCATAAGTTGTATTTACAAGTTTTTTTCTGATGTGATCAGCATAATAATAGGTAGGTGTATGTGTTGTACTAAACTTACTGATAAAATTATTAACCCTTTCCTGCATATTGGCCTATATATGAACCAAATCGTATTTTGATCCATATTTCCTAAACTTCGCCGGGTAATAGCATTTTGTGCATGGTGGCTTACATTTGGAACGTACATGTCCATACAAAACACTAACCATGCCATCTCTGATTGCGTTCCTTAACTAAAACTCAGTTGGAAGTTCGTCGAACCGGTTTCAACAAGTGCGCGCCTCAACAGCTATTTCAAAATTCCCAAAAAAATAGTTTTTGCACGAATTTCTTCAGGAAAAAATACTTATTGGATGGAAGACTCTGATATTTATTAGATGAAGGTAAGTCTTCTCGATTTTCGTAGTATTTTTTACATAAAACATGATATTTAGGTATGGACTAAATATGAACCAGCATGCAGATATAAATTTTACCTTTGGTCTTTTTTTGGCACATCATGCATTAGAATTATAAATACAATTTCTGATGCTCCTCAGTTGGTGATTATAGCACTGATGACGACCTATCTGACGATAATAACAATGCAACATTAGTGGGAAATCATCCTCCTGTTATAATACCTGAATCTGTTTTCTGTTATTTCACACAATTTAATTAAAATGTATGTAAATAAAGTATGTTTCCTGCATGCTGTGCCATAATTGGACCAAAGTGGAAAAACTTGATTATCTGAAGAAAATATGAAAAAATTAAAATTTCAAAAAATACGTGTCTTTTTATTTATATTTTTACACAACATATATTTTTTTTACTCAGATATAAAAAATCATGCAGGAAGGGGTTAAAAATAAAACATATTTTTATCTAATTAATGTCTTCAACGTAATCTGTATGTTCTGAATAATTATACTGGTTGTAACATTTGTTACCGACATGATGTATCCCTTCTAAGCACTTTTGTTTTTTGTCATTACATCCACAACGGGATGAACTCTTTCTTCACATTTTCACCTAATTCACACATTCTCACCTAAGCTACACGCGCGCAAACAAACGTTTAGGATTTGAATACAGATAGACAGACAACAGACCATTCACCTGTCTGTTTTCTGTCAAATAAAAGCTTGTTATAATTTAATTCGGTTTGTAACTTAACCAATCTAACCAAATGCACACATTCGCAATCTACCTATACTACGTACACTCACACACATACATAAAGAGCAGTGCGGGCGCAGCACCAAACGGCAACGTCGCATTTTCACACACTCGCAATCTACCTATAACTACGTACACTCACACACATACATAAAGAGCAGTGCCGGCGCCGCACCACGGTAAAGAGATACTCTTTACCGTGTATGTAGAGTTGAAAGCTGGCAACGTCGCATCGAGATTGAGTACTTACTGATATTAAATATAGGCGTTACAAGTAAACTTATAGAGTGTTACCAAGAAACATGTCCACTCCAGACCCCCCCAAGCACAAGGTCTGGGACCCAACCATGGTGGGGACCAGAGCTGGAACGATTGAGGAAAAAGGTAAGGAGGCTTTTTAATAGGGCAATGAACACAAACAACGACAATGACTGGGACAAATATAAAAAATCCCAATCGACATATAAAAAACGAATAAAGTTTCGTAGCACTGCAGGTTGGAGAAAGTACACCAGCAGCATCGAAACATGTGTTCAAGCAAACAGGGTAAGGAAAATACTGACCCAACAACAACCGCAAGGTTTAGGATCAATCCGTAAACAGGACGGATCTTACACTAAATCTGCAGCAGAAACAGAACGAGTGCTCCTAGAAACACACTTTCCAGGATGCAGGTTCATACAAGAGGTTAGCTGGTGTGATACTACCAGCGCTCCGACGGAAAGAAGTTGGGGCTCCGCCCAAGAGGTGGTGACCGAAGAAAAACTAAGGTGGGCCATTAATAGCTTCCAACCATACAAAGCGGCAGGACGAGACGGCATCTTTCCTGCACTTCTACAATGGGGAGGAATACCCGTAGTAAACACACTAATGACCATATTCAGAGCCTGTCTGGCACACGGTTATGTGCCAAAGGCATGGAGGGAAGTGGTGGTAGTGTTCCTACCGAAACCAGGTAAGGGTGATTACACAAACGCAAAATCCTTTAGGCCAATTAGTTTAACATCATTTATGCTTAAAACTCTAGAGAGACTGTGCGAAAGGGCACTAAGGGATAGTGCGCTCATAAACATACCCATGCACCGTAATCAACACGCGTATAGCTCAGGTAAATCCACAGAATCAGCTCTTCATAAAGTCATAGGAAAAATTGAGGAAGCTCTGAAAAATAAACAAATATGCATAGGTACCTTCATAGATATAGAGGGCGCCTTCGATAAAACAAACTTCTCCAGTATAGGGACAGCCCTAGAAAGACACGGATGCGATGCCGTAATATCAAACTGGATAAGAAACATGCTCAGCAAAAGAACGGTGCGGACAGCAGGCGAGTCGCAGTCTGCACTGGTGGCGAGAGGGTGTCCACAAGGTGGAGTCCTCTCGCCACTTCTGTGGAACATGGTCATTAACGACCTAATCACTAAACTCAACGCTCTGCACTTCTACACTATAGGTTATGCAGATGACCTAACCATCCTCATACAAGGTAAGGTAGCAAGCACAGTATGCGATCTGACTCAGTCTGCGCTGAGAACAGTGGAACGATGGTGCACAGAATATGACCTAACGGTAAATCCAAACAAGACTGAACTGGTAATGTTCACTCTAAAACGAAACTTGGGCGTCTACAGACTACCCAAGCTCCAAAACATCGAACTCCAATTTTCAGAAGAGGTAAAGTATCTAGGAGTGACCCTTGACAGGAAACTGGCATGGAACAGTCACCTAGAGAAGAAGATCGAAAAGGCAAGTATCATACTCTGGCAGTGCCGGAGAATGATAGGTAAACGATGGGGCCTGACTCCTAAAATTACACTGTGGCTATATAAAATGGTCATACGACCATTGATATGCTATGGAGCAATCGCTTGGTGGAATAAGGTAAACCAAACTACGGCGATTAATAAACTACAGAAATTCCAAAGACTAGCCTGCCTAGCGGCGACCGGGGGCATGAGGACAACGCCCACTGCAGCTATGGAGGTAATGCTAGATCTACCACCCTTACATCTGTTCATTAAACAAGAAGCGACAATGGCGGCTATACGCCTAAAATCACTCGATCTGTGGACATCTAATGGCACACCTCATACGACTTGTTTGGATGAGGTGTACATGGATGAGCCAGTCCTGATGGCAATACACGACCGGATCCCGAAACGATTTATCTTCGACAAAAAGTACAAGATACAGCTCGTTGAAGACAAACACCTCTACGATGGACTGAGCCCAAGGGAGCTCAGAATATTCACAGACGGGTCAAAAACAAGCTCAGGCACAGGTACAGGGGTCTTCTCAGAAGACCTAAACATTAGTATCTCAAAACCCCTAGGTATACACAACACTGTATTCCAAGCAGAATGTATGGGTATACTACTAGCAGCCACAGCCATAGCCGACAGAAAGGTAAAACAACACTCTATAAGAATACTCTCTGACAGCATGGCAGTTCTACAAGCACTGGACAGCAATATTATGCAATCAGGGCTAATATACAACTGCTACCAAATACTTTCAAAGGTAAGCCAGCTAAACAATGTCACCCTACAGTGGATCAAAGGACATAGTGGCTCAAGAGGTAATGATGCGGCGGATGAACTGGCCAGAAGGGGCTCGGATGCTAAGGCAGTGGGCCCGGAACCCATAATCCCGATCCCCTTCAACCAGATTCGAAGCTTACTCAGGCAAAGAACCCGGAGCCAACACTCCAACTATTGGAGAGAACACAGTGAATGCCGGCAAGCGAGAGAAGCAATTCCCGAGATCAACCGTCGGCTCTCACAGGCGCTGCTTCGTATGAATAAACCCCAAATACGGATGATGACAGGTGCCATAACAGGACACGGTTCGTTCAATAAACATCTCTTTGTTCTAGGGATTACAGACAGTCCCCTATGCAGAGCTTGCATGGAAGAGGAGGAAACAGCGGCTCATGTTATTCTCGAATGTACAGGAGTGGCATCATACAGGGCACAACACCTCGGATCTCCGGGGTCGCTCTCCGATGTCGTCGGTAACCCCAGAGGGCTGCTGAGATTCTTCGGAGAGCTTGGGTGGCTCGAGTGATACAGCACCCCCACCCGCACGCAAAATGGGCCAAGAGGCCTAGTTGCGGAAAATTGCCCGCGTACCAGTACCAGTAGGCGTTACAAGTAGGTACCGTAAGTTCAGTTAGTTTGGTCCGTCCGACCAAGTGGAGAGATAGGAATTAGTTATAAAAACTACATTGATACGGTGAAAGCTCTGTGTTCGTAATAAAAAACTATAGGTTGAATAGAATTAAAAACTTTTTTGATAACCACATAATAAATATACCTACTTTAGGTATACCTAATAATTTTAATTCGGTTTTAACTAAACTCACACTCTTGCCTCGTTACGATATCGTAATCAGTTGTAGGTATCTCGACAATATTGTAGGAAATAGGTACTTACTCTCTATTGATATTCTATAAACTTTTATTAAAATTCTATTAACTAATATTTTGCTATTGTTGTTTTGAGGGTGATTTATTATATTAGTTTTGCTTCTTTTTTATTAATGTTGTATAATATTTTTACTATAGGTAGGTTTACTTACCTACTTATTGCAGGGGTATAGGATTTGTTTTACTTTGGCGACATGGCATTGCTGTAATGTTAACGTAGTAGGTTTTAACTCAATAATTGCTCAAAATAACGAAGAATAAAATATTTTTTTTTATATTTGTAGGAGAGTTTTAAACTGTTTGAAATTGTGTATTTGGAGTATTATACCACAAGATTTGGAATATAACGTTTTAAATCGGTGTATTTACATCTGTAGTCATGTTGTAGGCCCTGTAGTACCTAATCTCGGTGACCTGAAACTGTAACATATAGGTTTCGCCACACAACCTATAAATTATGATTTGACTCTGACAGTATAAGTAAGGTTGTAAGGGTAACCTGCTCTGTTGGAGTATAAACCCCCAATTATTCTAGGGTCTACGCTACCTAGTAGGAGGTATAAGTACTTACATTTTTTGATTAACTTCTGTTCATCGTAGGCAGGCTTCTGGAAGGCTTCCTTGTAGAACCACACGGCGTTCACCGCCCAAACAAACGGCAACATCAAACAACCCACTGAAATAACACGTAATTTTATAAATTTGATGATATTGTACCGAAAAATTGTATCGCAAATCGTTCCTCACCTTTGAAGTACCATCTGCATAGATCTAGCTTCTGTTCGTTCGATAATCTGTTTATATCCATTATATCTGAAGTTTAGTACACAATTTTTACAGTTTTGTGACTCAAAATAAGTGAAATTCGTAGAAATTGGTGCTCGCAAAATCTAAAACAAAATAATTATTTGGAAAACAGAAAATGGCTGTCAAGTTGCTAAATGTCAAATGTCAAAATCTTGACTTTGATTATATACAATAACTATGATAATCCATAAAATAAGAATAGAATAGAACTATTAAAATACGAAATATTAACTACGTAGAATGGAATTTATTGCGATAATATATTTGGTTAGAAGTGAAATGGAACGTTTTTAAAAACCTTTAAAATAGTGACGCGACGATGTCATATAATAATCGAATACGCCAATTTTTTATGTTAATAATTAATAAGTGTAAACTCACGCTAAAAACATATACATATGACTGGCTGTTTATCTTACTAATATTATAAAAGCGAAAGTTTGTGTGTCTGTGTGTGAGTGTGTGTGTGTGTATGTTTGTTACTTCTTCACGCTTAAACGGATTAACCGATAGACTTAAAATTTGGTATGAAGATAGCTGAGACTCTGGAATACATAGGCAAATTTTTGTTCTGATAAATGAAACAGTTTTTGTAAAAATTAAAAATTCCAATAAATTACAAATATGATAGTTCAGAATTTTGCCAATTAATTGTCATTTGGACATTTTCGATTTTCAATTTTTTTTTGGAGAAATTTGACATATTAGATTTTTAATTTTTTTTTGAGAATTTTGACAAATTTGATTTTTCTATTTTAGAAAAATGCTACAAAATGGTAGTTTTTGGTACATTTTTTTATGAATTTAGAAAAATCGTTTTTGAAGTGAAAACTTCTTTAGCGGCGCTGAGCACTTTTTTTTGTATGGGTAAAAACTTTCAAACTCGCGTCAGGGTCACGTGATGCTGATCGAAAAAGCGTAAGATCGAGGGGAAGGGAGAGGAACTAGTATCTCTCACTCTTTCTACCGTGCTTGAGTGTGCTGCTCTGTGAATTTGGTTTAACTATGTCAAATGATCGCAATTTTAGCACAACGAAATACAAAACTACTATTGATGCGGTCTTTATTAGACACTTAAATAGGTTCGAATCAAAACTGTTTGTTTCTTACTTCTGTTATCATAAACCAATTGTATCAGTTGTAAAAATTTGCGATGATGATTCTGATAATAACGATGGTGTAAAAGTCGTCGAAATTATGGATGGAAGTTGATTTTTCTGAGAGATAAAATTTAATGTAATATATAAATAACGATATAATATTATAAATAACAACATATAAATTGTCATATTTGTGTACGATAGAGCAATAAATAAACATTGTATTCTACCTCATAAATGATAGTATTTTTATACTTATAATTAAACACAACGTTAATATTGAAGTTTTCACTTCTGCCGGCACTCCCGGAGTGCTACCTTTGTTTTTTTTTTTTGGTAGAATTTTTTCATGGTAGAAAAATCTACCAAATGGTAGAAATTTTAATGATAGTTTTTTTGGTAGAACTTTTTCATGATATTAAAATCTAATGGGTCGTCCACATATGCCGGCCGCCGGCCAATGATTCGGCGAGTCGTTGGACGAACGTTCGCCCGAGTGCACAGATTATATATATGCACTTGGGGCACAGATTATATAAATCAAAAAATAAAGAAAATTTAACTAATTTCAATACAAAATGGCTTCAAATGATCCATGATTGATTAATATTCAATATATTATTAAAGTCGTTAGCTGTGGAGCCCAAAATGTATACCAGAAATTTACTGAAAAAAAAAACCGTATATATCCGAACACATTCGTCTACATTCGTCTATAGACAAAAATTGTTCGTCCATAGACAAAACACACACCCATAATAAATGGTAGAAATTTTAATAGTAGTTTTTTGGTAGAATTTTTTCATGGAAGAAAAATCTACCAAATGGTAGAAATTTTGATGGTAGTTTTATGGTAGAATTTTTTAATGGTAGAAAAATCTACCAAATGGTAGAAATTTCAATGTTAGTTTGTTTTGGTAGAATTTATTCATGATAGAAAAATCTATCAATAAATGGTAGATTTTGTTAGAGAATTACAATGATACATTTAGGTGTATATTTCAATCATAGAAATATTAAAAGTATATTGAGTATCAATTAAATACAAAAGAACACCTTATGAAATCAGGTAGATATAAAATTAGTAGAAAATATAATGGTAAACAGGAGACATTAAATTAAATCTTTAAAAAAATTGTTTTAATGTGTATATTTTACACACTGTGTATATTGTACATTTGGCAAAAATCTTCGCCGTAACCCCACTTGGCCAAAATCTTCAGCCATCGAAAATTTTGCAGCGGGTAACACCGCGGGTTGCAGGTAGTAATAACTATATTTTGGGTTTTTTGGCGGCAAGCCTTGATCATATCATTAGCTCCACGTCTTTTGCTTAATAATCGTGTAGAATTTGATTGTTAGCGTGTAATAATGGTGGAATATTGCGTGTTAAGTGTTTTTGAATGTGCACAGATGTAGGCAAGTGACATGGTGCCGAAATATGAATTTTGGTGCCCCCTCCAAAACTCCTCCGAACTTTCAGTAAAATTCCACCCATTTTACTGGAAGACTCACGTGACTAGACGAGCTATTAAGCTCACTCTGACTCTGACCTGACTAACTTATTACTTAAAAAATAACATTTAACTTGACACTGGCAAAACACGAAAGTGGAGACCATAATTTAATATCCCGTGAACATTCACGAATTTTACTCGACACTGGCAAAATGCACATGTTGCCATATTATTAAAAAGAAAAAAAAAAAAAAAACTATATTTTGAAGCCAATAGTATTGTGCTCTCATAAAAAAAAATTCAAGTTTTTTTTCGTTCCATAATTCCACTTATTGATTTATCAACTTTTGCACATTTTTTTTTACAATTAAATGGGAGTATTTTTTAATTTATTCAAACAGCAAAATGATTAAAATAAACAGTTAATGAATAAAAAACTTTACAAACACATATCGATTTCCGCAAACTTGGATTTACAAAAAAAAAGTGATAATGTGTAATTCTGTGAAATTTGTGAATTTCATCGCGGTAGTTGGCCTTTTGGCTTATATTATTTTTGTCTGGAAATCGATTACTGATATCGAATTTCGATATCTCCGTAATTGATTTACTAACATCACTATTCCCATTTCCCGAAGAAACAAAAATGGCGAGTTTGTTTTAGCTGTCAAACGTTAAAAATGTACAAAAAGTAAATAAAAATGTTTTCGCTTGAGAAACATATGTTTTTATGTGTAATAATTTACATTTTACATTCAAAATCATGTAAGTGAAATACCATAAACTATTACTTTATTGAAAAAATATAAAATATGGAATGCAAAAAGTCAATGCATTTTTTATTTCGATGTTTGTAAGGCTGTATTTCGGTTGAAAAGACCTTGGTTTTACGTATTTAAGCGTATGTTAGCCTCAGTTATCAATTAATCCCAAGGTTTGGTTATATTTACAGGGTTTTAGTCATAAATATTCGCGAAAATCCTTGATGATGTAGTGATCTGGTGGCCCAAGTATTGATGCGAATTTTGCTATTCTAGACTTTCTCTAGTGCGACACTTTTTTGTCCTAGATACATTAAAACACGTATATAGTTATCATAGAGATGTATCCATTAGAAAGTGTAAAATAAAAGTAAAAGTTGTAGTCACTTTTGATTCATAAATTTGGAATTTGAGGATGTAATTTAATATGTAAATTTGGCTGTATTAATATTACAACATGATAATTCATTAAATATTTTCCTTCCTTTATAAATGCCATTGTTTTAATGTGTGTTTGTTACCTATTTGTACCTTAACGTTTGAACTGTTTGAGCTGAAATTGATTTTATATGTAACCTAGGATTTAAAGAAATAAAACATACTTCTGTGTGTATAATATCCTTTCTGTTGGTAAAACTGTAGGGCACAGAATAGAAATGATATGAAATTTGTTCATAAAACATGAGTATACATATAAGATATTATAATTGATTACATTTTAGTCCTCCATGTTGTGCCTTGCGGCGTACAAATATAAAATAATTATAATAGAAATAAAATAATTTATTACCTTAACCCTTAAGCTCCTTTAAATTAGGCTAATTTAGGCTTTAATTTAAGAATGCTAGATATTAATTCAATCCACCCCCGCTAAAAAACAATTGAAGTGCTAATAGCTGAGGAGTTGACAGTTTGGCTGTGGCAGCTTTTTTAGTATAGTAACATAGCATTGTTTCATAAAAGATGACGTTTTTGTACATCTGCACCCACATTTCGACATTAAAAACACAGCAATCATATGTTTGTTCCACAGTCAGTGTTAACAGATTGACTGCGGAAATCACAAGTGCTGTGTTTTTAAGGTCAGAACACATGTGAACCCGAACAATCGAAACGATCAAATGTATTAATTAAAACTTTTTTTATCTAATCAAATATAAAAGTTTTTTTATCCAGTAAAGGTTAGCCTTTGACCACTATCTCGCCTGATCTTAAGCGATAATGATATAAGAGTATCAGACACCTAGAAGGCGGGATAAATCCCTCCCTGACATCACAGAGTAAACCAGAACACAGTTATTATGACAGCTTGGCGACATTTCTGCTGTCCGCCTCTAGTTTTAAGAAACATTGGCAAGTTGTGGCAACCCCACATCAACAAGCCATTAAATAAGAATAAGAAGAAATTGGTCTTTGACATTCTATTTAATATTAGTAAATGCACAAGCAACAACAAGTATTGTAACTACAAGGTGTACTCTACTCTATAACATGTATGTGGATAATTAAGTAGGCAATTCATTTATATAGTTAGTAAAAATAAATCACAGAGGAGACAAATAGAAGAATAGCTGAAGATAGAAGAAATTGGAGAAAGAAGGAAGGGAGGCCTTTGCCCTGCAGTGGGACACGACGGACTCTTAATATTAATTATAATTATTAATTGTTTTTGTAAGCTGAGTTGGGACAATTATCAACTACACACTATGTGTAGATTTATTGATAAATGTCCCAAAAAAAAACTATATAAATAAATCAATCTAAATATATCAAAGGAAATAGTGACTGATTTACTGACTGATCTATCAACACACAGCCCGAACTTGTTGAATTGGGTTGAAATTTGGAACACAGATTGGTTTTATGATGTGAAAGGATTGCGCCATGCGGGCAAAGCCGGGAGCATAAGCTAGTTTCTATCATATTATATTTCCCCAGGTTTATCAGAACCCTCGTCTCCGCCAACCCTAGTGTTGTACAGCCCCAGTGACTTAGAATACACGGATGTACTGGTGAGGAGAGTGCACGACACACTGACCTTACTCTGTGAGCTGCGAGGCGACTCCGCACTCAGGAGCTATGTGTGGAACTATGTGGCTAACGGGACGCAGCATAGGTGGGTAACTACTGTTTATGTTAGACTGATGTTTGGTTTGGCAAGTTATGCCCATCAAAAGTTGTCTGATGACAGACAAGTTTGATGGCTTTAGTGAACTATGCAGGGAATGGGACTCATCATAGTTATGTTTACCTAGATATCTCTATGTAAGACCGACTAAAACCATAGTTTTCATCGAAAATAGTATGATAAAGCACAGCTGATAATGCATAAAATAGAGACACCTGGGCCTAGAAGTGTTTGTTTGAGTGATAGATGGTTTGGCAAGATATGACCGTCAAAAGTAGTCAGATGTCAGACAGAACAGAACAGGTTGCCCTACTTACACTGTCAGAGTCAAATCACGATTTTTAGGTTGTGTGTCCAACCTATATGTTGCAGTGTCAGGTCGCCGAGATGACTACTGTGCCTGCAAAATGACCTAACGACTGCCTCCTACATATCATATAGGAAACAGTCGGGACACAGTTTTACGTGCCGCTCCGAACATGGTAGCGTCCAGGCGAAAATCTTTGGCTCACTGAGATTTGAACCCTCCAGCTTACAAGCCGGACGGTGTTAATAAAGAATACAATTATGTGTTAATAAAGAATATAATATGTATTGTATTCTATATTACTTACAAGGACAAGTTTAGTGCAACAAAATGTTAAGTGTATTTTTTAACCCCCGACGCAAAAACGACGGGGTGTTATAAGTTTGACGTGTCTGTCTGTGGCATCGTAGCTCCCAAACGGATGAACGGAGTTTGATTTAGTTTTTTTTGTTTGAAAGTAGAGTTAGTCGAGAGTGTTCTTTGCCATGTTTGGTGGAAATCGGTCCAAGATGGCCGCTGCTACAAAATGGCGGATAACTTTTTTCTTCCACGACCCTATCAATATGGGTATCAAATGAAAGGGCTTAACTAGTAGAATACAATGCACTATGACAAATTTAAAATCCAAGATGGCCGCCACCACTAACCGCGAATTATAAATTTTGTATGTGTTGTGTTGGGGGTTTTTAAAATTTTTTATTTAATTCACTTGCGTTTCAGGGTACTAAAACCAGAACCAATGGGTCCATCGTCCAGCAGTAAACTAGTTCTAACAGACCTGCAGGAGTCTGACAGCGGACAGTATATGTGTTCCGCTCCACCATTCAGCATCACCAAATATATTGTCGTACAGAATAAAGGTATGTGATCCGGCATGATGTTCAGTGAAGTCAGGGAGGGATTTATCCCGCCTTCTAGGTTTAGTTTGCTACCATCTAGCCACATCGTCGCTTAAGACCAACGAGATTGTGGTCAAAGGGTAACCTATTATAATAAATAAAAAATAAAGGTATGTTTATGTGTAAAAAAAAATAGAGCAGGAAACGAAGAGGAAGGGGTAAACACCATAGATCCTAATGGAGCGACGTGTTGATGGTTTTGCCAGCCCCCGTTTAAAGATAAGTGTTTAAAAATAGCTTTTGGAACCAAGTTCCTTATCGCGCGTTGTGAAAGGAGGCTAGACGGAAAAAATTCTTACCAAAAGTTGTCACACACTTTTTGCTAGCCACTCAAACGTCCCGACCGCTATAGCGGCCCGAAAAAGAGTTAAACGTTACAGGCGCTACAGCGGTCTTAGAGACTTACTACTTTAAAGGGGGGAGGGAGGGAGGGGGGAGATATTTTTGTTGAGTTTTGATTTCGCGACGATTATTTTTGTTGAGTGTATACAGGTTTTTTGTAAATAATTAATCGTGTAAAACGTGGGAACTTCGTTCCATCCGGGTGTCCCTTGACAGCTCTCAGGTTTTTTATTTTTATGCAAAGAAGTAAGAAGAGCAGCAAGATGCTAATAGAATAGAACACTCTATAAGAAGTATAATAAATAAATATAAAGAATAGATATGTAAAAATATGACGAAAGACAACAATAACGGAGGTAGGACGTAAAAAAAAACAACATAACTCTTTACAATACAATAATACTTTATTGCAAACCTGGTTACAAGAAATTGTTTCATAAATAGACAATACACATAAAGCTAAAGGTATACAATCAGCGGTCTTATCGCATAGAGTAATCTCTTACAGACAACCTGGATGGAAGGAATATCTTTATTGAACGTCATAAATACAACAGAATAAGCTTAAAAAAATTACACATCAGAAAAAGTGTTAAAGTTGGCGGTTTTGTCGCTAATAGCGATCAATGTAGCCTAGCTTAGTTATTAGTCTAGTTATAACAGGATCTAAGCTATCTATATACAAAATTTAAGCTCAATCGGTCCACCCGTTTAGGTGTGAACGAGTAACAAACTTACATACATTCTTACAAACTTTCACGTTTATAATATAAGTAAGATAATATAATATTGTTTCAGGTCCAATAGAATGTGCAAAAGGCGCGTTCTGGTGCGGAGTGCGATGCGTGCTAGCTTCGTATGTATGTGACGGTAGACAAGACTGTCTGTACGGTGAAGATGAGCACGAATATATGTGCGGACATAATGTTTGTTCGCGTAAGTATAAATTGTCTGTGTTTTTTTATGCAAAGAAGTAAGAAGACGAGCAAGACGAGTGGTCTCCTGATGGTAAGAGATAACGATGCCCATAATTAGTACAGTGCTATGCAAAAGTGCTACTTTTGAATTTTGTATTTACGCAGTATTATACAATGGTAAAATTCTGGGTGCACTGCGCCAACGCTTCTTATTTGAGGGTCATAAGATGTTCATGTCAGTTGTGACTCTTCAGCCCAGTAATATCACTAGCTACAATGTCCTCCTATCGAAGCACAGTAATATTAGCACATCACTGCTTAGGCGGTAGAATAACTGGCACTCTTGAATACCTGGATGTGTGTTTGCTTTCATGCCTAAACGGGTGGACCGATTGAGCTGAAATTTGGTATAGAGTATAGAGATAGCATAGATCCTGGAATAACGGTCCAGCGGGTAAAACCCCTGGAAGCAGCTAGTAAATATATAAATATGTTCCAGAGGCGCACAAGTTGAAGTGTTCAGGCGCGCGCTGTATATCATCAAGCGCTTGCTGTCGCTCTACTGCTGTGCTGTGCCAGCAGCCCGCCTGCTGCGAGGAACATAGGAGGGTTACTGCTGTCGATGGTATGTTTATGTATATACTCGATCCCGCCTTCTAGGTTTAGTCTGCTACTACCTATGGCAGCATCGTCGCTTAACATCAAGCGAGTTCGTACTCAAAGGTTAACTGCGAGGAACACAAGGATTAATACTTTTGATGGTCAGTTAAGAGCGTATATATCGAGTGACGACTCTTTCGCTCGCACAATTTGACAAATTTTGAAATATAAATTCAAGGAATTAATTCATTGAAAATTCCTCTATATAAGTCCTGCATAATATTATTGCACACATTTTAAAAGTGTTTTCAGTGAGATATATATATAAAAAATGGGATGAGGAGCGATGTCGAAAAGGTTTTTTTTTTTTTCATAAAATCTCATTATTCCATTTTTTAATATATCTCACTGAAAACACTTTTAAAATGTGTGCAATAATATTATGCAGGAAATGTATAGAGGAATTTCCAATAAATTAATTCCTTGAATTTATATTTCAAAATTTGTCAAATTGTGCGAGCGAGAGAGTCGTCACTCGATATATACGCTCTTAATACCAAATCGTATTACATTCCTTTTAACCACATAACAGCAGGTGTGCGAGGAACATAGGAGGATTACTGCTGACGAAGGTTAGTATATAAGAATAAGAATAATTTATACCAAATCGAATGAACATTCATACAAAGGAACTAATGGCACTTATTCTTCCCAAAACTCTCTCTCTCTTCTTTCTCTTCCTCCACACATCTAGACTTAGTCTGCTACCATAGTGTGCATCTGCACTGAGTGTCTTTTTTTTGAAGTATCAGTAAAAAATCTGAAATTTACAGGGGAGATAGTAAAAATATAGTAAAAAATAATGCACAGGGTCTTGAATTTCTAAAACTTGAATTGAACGAGATATGATCAAAAGATTAGGACACTCAATCCTGATGCGCCGCTAAATACGAATATTTTCAAAAGTATTGACCCTAGGATTATAATTTTTAGTTCAGGAGTTAGTAAAAAATTTCTAAAAACTTTTGGGAAATTTTCAAATCAATAGAATGTGCCGTTACAGATTTATAACGGTTTAACTAGGACACTCAGTTCTTACGCCGTAAGGATTGAGTGTCCTGCTAAATATGGGTTTATTGGAATAAATACATAAAAATAACATTACCATCTTGTAGTCTGACCCTCAAAACAATTTCTAAAAGAGAAACTATGTCGAAAAAGCTTACCCTTTTAAAATAAATGAAAGATTTCATTTTTACGAAACGTCTGTACTGAGTGTCTTTTATTTTTGAAAAAAAAGGGTCAAATAGTAGTTTTAGAAATTTGGCACTTGGTGCAAAAGTTTTTACTAATTGAATACTAAAACATGATATATAATTTGTTTTTCTAAATTGTATATTTTTAGAGTAAATCCACTTTTTGCGGTTTTCTGTGAGTGTCTTTTTTTTTTCGAGGTTGAGCAAAATTAATGAAATTCACAGGGGAGTTAGTAAAAAATTAGTAAAAACTTTTGTAGTAAGTGGCGAATTTCTAAAACTTAAATTGAATTTTTTATGAGCAAAATACTAGGACACTCAATCCTTACGTTTTAAAAAAGTGAAAAACCTCGATATCTCGGTAAGTATTAACTTTTTTTTCAGGATTTTTTTTTCTAGAGTTAGTAAAGAATTTCTAAAAACTTTGTAAAAAAAAATATACAGGCTAACACGTGGTGTTACTGAGTTATAGCGGTTTAATTAGTTTCACTGAGCGTAAGAACTGAGTGTCCTAGTTAAACGGCTCTACAGATAAAACTAAACCTCGTAGATAAAAACAACTTATATCCACGAGTTTTACTAATTTTTTACTAACTCTGGATATAAAATTCATTTTTGTAAGTTTTATATTTTTTGAGAAAAACCACATTTTCATGTTTTTCACTGAGTGTCCCATTTTTTTCAAAATATCAAAATGATTTTTTCAGGAGAGTTAGTAAAACATTAGTTACAACGTTTGCACTAGGTGTCGAATTTCTAAAACTAAAATTATTCTTTTTATGATCAAATAACTACAGTCCAGACGCTCGAAAAACATGAAAAACCTCGATATCTCGATAAATATTAACTTTTTTCCTAGGATTTTTTTTTCAGTAGTTAGTAAAAAATTAGTAAAAACTTTTGCACTAGGTGCCGAATTTCTAAAACTGAAATCAAATTTTTTATAATCAAAAAACTAGGACACTCAATCCTTACGTTTTAAAAAAGTGAAAAACCTCGATATCTCGGTAAGTATTAACTTTTTTTTCAGGATTTTTTTTCCAGTAGTTAGTAATGAATTTCTAAAAACTTTTACAAAAAAAACCAACAGGCTAACATGTGTTGTTACTGATTTATAGCGAATAATTAGTTTCACTGAGCGTAAGAACTGAGTGTCCTAGTTAAACGGCTCTACAGACAAAATTAAACCTCGTAGATAAAAACAACTTAGATCCACGAGTTTTACTAATTTTTTACTAACTCTGGATATAAAAATCATTTTTGTAAGTTTTATATTTTTTGAGAAAAACCACATTTTCATGTTTTTCACTGAGTGTCCCATTTTTTTCAAAATATCAAAATGATTTTTTCAGGAGAGTTAGTAAAACATTAGTTACAACGTTTGCACTAGGTGTCGAATTTCTAAAACTAAAATTATTCTTTTTATGATCAAATAACTACAGTCCAGACGCTCGAAAAACATGAAAAACCTCGATATCTCGATAAATATCAACTTTTTTCTTAGGATTTTTTTTCAGTAGTTAGTAAAGAATTTCTAAAAACTTTTACAAAAAAAACCAACACGCTAACATGTGTTGTTAGTGATTTATAGCGGTTAATTAATTCTGATTTACGAAGCGAGCTAAATGAATAAAGCCGTGAGTTGTTCTCACCATGAATAATTCTTATACCTAGGCACTATTATTCAACTGACCACTATTTAATTTGTTGGCAATACTTTCTCTATGATAACATACACGTTCAATCACTTGGTTGCCTCCCGACTCCCGGTGCCCAACTTTTACGAGGCTGCTGACTTTGGGAGATCAACTTTTGCACACAGAATTAACACACTCTCACACACGCACATACACACACACACACACACACACACACACACACACACACACACACACACTAACACACATAATACACCTAGGGAGCTGTTTAATTGAATAAGAAGGAGGGCGCCGGCAACTGCAACATAGTTTTATAAACTATCGCAATTTCCAACGTTCATGGCGTTTAAGATTAACGTGTATTTTAAGCGCAAATAAAGATTTATTATTTATATTAAGGGGTACGATTTTGCAAATTTGCGCTAGGGCGTATTACAAGACGGATGTCGCAAAATTTAACAAAATTTATAAGAAACCAGTTGTTTAAGGATTTGAAATTTTAAAATTGGCGCCAAATGTATTTTTATTTATGTTATTGGCAAATGCTTCAGATGTACAGAAAGCAAATTAGAAAAAATTGATGTCAAATATTAACCTGTCAAAATTTTCAATTATATCTGTGCATTTTTGTCATTCAATCTTCTCTCAATGGCGCTTCACGGTTCTGCTCGTAATTTTGTATCAATTAATTTTTAAGGAAATAAAAGCCTTCCAAGTTATTTTTTGTTGTATAACTGTACACTGTACACCCCGTACACCAGTTAAAGCAATTTCAACCATTATCATAGCCAAAACAAGTTCTCAAATAAATAGTAGTGATTAAGACTTTACTAATTAAGCAAAGAAGCGATGCAAGTCCATTAGTTATTTTAAACAGGGATTTTAGGCCATTCGATTGTAGTTGACATGACCGTAGGTATACGTAACATTTGTCCCATGCGGGAATCGAACTCGCAACCTTATGCGTTGCAGGCGGGTATAAGCCCACCGCGCCACAGAGGTTGTTAAATCTCAACCTGAGCCTATGCTCAGGCAGTATAATGATTTACTTACCGTTGTGCAGGTTTGCAACCGAGCTTGCCTTGAGATCGCTATTAGCGATAAGACCGCCAATTATAACACTTCTTTCTGTGTAATCTTAGTTCTAAGTTTATATTGTTGTATTTGTGTGAACAATAAAGAGTTTTCTATTCTATTCTTGCCTGACACGTGTTACTGTAAGTATATGCGAGCCCGTCTTACTTACGCGGGAATGAGGTACTGCAGCGCTAATATACACCACTCGTGCGTATTTGTATGAGTGACCTATTCACTATGAGCTCCTTTTGCTAGCTGCGAATGGATTAGCACTACGCCCTCGTAAACTTGCAAAATCATAACAATATAAATAAAAGCCAATAACATAAATAAAAATACATTTGGCGCCAATTTTAAAATTTCAAATCCTTAAACAACTGGTTTCTTATAAATTTTGTTAAATTTTGCGACATCCGTCTTGTAATACGCCCTAGCGCAAATTTGCAAAATCGTACCCCTTAATATAAATAATAAATCTTTATTTGCGCTTAAAATACACGTTAATCTTAAACGCCATGAACGTTGGAAATTGCGATAGTTTATAAAACTATGTTGCAGTTGCCGGCGCCCTCCTTCTTATTCAATTAAACAGCTCCCTAGGTGTATTATGTGTGTTAGTGTGTGTGTGTGTGTGTGTGTGTGTGTGTGTGTGTGTGTGTATGTGCGTGTGTGAGAGTGTGTTAATTCTGTGTGCAAAAGTTGATCTCCCAAAGTCAGCAGCCTCGTAAAAGTTGGGCACCGGGAGTCGGGAGGCAACCAAGTGATTGAACGTGTATGTTATCATAGAGAAAGTATTGCCAACAAATTAAATAGTGGTCAGTTGAATAATAGTGCCTAGGTATAAGAATTATTCATGGTGAGAACAACTCACGGCTTTATTCATTTAGCTCGCTTCGTAAATCAGAATTAATTAACCGCTATAAATCACTAACAACACATGTTAGCGTGTTGGTTTTTTTTGTAAAAGTTTTTAGAAATTCGTTACTAACTACTGAAAAAAAAATCCTAAGAAAAAAGTTGATATTTATCGAGATATCGAGGTTTTTCATGTTTTTCGAGCGTCTGGACTGTAGTTATTTGATCATAAAAAGAATAATTTTAGTTTTAGAAATTCGACACCTAGTGCAAACGTTGTAACTAATGTTTTACTAACTCTCCTGAAAAAATCATTTTGATATTTTGAAAAAAATGGGACACTCAGTGAAAAACATGAAAATGTGGTTTTTCTCAAAAAATATAAAACTTACAAAAATGAATTTTATATCCAGAGTTAGTAAAAAATTAGTAAAACTCGTGGATATAAGTTGTTTTTATCTACGAGGTTTAGTTTTATCTGTAGAGCCGTTTAACTAGGACACTCAGTTCTTACGCTCAGTGAAACTAATTAAACCGCTATAACTCAGTAACACCACGTGTTAGCCTGTATATTTTTTTTTACAAAGTTTTTAGAAATTCTTTACTAACTCTAGAAAAAAAAATCCTGAAAAAAAAGTTAATACTTACCGAGATATCGAGGTTTTTCACTTTTTACAAGCTTTTATTTACTTTCACTTGTCTGTTGTCTGTCTGTCTGTCTGTCTGTCTGTCTGTCTGTCTGTCTGTAATCAAATCTTGTAAGTTAAATTTGACCCACTTCCCGGTTTCCGATTGAGCTGATATTTTGCATGCATGTATAAATCGGATGACAATGCAATATTATTATGACATGGAGCTGATCTGATGATGGAGCTGGAAGATAGCCATAGGAACGACACAATACAAGTGGCGGCCCCTGACGGCCACGCGGAGCACGACTTTGCCATTTGCTTGGGTTCGGGAATTGAGTGGTGATATGATAAATTCGCTACTCACTGCTAGATGGCGCTGTTTTAAGTTGTGGTGTGTTTACGTTTATCACAGATCATAAAGCTAGAGATGGAAGCTAAAATGAGGTAACAGTCGCCAAGTCATATGCCTGAATCAACATAAGCTCGTAGCTCCGCCTCTTTTTCGTGTTCATTCCACGGCCGACATTGACAGCGTGACATTCACATACTTAATGAAAAATAATTAATAAAAATGCCGTATTGTTCAATAAAAAGGCGCAGAAAGACTAGCGCTACATTCAGTTACGCAAAAGACGAAATCTTATTATACAGGCAAGTTATTATTGCGATAATAATCATTGAAAAATGTTTAACATAAAATGCAATATAAAAATGGCCAAGTTTCTTTTCATCTCATTCTTTGTTGGTAAATTTGTATAACATTATCTCGTTCTCTCTTACGCCCGGATAAACTAGTGATAAGACACAAATTTAAATTTACACCACAAATTTTATCGACAAAAATGTTATTGAAATTTTTGAAGTAGGTAGGTATTAGGTATATTAAGGTACCAAAATTATCGGGGTTTAATATTATACAGGGTTACTGGTATTTAATTCATGAATGGTTATTATGAAGCTTATAATAAGAGAAGTGTAAAGAAGCTTTTAAAATACATAATGTTAAATTTGTCACTAATTTAAAAACAAATAATTCGCTATCTAACATTTATTGTTTATTCTTATAGGGTGCGTATTCGCACGCATAATTTTTTAAAATTAGGACTAAAAATTTTATGCGAGCGATGGACCTATTTATATTTTAGTGAAACCATATAAAATGTTTATTCGGGTACTTTGGGAGGTAATAGATATGAGAAAATATTTAAGCTATAATAAAACTTCAATGAAGTTATATTAAAATATCTCTCGTATACAATACAACGAACTTTCTCATTAAACTTAAGAATAACAGTAACTTATATTTTCTTATCGATACGATATAGCGACTTTACCACATCACTAGAAAGTCATGTTATGCCTCTAACTATTACCTAATCTGTGGCGTAACTGTGACGTCACCTTGAACGAGCCAATCAAATCTAGCCACTCATCCCCCGCACCCCACCATGTTTTGGTGACTTTGTTTTCATACAAAAAATGACCTAAGCGCGGTATATATATCTCTTGTATATGACGTTTATATAGTGCTTTTCACGAAAGGAGTCCTTTTTGCGGGGCGCCACTATCGCAAATTTTAAGTTAGCATTTTTATAACTTTTTAACGCCTCATATATTTCTTAAAATAAAATTGAATTTCTTAATTGATTATCGACCGAGCGAAGCGAGGTCTTAGAGTCGAAAGCCGCGAAAAGCCTGCGTTTGGACCAGTTTAACGCTTGACCTCTGGTGCTTAAGTTTGGTCGACGTTTACTTGAAAACGGTTAATCCAAATTAAATGAAATTTTACACACAAGTTAAGAAGGTTAATTGGATAATGTAAGTGAAAACATTAGCTAAATAGGTTACAGGGTTGCAGAGATATAGGTGACTTAAAGTATTTACGATAGGTCTGACGATTATTTAAAAACTGGAGCGCTGATAATTTTTTTTCTAACATATACACACTTTTTATAAGCGACACAAATATATTAGCCAAAGTGTATGTTTGTATGTATGTTTGTTACGCGATAACTGGAAAACCAATGGTCCAATCTGCATGAAACTTTGCAAACGCGTAATATAAATCCATAGAATTTTTAAGTTCGAACATGAGCCAAATCGGTCGAAGGGTTCAAGAGTTAAAGAGATTGCTTTATTACAATGAAACCGATGATCCAGTCTTGATAAAACTTTTTAAACAGGTAGTACAAACTAAAAGAATTTACACGTCCAAAAATGAGCCAAATTGGTGCAAGGGTTGTAGAGTTATAGAGAATACAAAATTACAATGTTTATCCATTATAATATTATGAGAACTGCAGGGATATTCGATACGACGTAATACGTCATTTCATACATTTTTTAATAATTCTGTCCTAGGTTCGGTTCCCTAACGGATAAGTGAATAGCCATGTTGACTTACTCAAAATATTATGAATTTAAATGATCGTGCGGGTGAAACTTAAACCCATTTTTTTATTTAAATAGTAGTCCAGTCAATGAGTGCCCAAAAGAGGCATGTGGATCGAAAAGTCGAAAGCAGAAAAACTAACTTAGGAACTTTGTTTGGACTATTCAGGAGATTAACATACTAAAAGTCCCCACCCCTCCGAGGTGATCCCGAGGGGTGGGGGGTCCGAAGAAGGTCCCATTTTTAGGTTTTTTGCCTAAATGTCAAAAACTGGGTGTAGTACGATATTTTGTTGTACTACATTATAAAAGCTTTAAAATTTCCTACAACTTTGGCTTTAACACTTTTTATCTATATCCAATCGTTGTCCAGCTAAACAAAAATCTTATATAAGTAATATTTGACCAACTTCTGGTTGTCGTACCATAATGAAACTTTGTAAATGTCTAGAAATATGATGACAGTTCAATAATTTGGTACCACTGAGCTGATCTGATGATGGAGCCAGGAGGTGTTTACTGAACCTCTTCAATGGCTATTAGTAAACCCGTCGAGTTTGGGCACATTACACTCGAATTGGCATAAGCAAAAAACCTAAAAATGGAACCTTCATAGATATGCTTTCGAACGAACAGTAGTGTCTTAAATACATAAACATACTAAAAGTTCCCCCCCCCCCCCCCCTCGGGCTCACCCCGGAGGGGTGGGGGAACTTTTAGTATGTTTATGTTCTGAATAGTCCAAAAAAGTTCCTAAGTTAGTTTTTCTGCTTTCGACTTTTCGATCCACATTTCTTCTTTTACTGGACTATAGCTACAGTGCTTCACTTTTAAAAGTAAATTTTACAATTATTTAGATCTAAGTATTTAAGACACTACTGTTCGTTCGAAAAGCATATCTATGAGAAGAACGAGCAAGAAACTTATTGGGATTGTTATTTATGTGTTTATCACATATCATTATGCCATTAAAACCATCATTCACTCTAACATCTGCAAACATCCCTGACGCTCTGTAGTATCGAGACAGCGCCAAAAGCATCCTGAAAGCATTGTTGTACTGGATCCGTTTTTTGTAAAGTTGTAGTTTGTAAAGTTCATCCACAAGTCTTTTGTTTAAAAAAATAATTAATAATTAGGCCTACGTTTGATCACATCCCACCTGATGGAAAGTGCTAATGTGATCGACGAGCTGCACGTATAAAAAGTCTGATAATGCCTTGAACAAGGACACTTTGTCTTGCTCAGTAGCTGTAGATACATCTTGAAAACCTGCGAGCCTAGATGTTACGCGTGACTGTCATAGCTCTGCGTTCTCGCTCCAAGTCTAAGTCATCATCGGCTGCTACGACAAAATTGTTATAGAACTAGATGTTACGCGTGACTGTCATAGCTCTGCGTTCTCGCTCCCAAGTCTAAGTCATCATCGGCTGCTACGACAAAATTGTTATAGAATTAGGTACAATATACCTTTTACGAATATTATAGGTTAAAGTTTCCATACATTTATATTTCGTAGATACTTATAACTTTTACCCATGTGTATACCTATTTTTGAGGGAAATTGGGTCTGCGAGGTCCCAGTTCGCGCGAACTACTAGTATAATATTCGACCGAGCGAAGCGAGGTCTTAGAGTCGAGAGCCGCAAAAAGCCTGCGTTTTGACCAGTTTAACGGTTGACCTCTGGTGCCTAACTTTGATCGACATTTACTCAAAAACGGTAAATCCAAATTAAATGAAATTTTGCACACCAGTTAAATAGGTTAATAGAATACTTATAGTAAAAAAAAAGCCATATAGGCTTCAGTATTGCAGAGATATAAGTGACTTAAAGTCCTTTAAGATAGGTCTGACGATAATTTCAAAACTGGTACGCCAATAATTTTTTTTCTGAGCTATTAACATTTTTTATAACCTACCTACATATTTTATCAAAAGTGTATGTTTGTATGTATGTTTGTTACGCGATACTTTGAAAACCGATGGTCCAATCTTGATGAAACTTTGCAAACGCGTAGTACATATCCATAGAATTTTTAAGTTCGAACATGAGCCAAATCGGTTGAAGGGTTCTAGAGTTAAAGAGATTCCTTGATACCACGTTACCGAAGTTCCAATCTTGACGGAACTTTGCGAACGGGTAGTACAAACGCAAAGAATTCTCATGTTCAGAAATGAGCCAAATCGGCCAAGAGTTGCAGTTAAATCTTTTTATTAATAATGTAACCGGGATATAATTGCGATTCACTGTCTTAGGAGATGGGAACATTTTGGTAGGTAGATAAACGCAGTTTGAAATTAGTTCGAATAGTACGGACCGTTATGTAATTGCGATTCACTGTCGTTGAGATGGGCATTTCGGTAGGTTGATAAACGCAATTTCAAATTAGTACAGATATTAGAGTTGACCATTATAGATTTGCGATTCATTTTCTTAGAAGATAAAAACATTATGTAAGGTTGATAATCGCAATTTCAAATTGGTACAGAAATTAGGGTTGACCATTATAGTTTTGCGATTCATTTCTATAACAAGTGAAATTTTAAAAATACTTTTTAAAAACAAGCTTTTATTATTATTACCATCTTGCATCATATAGTACTCGTCAAGACGAATCAAATGAGCCCAAACTCGATGGGGTTGCGTTGTTTTATGACAGAGTTCCTATGGCCACCTTCCAGCTCCATCATCAGATCAGCTCGATGTCATAAAATATTGCATTGTCATCCGATTTACACACGCATGCAAATTTTCAGCTCAATTGGAAACCGGAAAGTGGGTCAAATTAAACTTGCAAGATTTGATTACAGACAGACAGACAGACAGACAGACAGACAGACAGACAACAGACAGGTGAAAGTAATATAAAGCTTGTAAATTCATAATCAGTACCCATAATTATTATGGGTACTCGAGTCGATACAATATAATGCATCCACAAATGACGTCAAGCGTCATTATCGATAAACCTATAAGCGCTATATCTAAGCTATTTTTTATTTTTATTCTCAAGCAAAAAAACGTATCGAATATATTTTTATTATTAAAATTACTGCCTAATATGATATATTTTATTTTTTTTACCTTGTCCGATCCCCTTTCTCCCCGTTACCAATTTGTATTCATGTATGTATAAATCGGATGACAATGCAATATTATTATGACGTGGAGGTGATCTGATGATGGAGCTGGAGCTGGATGGAATTTGAGCACGTTTGATTCGTGCTGACTCTTGACGAGTACTTCTGTACTAGAAGGTAACTAGTAGTTCGCCGCGAACTGGGACTCGCAGACCCAATTTCCCTCAAAATAGGTATACACATGGGTAAAAGTTATAAGTATCTACGAAATATAAATGTATGGAAACTTTAACCTATAATATTCGTAAAAGGTATAATTGGTACCTAATTCTATAACAATTTTGTCGTAGCAGCCGATGATGACTTAGACTTGGAGCGAGAACGCAGAGCTATGACAGTCACGCGTAACATCTAGGCTCGCAGGTTTCAAGATGTATCTACAGCTACTGAGCAAGACAAAGTGTCCTTGTTCAAGGCATTATCAGACTTTTTATACGTGCAGCTCGTCGATCACATTAGCACTTTCCATCAGGTGGGATGTGATCAAACGTAGGCCTAATTATTAATTATTTTTTTAAACAAAAGACTTGTGGATGAACTTTACAAACTACAACTTTACAAAAAACGGATCCAGTACAACAATGCTTTCAGGATCGCTTTTGGCGCTGTCTCGATACTACAGAGCGTCAGGGATGTTTGCAGATGTTAGAGTGAATGATGGTTTTAATGGCATAATGATATGTGATAAACACATAAATAACAATCCCAATAAGTTTCTTGCTCGTTCTTCTCATAGATATGCTTTCGAACGAACAGTAGTGTCTTAAATACTTAGATCTAAATAATTGTAAAATTTACTTTTAAAAGTGAAGCACTGTAGCCTATAGTCCAGTAAAGAAGAAATGTGGATCGAAAAGTCGAAAGCAGAAAAACTAACTTAGGAACTTTTTTGGACTATTCAGAACATAAACATACTAAAAGTTCCCCCACCCCTCCGTGGTGAGCCCGAGGGGGGGGGGGGGGGGAACTTTTAGTATGTTTATGTATTTAAGACACTACTGTTCGTTCGAAAAGCATATCTATGAAGGTTCCATTTTTAGGTTTTTTGCTTATGCCAATTCGAGTGTAATGTGCCCAAACTCGACGGGTTTACTAATAGCCATTGAAGAGGTTCAGTAAACACCTCCTGGCTCCATCATCAG